>JARHVA010001239.1:1390000-1925000 GCA_037957365.1 Torreya grandis | reverse complement strand
AATATGGATAAAATGGGATAAATCTAGGTATCCAAACACATAAACTCACTAGAATAATCTTGTAGTGGATATTTTAACATAGGAAACCTTTATCATAAAAATGAGATAGAAAAGAAATATTTTGTATGTAGGAAAAAATACATATGACAAGGATATTGAATAGAAATAAAAATAGAGATTAAAAAAAACCACATATTCCCTAACAATATAGATGAAAAATTATTTTAATCCCATCGAGGTTTTGCAATAATAGAAATTCCTAATGTAGATTCAAAATTTCTATGATCAAATATTCAAGTGTATTGACTATATAATAATGAAACTTATAAATTTTTGAAATAATAATAATCAAACATAATAAAATATACACAAAAATGATCTATTCATAAATATTTATGGCATAAATTTCATAAAAAAACTATCTTTGTATTGATTATTAAGTGAGTTGAAAATAAAATCTCTTCTCTTTATTCTTGCCAATAATTTATTAAATGTTAAAATCACCTTAAAATGACTTTAAAACTCAAATTTATATGTTAAAATGGGTGGTTATATTTCATAACCATATTTTTTGAATTTTAGACTACCTGTAAAATCACGTCGGCAAAAGGCATAACTTAAAGTTTTAAAAGGGTGTTGATAATTTTACATGACTTGTAAAATTGACTTGACAATTTTGCATGACTTGAAACTTTCAAAAAGAACTTATAAAATTTTCATGACTTAAAATATGCAAAAAATATATTACAAAATATGAAACTTGATATTGTAAAAATGACTTTGACAATTTACAAGTATTAGACTTAGCAAACTATAACTAATATTTATTCAACTTCATTGTCAAACATGATATAGACATCTTGTACTTGTTATTTATTTTGTTGCATATGTTTTGAATATTCATCAAATATCTTGATTATTTTTTTGAATTTAATTTCTTTAAAACCTTTTAAATGAATAAAATCAATTTATGCATTGAAGTGGAGATCGATCATGTGATTTGAAGTCAATTAGATTCTCTTTAGAATTTTATCAAAATTATCAAGAATATTTTGATATCTGATGAATTTTTGGATTGAATTATAATTGAATTCATATTTTAGAGTCATCTCTTTTTCCACTTTTTATTTTAACTCTCAATAATTATTTGTCTTGAAACCACTTTTTTGTCATCATCCACAAATGAACCTAGAAGTTTCTCAATTTATCCCTATATCTCCATTATTACATCAATTACTTCAATTCATCAATTTATATTTGGAAATATTTCTCTTCATTTTGTATTATTTACCTTACTCTATTTTCTTTTAACTATTATTAATTTTAGGTAGTACATGTTATTGTTATAAACATGACACATGAATGGTATGTGATGCAGGAGGTTTTGTGGTAGGGTGCAGAGTTCTAATGCCTCGTGCAACACACAAAATAATTTGACACTATGTGTGGAAGTTTTATCACTCAAATACTTGCAAAAGGCATCCATTATCTTATCACAATTATGGGAATTTCCACAAGGTTTGGAACCATTTTACTTCTTGGGATGAGCCTCTAGAGTAGTCTAGATTCCTTCTATTCTAGGTGCACCTAGTTTAAGATAATTTTAAAGACCTAAAGAGCATAAATGTAAGTCTACCACTAATCTAAACCTAAGATTTTGAGGGAAAATAGATGGAAGAGGAAATAATTTACTTGAAAATAAAAGGTGATACACCAAGAATAGAGTGAGAACTCCTACTATTATGGACACATTACAAATATTTAAAAACAAGACATTATCATAAAGGCTCGACAAAGAACACTCCAAATGCATAAGTGTTTCATGTAGAGGTGTGGTAATTCAATGTAACATTGAGAGCGATGATGATTAATCCACATATAATGTCTACACAAAATTGTATGTCCACAAAACATAACCTACAAGTGAGTCCCAAGTTTCATGCATAGGTGATGGGAATGGATGGTGATGAGAGGGGTAGATATTACCCACATAAAAAGAAAAAACAAAAAAATATAAAATAGAGTACAATAATAATAGCGGGAGGTGAAATTAATTCTCATTAATAAGCAAGGTTCACCCAATAGAAGTGTTCTTTGAGGGTAAATTTTGGAACCATGAGGTTTATAAAGAAATGTTCAGCCTTTTACAATGAAGAACAAGACCTTATAATGGATAAATAATTTTATAATCAATTCACCCCTTATGGTGGTAGATAAAATCTCTTAATTCTCTTATGTCACCTTGTTCATGCTTATTAAATTCTACTTGGTGATTTAGATTTGAGAGTAGGTGGTAGGATTATTATAGATCCACATGTGTGTTTGAGAATGGAGGAACCTTAGAATAGTCATAAGGGTGGAATTTGATCATATTATAATGTTTTATATTAACTTATAAATTTAAATTTATCTCATAAGGCCTTAAACACCACTTAATTTCTTTTTAACTACCCCTTTATATGGCATTGCCACTTGTCAATCAGTGTGCAGGTTTCTCTTGAACTGCCACATCATTGTTATACATCTAATGGGAAACATTGCCTTATACCTTTTTATGAATATTTACACATTGAGTATTGCATAGTTACAAAGAATTGTAGATGTAGAAGTCCTATATGAGGTCCATGAATTTTAAGTCTTTTTTGTCAAATACCCTTTTGGTAGTCTTCCCCAATATTTTATTTATAACAAATCCCATATCAGTGGGTAAAGTATCATGTAATTAGCATAAATTATAGTGTAAGATTTATTAGAGTGCATAAATGGAATGTAACTACTTACTATTTACCTCTCCCTATGTTATTTGAAAGATTAGATTTTTATGCCTCTGAACCTGCATGCTACTACATGAGGTGCATATAAGAAACTCCTTGAAAATGCAAGTTGACACTTAGTCAATTTGTATATATACATTGACTAATTTAGGTGTGGCCATGGATGAAAGGCATATATGCACATCTTGATTTAAATAACTAGACACTTATGGTCATTCAAACCTTCTTTTAGTATTTTTTATGAGTTATGCATGAGCTAGGAGTGAATTATAAAATCAACTCTTCTAGAAACCTCTATGGGATGAATTCCTACTAAGTAGGAATATAGTAGCCTTTGAATCAATCCACTAGGTAGAGAGTTGTTGAAACTTCTAGTAATTTTTCCATTGAATGCACTAGTAGTGTACTCTTAGCTTTGAATAAACTGAGATTCTCCTAACAAAACAAAAAATTATGCCAAAGTCACTTATAGGAATGTGATCTAATCTAAGTGTAAAACCATGCATAAAAACTTAGAGGAAATAAAAATATCCTAAAATAATGTGCACAAGGTAGTTAGGGAAATGAAAAAACATCCAATCTACTTATTTACAAACATTAAAAGAATTAACAAAGATAGTCCTTGAGATGGATCCCATTGACTAGGATGGGTAGTTCTTCTCCATTCAATTAACGAGTTGTAAAGTGTTGACTTGGAGCTTATAATGGTATATGGACCACTTCATATTGAATAGAATAGTATGCCTTCTATATTTTTCTTTGTCCACATCCCATTTGAGAACCAAATTTCCCTCTTGGAAACTTCTATCATTGGCCTTTTTATAAAAGGTCATCTTTATTTGGGTCTATTGAAGTTTTATAGTATGCATATATTATACTCTAGTATTCTTAAGTTCTATTAGATTTACTAACCTTATAATGAGGAGATCAATATCAATAAACTCCAATTGATGGGTGAGTTTTAATGAAGGAAACTCTTTGGATGTCGGCAATATGGCCTCCCTTCTATAAACTAACATGAAGGGTGAATTTACCAACACTCTTTTGGGTGTGACTTAGTCAGCCTAAAGGGAAATTCTGAGCCTAGTGTGACAATCTCATTGATTATCCTCCATAGTCCTCTTTATAATATGAATCAAATTCTTATTTATGGAATTGGATAGGCCATTACCTTTAGGGTAATAATTTAGATGAGGCATTAAAATGGATGTTAGGTTTGATGGCCCATTCATTAATCTTAGTTCCAAGTAAAGCCAATGTATTATCAAAGATAATGGTGGCTAGAACACCAAATCTTATTACAATGCCTTTATAGAAGATCAGGATGGATGTCTCATTAGCCTCCTTTAGTGATAATGCTTCCATACATCTCATGAAATAGTATATGGCCATGAGGATCCATTTATGTTCATCACTTTATGGTAGGTTAATCATGCCTATGAAGTTTAGGCCCCATTGTACAAAGGGCTGATAATTTTGTATTGGGTGTAATGGTAAGGCTACCATCCTTTGTTTGCCTATGAATAATGTATGTCTCTTGTAAATTTTCACATATGCATGTGCATATTTGAATATATTTGGCCAATAATATCCATCTTGTATACTTTTTTAAATAGCGGTCTTGGGTTAATAATGGCCTCCTATAGGTCCATCATGGAATTCTCAAAGAATTCTTCTCACCTGGTCTAATTTTATGCACCTCAAGAGGACTCCATTTATGTCTCTTTTGAACAAAAAACCATTTATGAGCACATAAGGAATGGATTCCAACCTAAAATTCCTACTCTTTTATTTATTCAAGCCAGGGGGATATGATCTAGTTTGAAGGAAAGTCATCATATTCTACATCCAGTCTATTACAATTTCTTAACATATTATTTCTTTTTTTTATGACACTAGGACTGTTTTGTCTTCAAATTTTCTCACCTATTAGGAACCCAAGTTACACCCTAATGAACGTAGATTACTCAGATCTCATTCAAACTTGGAATAAAATTGGAATGGTCTAAGGTGTGAGACACATGTATCTTAGACTAGACCTCTAGATTGTGAGGCTAGATTTTTTGATGTATCTACTTTTCTTAGTTTACTAAAACCTACTAAACATTTTGGGATGAAAAGGGTTAGTAGGATAACTTAAATGGAAATCTAATCTACTAATGGTGATACATATCTATTTTTAGGTCATCCACTCAATTTAAACTCATACAACACTAATAATCAATGTAATCATTAAATCTACAACTCCAAAAGACTCTTATGTAATAATATTTCATATAAAGGTTTCATCAAGTTATCAAAGCAAAAGTAAATTAATGGAAGGCCTAAATCAAGGCACTAACTAATCAATATTTCCATTGTTAGCTCAATTAGTCAACATCAAACACTATGTATGACCTACATAATATGGCATACTAGTAACTAGGTGAGATTAGGATATGCCTAGGGAGAAAATACTACCATTTGTGAAAATAAAACTAATATAACACACTAAACTTGTATATAGGAATCTAAAAATAATCATTTTATTATCTCAAGAGGTTTACAAAGCACAATCTTGGTAGAGATTCATCATGCCCAATAGAGGTATCCTAACAATGGCTTAAAGGCCTCAATATATAGAAAAAGATAAGAAGCTTTAGACAATGTGTCATAAAGGATAGAATGAGAAGATAACTAAACATCAAATCAAATCAATTTTTAGTTACAATTTACAAATAATAGTCCTTAAGACTTCTCCTTATGTCTAGTATCTTGCATCTTAAGTGCATGATCTATTTGACATTAAAAACAAGGTGGTGGGACCTTTTTTTATTATCTAATCTCTTTCTCTAACATTCTATGCCATTATTTTTTTGATAACTCCGCTTGAAATGAGTTAACTCATGAATCAAAACTCAAAATGAGTTATGCATGAAATTGGACCAATTAAAGACCAATTAATTATTAAGAAGGATCAATTAATCATGTATTTTAAATAAAGGATTAGTTATGCATGATTTATCTCAGATTTATGCTATTTTAACTCCACATTACATCTCATATAAAATTTTCTATGCCATATTCTCTTTACTTTATTGAGTAAATAGGTGTATTAGGCCAAATGAAGCCTAGTAGCCTACCTCATTGTACTTGGTGGAAATTATAACGTACATAATAACTTGAAAACTTATAAATATGATTAATTCAAGACAAAAATCAATTAATTATATCATTAAATGAGTCCTCCTTGGCAAGAAACACCTAAAAATTAGTCAAACTTGTTGACTAGCTAGTTTTTCCTTCATTTCCTATAGACTGGCTATTTTGGATGAGCTCCCAAGGGCACTTATATGCATATTTATTATCATTTAATGATATTTGGAGGAATACCAAGTGACAAACTTCACTTTTCATGGATTTTAATTCCATTAAACTATTTTATACCTCTCATTTTGTGTTTTTTAATTTCAAAAACCTATTTTTTTCCAAATCCATATAATCAATGGTCATGGACATAAAGTTCTCATAGTTTAATTGATGATCCAAGTGGAGGTGGTTTCAATAAATTTTAATGCACATTTTTCAAATTATATACAAATAAGTCTAATAGTAGGGTTTTAGAAGGGTTTAAGATAGCTCTAGGTTCTTAATGATTGTTCATAAAACATGGGCCTTGAATGCCTAAACCAATGCCATAAAATGTTAGTGTAATATGCCCTATAAACTACTTTATACCTCTCTTTTTGTGTTTTTTATCTAAGAAACTATTTTTTTGAAAATTTATATAAACAATGGTCATGCACATGAAGCTATTAGAGTTTAATTGATGATCCAAGTGATAGTAAGTAGGTTTCAACCAATTTTAATGCGTATTTCTCTAATTCTCCATAAACAGGTCTAGTAGTAGGGTTTTGTAAGATTTTAAGAGTACTCTAGGTTATTAATTATTGTTCATCAATCTTCGTCCTTGATTACCTAAACCAATGACATAACATTTTAGTTTATTATGCCCTATCACTCCCCCAAAGTCCTCAGCTTCCCATTCAAAATGTGTGTATGAGGGTGGACTGGAAAACAAGCTTTTTAGATAGTTTCTAGTGCTCCTTAGCCAAGATGATAAACTGTAGTGCTTACTTATGGGTCAAAATTAGTATACATCTCTCTTATGATTTGATGATGATTTGGATACCCCTCATAACCTTTCTTTTGATCCTATTACCCCCTTTTGATGGCCTTATCTAGTGATGCCAAAGACAAACATAGGTGTATGCATATCATCCTTTAATAACTAACATTATGAGGATTATATATTCTCTTATATAATGTATTATACTTAAAAAACATGTAGAGGATGATTTGGAGTCATGATAATGGCTTTATCAAGCCATTCTTCTTCACCTTGCATGCAAACAACTCCTTGTCTTGACATGGAAATCTATCTACCTATTGATGGACCCAAAATACCTTTGTTGATATTTTTATAATTGACCTTGAGATATTTAAATACCCCATAATTCTTCTCAAATACTTTGAATGTGCAATTACCCTTTCTTCCTTTAATTTCATCTCAAATTTGACTAATTTTTCTTAGTCCATATAGTAAAGGTATTACACATGACAGCCATTTTATCATGGAGGTTCTTAGGTGAATTTATAAGACTATAAAATTCATTTCATGTCTCAAGTATACCATATGTATACATAATTTGGGTTCTTTTCTCCATTGGGTGGTTATGAGCATTTTTCAAGGGTTTAAGAGGTTCATAGCTTATTAATGATTGTTCATAGTGTACGGACCACTAATGGGAATCAACCATTAATAGTAGGGTCTCCCATGTAAAAGGCACATGAAGATCTCTATGTGATAAAATTAGGCTTTGAGTGGTTGTTGAGGACTATGTGTGAATTTGAGGAGCTTGAGGGATTTAAAAAAACTAGATTTATGAATTTAATCCACTATAATATCTCTTAAAATGTTTTAATGATACTCCCCACTATCTCCATGTCCATCAGATGAAGAATTAGTCCATGTAAGAGTCCAAAAGTGTGACTATGTGCTTGTAGGATTTTAGGCCTACCTACTACTTTTAGCCCTTAAGGGAATGGTTTGCATATAATTTTGAGTGTGATCACTCTTTAAATGTTTTTTTAAGATTTAAAACACCATATTATTATTTTTAGGACCTTTCATGAGCTTAAGACCCTCTACTACACCTTGAAACACTTCAAGAAATCTGCTTGCTTGGATGAAGATTATCAATAGATATGTGGTTGATTATGACAAAATAGTGAGTAGTTTCTCTCATAATTTTACCTCAAAACAACATTGATATATATATATATATATATATATATATATATATATATATATATATATATATATATATATATATATAAATAATAAATAATTATTACAAACTCCACCAATTTTTATGCTTGAATTCTGCTTTTAATGGCCTGTAGGTGCTTTTTTCCTCAACTTACCAATAGGTTTCTTCCTTATTAAGTCTTAAGACTGAGTTTTATTTATTTAAACCTTTATTTAGGCTTTATAATTATTAATTTTTTTAATATACTATTAAAATTCCTCCTATATTGGTCTCATCCCCCATTGGCTACCTTTCAAACTTATATAACCTATCACCATACCATGCTTCTCAAGAACACTCATTGTGACTATATGCTAACACTATTGTAGAGGTGTTTAGCATACATTAAACCATTATTTTTTAACTTAAATACACCTTAAGTGGTTTTAAAACACATCAACAACTTCTTCTCTATCATATTGATTCTTCTTGCATTGTTTCATAAATAGTCTTATTCCGTACAACCTATGTACCTTCAATTTCATGCTCTTGGTAGTGATTTAGTTTTATTGATATTTTTTGAAGATTTCCATTAGTCACTTTATTATAGATAATATCTCAAAAGCCTCATTCTTTAGTAAATGGTCTTTAATTTTCACTTTAATTCATATAAGTGACTATGTCAATGAAATTACCATTTGGTATGTCTATAGGTAACTATTTAGAGTTGACCTTGACTGTAGCACTGCTTAGACACTCCTATTTATTATCTCTAATGAGTTAATATATATTTTTTCTCTTGAAACATTCTCCTCAATTTTATATGAAACTCCTTCATTAGGCTGTGATCTCATTCTCTTGATAATAGGAGGTATGCTTGTGTTAACCCATGGATATAGGTAGACATTTATTAAGTGAACCTAATAGTAGCTTGTTTGGAGAAAAATCATCATCCTTTGAATTAATTCCATAAATATTGATTTAATAACCTTATATTAACATTAATCTCTATTATTTGACCATGAAACTCCATCATGGACTATTTTTCCTTCATCCTCCCAAAATTTGGAGATATGGATGTGTTCTTATGGCTATAGGTGGTTATTTCTAGCAAATATTACCAAAACTAAGTTTGGTTCCTTTCTAGATTTCTATTTTATTAAAATTCATATTAATCACTTTATAAAACAATATCTCCTTCATATCATCATTTCACATTATTAAAATCAAATCTTCTCTCTTACTCCTAACATGACTTTGCATCAAGATAGGCTTTTGTATAAAATGTGTAGAGTTTTAGGACTTTGAGAGCTTAAAAACAAGTAATAGGAGGTTGAAAGGTATCTTACACTATATAATTATCTCCATAGTCTCAATCACCTTACTTGAAGGTTAAACCTCCTTGAAAGCCTCTTTCATAACTTGTTAGAAATCCATTGGCTTATGATTGTCCTTGGAAGCTAAATGTAAGTCTCTTCATGTGCCACTTGAGCCATTAAAGAACTTTAAATTGAATTATTTTTGATATAATTTACTATTGTTATCCATCTCATTTTTTATGAACTTAACTAATACAACTAGCGTCTTTTTCACCTAGATAGGCCTTAAGACTGCCAAGACCCTCATCTACTATAGATTTTGATCTAAACACATGCCTATAGGTGTATCAAAGGACACTTAAATATAATCCTATGGTCTATAAAATTAATGAAGCCATAATATGGGTCAAGAAACCATCACTCCTTTCTACTTAACTTGTAAATTTATTTCCATGGTGTCAACATTCAATAAGATTGTCCTTCTTTGACAAATATGGATGATTGTGTTTGTCTGGATTGTGACTAAAATTGGCCTTAAAAAAGGTTACCAACATAATATTATCCTTGTCCTTAAAATACTATAGATTTATAGATAATAATGAAATAAGACCTTAAAAGAGACATCTTCCTTATCTTCCCTTATTTTTCTCTTCCTTGCAAACTCATGACTATTGGTGTATTGGCTATATGTTACCTTCTTGATTGTTTAGCATGGTTTCATGGTCCTACAAACCACACTTGAATGATCATGAATATTTTATCATTCCTTTACTCATATTTTTAATGTATTTATGAGATGGATATGAGTGGAATGGGAAACTATGGGAAAGGAAGATGTAAAACCATGTTTGGAGGGGAAAATGAAGCATGATCATAGTGAGAATGATAGTGTAAGATAGTGAGAATGAAGGTGAACCAAGATGGAGTAATAAAAACATGAAATGGGGATGTCAAAACTATTTTTAAGGTCCAATATAATCATGATCATATCCTCTACCAAATATATCAATTTGGAGGCCTTTTAAGGAGCATAAGAAGGTGAAATTGAAACCTAAGAATATATTAAGATCCTAAACCAAAGCTAAGAAACCTTAAAAAATGTTAAACAGTGACTTCTTAAGAAATATTGAGAGCACATTGGTGATCTTATTAGTATAAATATTTGTGGAAAAATATTGAGAAACCTTAGTTTAAAAACATAAGAACATGAAGGATACCTCTTAAACAAGAATCCAACAAAACTTTGAAACCCTTTCTCTCTCCTAGACTATAAAATTCTTTTTCATATGCTTGTAGAATGTAGAATTGCACTCCTTTGTCTTCTTGAGATCTATTTTACCATCACATGTGTGTAAAAGGATTGATTAATTCCATGGAAAGGTGGATAATTCTCTTGAGGAATCCTTTAAACATGAAATTTTCTACCATGATGCTCTAATGAGGAAAAAACATCGAAAATTGACTACCTTCTTGGATGAAGGAACCATAATGAATGCCTTAAATTCAAAGGGATGGTTCATGAAGGAGAGATAAAGAGAAATTGAGAACTAATTTACATGTATATAATTTATTTGTGACTAATTTCAATACCCAAATTTTTAGACCTTGATTTTTTTTCTCATGGCCATACCATCTTCAAACTTGAAGGGCTCTCTCTATGTGCAAACAAGAAAGCTGATTAGAGGGATCGTTCTTAGTAATTGGCATGGTGAGTCCTTAAAAATACTCAATAATATGAAAAGGTTCAAAAAGTGATACCATATATGATTTATTTTTCTCATAGGGTCGCTTAACTTGAATCACCTTCACCTCATCTCTCTGCTGCAAGCTCTCTTGAATAACTTTCCATGAAGGGAAATCCATGGGATTTTGAGGAGGGAGGAGTGGAAGCTAAATAATTTCCTAATTTATTTATAAAATAATACTTGGAATTATAATTTAATTATATTCACTCTCCCTATATTTTTACATTTTCTTCCAAGTCATGAACTTGGGTTTATGATCTTTTTCTTTTGCACTTATTATATCCATGGGAAAGAATGAAAGAATTTACTATTGAGATTGTGTTGCTTTTACAACTTCTATCAACTGATGAAGATAATTATTTTCAAGGTTAAATTTTTTATCAATGTGAACCTTAAATACATGAACCAAGTCATTAGAGACCTATCCCTACAAACTTGAAGATGAAGGTTACTTTATGATCTACTATGAAACATGAAAATTAGCCTCCTCAAAACACACTTCTTGTACCTTTTGAGGTCTCTCTTGGATATAATTCCAAGTAGGAATTCTTGCAAGCTATAAATGGAATCTTGAGGTCTTTTATCTACATTTTTTTTATGTTCATAAAGAGAAAAGAGTAATTCAATGGGAACATGTTACTGGTTGTGGTGACCTGGTGTCTCTCATAGACTAACAACTTCTCTTCAATTCCTATAATTAGACCACCTATATCTAGGATATCATTACTAAATTTTTAATGGCCTTATCTTTTGAAAGATACACACACCTCTTTATCTTGTTATAATGAATCTCTCATACTCTCAATCTCATTCTTGGAACCTTGTTTCCATATCCATTTTTAGTGTCTATGCTCACCATTTGTTTCTCATAGCCAAACAAGGTTTGTTTGAACCTTGAGATGGATTGTCTTGGAACTTGGTTGAGCTGATCAAGAATGTCATGAGATTTCCATGACTAATTGGATTGGTTTGAGTCACCATATTGTTAATAATTTTTTGTATAGGGTTGGTGAGGTTCATCATAAGGCTAATATGGATCATGGTAGGGATGATAGGGTCATATTAAGATGTATATGGATCATATTGGAATGAGGATGGATCATAGGGATGTTTATAATGAAATGAATGAACAAAGTTTATTCCATAGGCTGCCATAGCTTTTTAGAAGACACATGAAAATAATTGAATTTATGAACAAGATTTGCCTTTTACCTCTGATAAGATGACCATATGAGTACTTGAAACTACTTTTAAAGATCAATATGCTACAAATGTGTACTCCAATAGCTAGATATATGTCCCAACAGGTGTGCTATAATTATTAAAAACCTAAGTTACACCCTATTTAAAGTATATTGATCAAATTTACTTCAAACTTAGACTAACATTGGAATGGTCTAAGGTGTATAAGACTTGTATCTTAAACTAGACTTCTAGATTGTGAGGCTAGCTCCTCTGATTTATCTACTTTTCTAATTTTACTAAAACCTACTAAACTTTTTGGGATGAAAAGGGTTAAAAGGATAAATAAAAAGTAAATTTATTATACTAATGGTGATATACCTATATTATTGGTTTATCTACTCAATTTGAACTCATACAACACTGAGAAGTAATGAAATCACTAAATATATGACTCCAAAAGACTCATATGAAATAGTATTTCATATAAAGGTTTCATCAAGTGATCAAATCATAAGGGAAATGATGGAAGGCCTAATTCAAGGCACTAACCAATCAATATTTTCATTGTTAGCTTAATCAATCAACATCAAAAATGCTATGTGACCTACATAAGATGGCATACTAGTAACTAGGAGAGATTAGGACCTACCAAGGGAGAAAATACTACCACATGTGAAAATAAAACCAATATAACACACTAAACCTATATACAGGAATAAAAAAATAGTCATTTTATTATCTCAAGATGTTTACAAAGATCAATCTTGGTAGAGTTTCATCATGCCAAAGAGAGGGATCCTAAAAAAATGGCCTAAAAGTATGAATATATAGTAAAAGAGAAGAATCTATAGCCAATGTTTCATATAGGAGAGAAGGATAAGATAACTAAACATAAACTCAAATCAATTTTTAATTACAATTTTCAAATAATAGTCCTTAAGACTTCTCCTTATGTATAGTGTCTTACATGTTGATTGCATGATATAATTGGCATTTAAAAAGGTGGTGGGCCCTTTTTGTATTATGAAATATCTTTATCTATCATGTTTTTCCATTATTTGTTTGACAACTCCACTTGAAATGAGTTAACTCATGAATTAGAACTCAAAATGAGTTATGCATGTAATTGGACCAGTTGAATACTAGTTAACTCATTAGAAGGATTGGTTAAGCATGTATTTGACATCAAGGAAAAATTTTACATGATTTATATCAGATTTATGGAATTATAACTCCACATTATCTCTCATATATAAATTTGTATGCCATATTCTCTTTACTTGATTGAGTAAATAGGTGTACTAGGCCAAATTAGGCCTAGTAACCTAACTCTGTATTATTTATGGCAATTAGAACCTACATAAAACCTTTAAAACCTGAAAATATTATGAATTAAAGACATAAATAAATGACTTATAACATGAAATTACTCCTCCTTGGTAAGCAACACCTATAATTTAGTCAAACTGGTTGACTAGATAGTTTTTCCTCCATTTCTTATAGATTAGTTATTTTAGAGGAGATCCCAAGGGAACTTTAAGGTTGATTTATTATAATATAATTATTTTATAAGGAATTAAAAGGTCAAAAATTTAGTCTCCATGGATTTGAATTCCATTAAACTACATTTTATATCTCCTTTTGTGTTTTTTTTTTGTAAAAATGGTTTTTCTACCAAATCCATACAACATTCATGTAACTAATAGTCATTGACATGAATATCTCAGAGATTAACTAATGATATAGGCGTTATTTATGATTTTTTAATCAATATGAATTCATATTTATCCAATTCTCCACAATCATGTCTACTAGTAGGATTTTGTAAGGGTTTAAGAGTGTTATGGGTTCTTAATGATTGTTCATAAATCCTTAACCTTAAATTCCTAAGCCAATGCCAAAAAATATTAGTTTATTATGCCATATAAGTCCATATAAGTCATTATCTTCCCATGAAAAATGTGTGTATCAAGGTGAGCATGTGAATATCCTCTTAGAGTGGAAAAGAGGCTTTTTAGATAGTGTTTGGTGCTCCTTGGCTAGGATGATCAATGATAGTGATTACCTATGGCTCAAACTTATCATAAATATATATTAGTACCTTATTATTATGATCATGATGATTTTAAGTGCCCTCATGACCTTATTTTGGCTCCTAATACCCCTTTTTGATGGCCTTATCTAGTGATGCTAAAGACAAACATAGGAGTATGCATAACATCCTTCAATATTTTACTTTATGATGAGTATATAGGATCTTATACAAATTATTAGACCTTAAAAATCTATATCTTATGTTTTGGAGTCATGATCTTGGCTTTGTCAAGCCATTCTTCTTCACCTTACATGAAAACAACTCATTATCTTGACCTATAGACTTATCTACCTATGGATGTGACCAAAGTGACCAAAAAGACCTATTTTTACAGTTTTATAAGTGTTATTTTTATATTTTAATAACCCATATTTCTTATCAAATCCTTTTAATATGTAATTACCCTTTCTTCCTTTATTTTTTAGCTCAAAATTAACTTATTTTGCTTAGTTCATATAATAAAGGTACTGCACATGCCAATCAACTAGTCATGTAGGTGATAAAGTGAGTTTATATTATTATAAAATTCATTTCATGGCTCAAAAATACCATTTTTATGTATAATTCTGCTTCTTTTATCCATCAGGTGGTTATGAGGGTTTTACAAGGGTTTAAGAGGTTCATAACTTCTTAATGGTTTTTCATATCATAAGGAACTATAATGGGAAACCACTTTAAATTAAAATTAAGTATATTTTCCCCCTCTTAAACCATTAAAACTATGATTTCCCATGCAAAAGTCACATCAAGATCTCTATGTGATGTAATTGGACTTCAAGTGTTGTGGAGGATTGTGTGTGAATTTGAGGAGCTTGAGGGGTCTAACAAAACTATATTTATACATTTAATCCACATAAATATTTATTTAAATGTTTCAATTATCCTCCCCACTATCTCCATTTCCACCAAATGAATAATTAGTCCATGTAAGATTCTAAAAGTGTGACTATGTGCTTATAGGGTTTTAGGTTTGCTTTCTTGTTTTAGCCCTCAAGGGCATGGTTTGCATATAATTTAGAGTGTGATACATCTTGAAATGTGGTTTGAATATGTAAAAACACCATATTATTCTTTAAAATACCTTCCATGAACTTGAAACCCTCCACCACACCTTGAAACAATCTAAGAAATCCACCTACTTGGATGAAGACTATCAATAGATAGGGGGTTGATTATGAAAAAAATGATTATTTGAGCTAATAATTTTACCTAAACAAAAGCATGGATAAATATAATAATTCATGAGGACAAACTCCACCATTTTTTATGCTTTAATTCTACTTATAGTGGCATGTACGTGCTTTTTTCCTCAACTTACAAGTAGGCTACCTACTTGTTAAGTCTTAAGACTGAATTTTAGTTCTTTCTACCTTGATTTGGGCTTTAGAATGATTAAAATTATTTTAATATACTATTAAAATTCCTCATATAATTTTATCATCCCCCATTGGTTACCTTGTATACTTATGCAACCTATCACCATACCATGCTTCTCAAGAACACTGATTATGATTGTATGCAAACTTTGTTGTAGGTGGTGTTTATGAGATGTAAATGTGATTTATATACATTAAATAATTATTTAATTCCTTAAATACCCCTTACATTTTTTAAAAATTCTTGAAAAAATTCTTCTCTAGTATACTAACTCCTCTTGCATTGTTTTTAGGCTTCACAAATAGTCATATTTTATACAACAACCTATGTACCTTCAATTTCATGCTCTTGGAAGTGCTTTAGTTCTCTTGATAAGTTTTTAATATGTAAATTTGTAACTTTATTAAATATAATATCTCACAAGCCTCCTTATTGAGTGGATTCTCTTTAGTTTTCACTTTAGGGCATATAAGTGACTAGGTTAATGAAATTACCATTTGGTATGGTTATAGGTGATTTTTTACAATTAACCTTGACTATAACACTACTTAGACACTCCTCTTAATTTTAATTAATGATTTCATATCTCCTTGTTCTATTTAAGCATTATCCTCCATTTTATATAAAACTCTTTCATTATTTTATGCTATCATTCTCTTTATAATAGGAGGTATGCTTGTGTCAACCCATGGCTATAGGTAGACATTTATTAGGTGAACTTGATTGTAACTTGTTTGGAGAAAAATAATCATACTTTGACATCATTAAATCACTATTTATTTAAGAACCTTTCATGAACATGAATCTCTATAATTATACCATGAAACTCCATCATGGACTAATTTACCCTCATCCTCCTAGAGCTTGGAGATGTGGTTGTGTTCTTGTGGCTATAGGTGGTGATATCTAGAAAATATGACCAAAATGATTTTGGTTCCCTTCTAGATTTGTCTTTGAGTAAAATTAATATGTATCACTTTGGATAAAAATGTATCCTTCATATCATCATTTCACCTTTTTGAATTCAAACCTTCTCTCTGACTCTTAACTTAATTATGCATCAAGATAGGCTTTTATATAGAATGTGTAATGTTTTTGGACTTTGAGAGCTTGATAATAAGTAACAAGAGGTTAAAGAGTCCTTTAAAATTTATAATTGTATCCATAGTCTCAATCACCTTACTTTAAGGTCAAACCTCCTTGAAATCCTCTTTCATAACTTGTTAGAACTCCATTGGCTTATGACTATCCTTGGAAGCTGACTATAGGTCTCTTCTTATGCTACTTGATCCATTCAAGAACTTGAACTTGAATTATTATTTATCTACCTTAATATGGTTTTCAATATCAATATTTATGATCTTATCTAATCTAACTAGCATCTTTTTCACCTTGATATGCCTTGAGACTGCTAGACCCTCATCTACTACATATTTTGACCTAAACATTAGCCTTTAGGTGTCTTAAAGGACACCTTAATACAATCTTATGGTTTATAAAATGCATGAATCCATAATATGGGTCAATAAAACTTCATTCATTTATACTTCACTCCTACACTTATTTCCTTGGGGTCAACATTCAACAAGAAGGTCCTTCTTTGAAAACTATGGATGATTGTATTTGTATGGACTATGACTGAAATTAGCCTTAAGGAAGGTTACCAAACATAATATGATCCTTATCCTTCAAATATTAGAGCTTTATATATAAGAATTAAACAATACCTTGAAAGATACATATTCCTCATCTACCCTTATTTTGTTCTTTCATGCAAACTCATGATTGTTGTTGTATTGGATGTAGGTTACCTTCTTAACTATTTAACATGGTTTCAAAATCCTAAAGACCACACTTGAATGATCATGAAGCTTTGGTTAGTCCTTGACTCATATTTGTAATTAATTGATTAGATTTAGATGAGTGGAAGTGGTAATGATGGGAATGAATATGTAAAACCACATTTGGAGGGTAAAATGAAGCATGATCATAATGAGAATGGTAGTGTAAGATAGTGAGAATGGAGATGAACCAAGATGGAGTGATAAGAGAATGAAAGGAGGATGTCAAAACTAGGTTGAGGGTCTAATGTAATCATGATCATATCCTCTACCACATATATAAATTTTTAGGCCTTTGAAGGGGCATATTAATGTGAAATTTAAACCTAGGAATATGTTAAGATCCTTAACCAAAGCTAAGAAACCTTATAAAATCTCAAACAGTGATATCTTAAAAACTCTTGAGAGTACATTGGTGATATTCTTGGTATGAATATTTGTGAAAAAATATTGATAAAAATTTATTTTAAAAAATAATAACATGAAGGAGACCCCTGAAACAAGAATCTAACAAAACTTTGAAACCCATTCTCTCTCTTAGACCACACAATTCTTCTTCATATGCTTGTAGACTATAGAATTGTACTCTTTTATCTTTTTGAGGTATTTTTGACCATAATACATGTGTAAAATGAATATTTAATTCCATGTAAATTTGTATAATGATCCTAAAGAACCCTGTAAACTTGAAATTTTCTACCATGGTGCTTTGATGAGGGGAAAACATAGAAAACCAATTGCTTGCTTTAATGAAGGAGCCATAATGAGTGACTTGAAGTCAAATTGATTATTCATGAAGTAGATATGACCAAATTGAGAACCAATTTATATATTTGGAATCTCTCTAAGGCTAATTTCTCTGACCAAATTTTTAGACCATGATTTTCTCTCTCATGGTTGTACCACCTATAAACCTAAAGGGCTCTCCCTATGTGCAAACAAACAAGATAACTGGAGGGAATTTGTTTTTTAATATATTGAATATTATTTCCTTTAAATTATTTTTTACAACTTAATATGACCTATTATTCCTTCTCTTGATCTTTATTTTATCGAATGGTCGTATAAGTCTGTACTTTGCATGAAAACTACATTGAAAATGACTCTTTCCTACATATTTTCCAAATTTAAAGCTTATCACTACCAGTTTAATGGATGGATAGGAATAAAATGAGTCAAAAATAATGGTATATCAAGTTTTAATTATTTTTACATGCTTTTGGGGGCCAAAATTGGCATGTATGGGCTCATAAAGTACCTTTTCCAAACTTAAACTTGCATAAAATGACCTTTTAAAAGTATGAAACTTTATGAATAAAGTAAAATAATAAATATGAATGTGTTTAATGGTTTTTAAAATTATATTATAATATAATTTTGACTCATATTTTAAATTTAAAGAATAAAAATTTCCCTTTCAGGAAAACAATACATAGTTTTACAAGGAGAATTATCATTAAAAATGCTTATAACAATACCCTGAGAAGTTTTGAGTTACAAGAGGTGGAATTTGGCCTTGATATAAAAAATTTACAACATTTTTGATGTCTCAAAAGAGTTGACCAGCTTGTTGGTCAAAACAACTCACTATTTTTCACATGACAATGACAATTTGAAACATGACAACTTGTCTTGATGATTCTTTTGACTACCAAATAGACTTTTGGACTTTGTAACACCTATTTTTGACTAAAACACCAACAAGAATAAAAATAAACAACACAAGAAAAATATATAAACTAATAAGTAAAGATAACTAACCTAAATAAAAAACAAAACAAGACAAGACAACAACAAGGCAATAAACTATTACTTGTGCTAATCACTTACTGAAAACTTAAAAATAACCTGAAAAAACTAACCTAAAAACAAAATATTTACTTTAAGCTCAAATTGAAGCTATATTTTCCACCATGGAATGTTGAATCATGATTTCCATATCTTGATGGTTCTATCTTGTAGATATAAGCATTATCATGTTCTTGGCCTCTTGGTGATACAACTAGGCTTTCTACTTCCATTCTCAGGTACATGGATTGATAATGTGAGTCCAAAACCAAATCATAATCTTCCCATATTATTCTAGTTTTAAATAATAATTATAATCTAGTCTCATTCATTGTCTACCATGATCTTATATGTCTTTCTTAATACCTTCACTTTACTCCACATGGAATGACGACTTGTCAAGATTTTCATGATTGACATCTTGTACATCACTAGGCATGCTAGAGGGAAAGATTTATTCATTTGGTTAATATTTAGGAGAAATGGGTTGATTTACTAATTTAACTAACACTTCTTAGTTCCTTACATCATCATAAACTTCCTCTTCTTATGGACCAAACTTAATAGGTTTAGTAGTTGATTAGTCTTTAACATCCTCAATAGGAAGTGTGAGAGATTGAAGAGCTTGATATTAATTATAAATATTCATATATTTATATCAAAATTTATCATCATTACCTTGAAACTTATCTTATTTGGCTGGATTACACATATCAATGGTAACTTTTATAAGTTCTTGAGGAACATCTTGATGAAGAACAATTGCTACATGATCAAAAGCTCTTTAGAAACAACCCCTTTTTGTTAAACTAAAACCTCTTATTCTTATGTCTTATCTTGCATCTAAAGCTCATCTTATTTAAAATTATGAAAGACTAAGTCATGTATATCCTTACCAACAAGTGTATCAATGGTGATGTTTTCTTCATGTTTAACTGAAACATCTTTCTCATCACCTATCACCTCCACTGAAACTTATTCATTATCTTCACAAAGGAGAATTTACTTCTCAATAATTTGCATGGTGAATGCCTAAAAATACTCAAGTAGATGAGAAAGTTCCAAATGTTTTACCATAGATGATTGATTCTACTCATGGGGTTTCTCATCTTAAATCACCTTCACGTCCTCTCTCTTCTACAAGCTCTCATGAATATATTTCCATGTAGGTAAGGCTTTGGGATTTTGAGTAGGGAAGAGTAGAGGTTGAATAATTTTATGATTTCTTTCCAAAATAAAACTTGGACTTATTATTGAATGTTATTCACTCTCTATAAACTATTGTATTTACTTCCACGTCATGAACTTGGGTTTAAGAGCTTCTTCTTTTGAACTTATTGAAACCATGGGAATGAATGAAGGAATTTGTTGTTGAGACTGAGTTGCTTTTGCAACTTCTATTGAGTGTTGAAGATGATGATTTGAAAGATTAACTTATTTGGTAAGGTAAGCCTCAAATTCATGAACCAAATAATTAAAGACACCTCCCTACAAACCTAAAGATGAAGGTTCTTATATGATCTGATATGAAACACAAAAATTAGCCTCCTCAAAACATAATTTTTACACCTTTTCAGGTCTCTCTTGGATAGAATTCTAAGTAGGAAATCTTATCAAGTTTTGATTGGAATATTAAGGGTTGTGATATACAATTTGTTTATGTTCACAAAGAAAAGATGGTAGTTTAATGGGAACATGTTGCTAGTTTTGGTGACCCTAGTATGTCTCATGGACTACCAACTTCTCTTTAATGCCTACAACTAGACCACCTATGTCCAAGATATCATTACTAAATTTTGAATGGTCTTGTCTTATGAAATATGAACATAGCTCTTTAGATTACTATAATGAATATTTTATACTCTCAATCTCATTATTAGAGACCTCCTATCCAAAGCTATTTTGATTGTTTATGCTCACCATTTTATCTAATATTCAAGTAAGGTTTGTTTGAAGCTTGAGATATATTGTCTAGTAACTTTGTTTAGCTAATCAAGAGTATCATGAGATTGCCATGAGTCACCATATTATTGATAAGGCTCTATATATGGTTTGTAAGGCTCATCATAAGGCTAATATCTATCATGGTAGGGCTGATAGGGGTAATTTTGGGATGCATATTGATCATATTAGAATGAGGATCGATCAAAGGGATATTGATAATGAGATGAATGATCAAATTTTGCTCCATATCTTCCCAAAAGACACATGAAAATAATTACATTTACGAGTAAGAGATGTCATTTAACTTTGAGATGGTGACCATATGAGTAATTCAAACTAGTTTTGAAGGTTAAGATGATGCAAATGTGTAATTTAATGGTTGTATCTATGTTTTACCAGGCATGCTAGAGTTGATAGCAACCCAAGTTGTACCCTGTTGAAGGTATATTACTTAGATCTCCTTTAAACCTAGACTAACATTAGAATGGTCTAAGGTTTGGGATACTTGTATCTTAGACTAGACCTCTAGATTATGAGGATAACTCCTATTATGTATCTATTTTGATTAGTTTATTAAAACGTACTAAATTTTTTGGGATGAAAAGGGTTAGAAGGATAAATGAAAGGGAAATATATTCTACTAATGGTGATTCCCCTATATTGATGGTTTATCCACTCAATTTGAACTCATCCAACACTAATAATCAATGTAATCACTAAATATACAACTCTAAAAGACTCTTATGAAATATTATTTTATATAAAGGTTTCATCAAGTGATAAATCATAAGGGCAATGATGGAAGCCCTGATTCAAGGCACTAACCAATTAATATTTCCATTGTTAGCTCAATCAATCAACATAAAACACTATATATGACACAAATAAGATGGAACACTAGTAATTAGGTGATATTAAGACCTACCAAGGGATAAATACTACCACATATGAAAATCAAACAAATATAATACACTAAACGTATATATAGGAACCTAAAAATAGTCATTTTATTATCTTAAGAGGTTTACAAAGCTCAATCCTAGTATATTTTCATAATGCCCAAAAGAGGGGTCCTAAAAAATGGCCCAAAGGCCTTAAGATATATCAAAAGATAATAATATCTAGTTAATATGGCATATAAGAGAGAAGGACAAGATATCTAAACATCAACTCAAATTAATTTTCAATTACAGTTTGCAGACAATAGTCCTTAAGACTTCTCCTTATGTATAGTATCTTGTATGTTGATTGCATGATATCTTTGGCATTAAAAAATGGTGGTGGGTAATATTTGTCTTATATAATCTCCTTCTCTAGAATTTTATTGCATTTTTTGTTTGACAACTCCACTTAAAATGAGTTAACTCATGAATTTGAACTCAAAATGAGTTATGCACGCAATTGGACCAGTTAAAGACCAATTAACTCATCAAAAGGATTAGTTAAGCATGTATTTTACATAAATGGTCAGTTGTGCATGATTTATATCATATTTATGGCATTTTAACTCCAAATTATCTCTCATATATAATTTTCTATGCAATATTATATCTACTTGATTAAGTAAATAGGTTTACTAAACCAAATTAGGCCTAATAACCTAACTCTTTATTCTTGGTGGCCATTATAACCTACATAAATCCTTGAAAAATTAAAATATGATTAGTTAAAGACATAAATCAATGCCTTATATCATGAAATGAATCTTATTTATCAAACAACACCTACAAATTAGTTAAACTGGTTGATTAGCTAGCTTTTCCTTCATTTCCTATAGACTCGGTATTTTGGATGAGCTCACAAGGGAAATTTTAGGGATATATATGATAATATAATTATTTTATGAGGAATAAAAATTTCCAATCTTAAATTTCCATGAATTGTAAATCTCTTAAGGTTCTTTGTACTTTTCTTTAATTCTATTTTCTCTTAAAAACCTATCTTTTGCCAAATATATACAACATTCGTATAACAAATGCTTGTGGACATGAATATCTAAAAGTATAATTGATTATATAGTTGGTATTTATGAGTTTTAAGTCATTTTGGGTGAATATTTCTCTAATTATCCATAAATAGGTTTGCTAGTATGGTTTTGTAAGGGTTTAAGAGTGCTTTGGGCTCTTAATGATTGTTCATAAATATTGTGACTTGAATTCCTAAACCAATTCCAAAAAATATTAGTGTATTAGGCCCTATAAATCCCCCAAATTTCTTAGTTTCCCATGAAAATTTTTTATATCAGGGTGAGCATGTGATATCTCCTCTTAGAGTGGAAAATGGGCTTTTTAGACAATGTATGGTGTTCCTTGCCCAAGATGATCAATGATATTGATTAATTGTGGCCAAAACTTAGAATAAATCTCTATTAGTCCCTTATTATGATGTTCATGATGATTTTTAGTTTCTTTATGACCTTTATTTAGCTCTTGTTACCCCTTTTTTATGGCCTTATCTAGTGATGTTAAGGACAAACATAGGTGTATGCATAGAATCCTTCAATATCTAACTTTATGATGAGTCTATAGGTACTTATAAAATGTATTTTTATTGAAAAACCTATAGAGGATTCTCTAGAGTAATGATATTAGCTTAATCAAGCCATTATTATTCACCTTGCATGTAAACAAATTCTTATCTTGACTTGCAGACCTATTATCCTATGGATTTGACCTAAAAAACCTTTGTTTATATATTTATAAGTTTCATTGAGAGATTTTAAGACACAATATTTTTTATAAAATCCTTTTAATGTGTAATTAGCCTTTCCTACTTTCCTTTCTATCTCAAAATTAACTTATTTTTCCCAGTCCATATAGTAAAATTACTACATGTGCCAAAAAAATGGTAATGAAGGTGACTAGGGGAGTTTAGAATACTATAAAATTCATTTCAGGTCTCAAACATACCATATATATGCATCATTTGGCTTCTTTTCTCCATCAAGTGGTTATGAGGGTTTTGAAAGGGTTTAAGAGATTTATAGTTTCTTAATGATTGTTCATAGCATATGGAACTATAATGGAAAAATAATTTCCATGAAAATTAAGTATAATAACCCATTCATCAACCATAAAAATTAGGATCTCCCATTGAAAAGGCACATCAAGATCTTGATGTGATGAAATTGGGCTTCAAGTGGCTATGAAGGGTTGTGTATGAATTTGAGGAGCTTGAAGGGTGTAAAAAACTACATTTATGAATTTAATACACTATAATATATCTTAAAAATTTCAAATTATCCTCCCCACTATCTATATGTTCACCAAATTAATAATTAGTCAATGTAAGTGTCCAAAATTATGATTGTGTTTTATAAGGTTTTAGGCCTGACTGCTAGTTTTAAACCTTAAAGTCATGGTTTGCATATAAGTTGGAGTTTTTTCACTCTTGAAATGTTTTTTTAAGATGTAAAAATACCATATTATTCTTTATAATACCTTCCATGATCTTTAAACCCTATAACACATCTTTAGACACTTCAATAAATCTGCCTACTTGGATGAAGAATATCAATAGATAGGGAGTTAAATGTTACAAAATAGTGAGTATTTTTCCTCATAATTTGACCTAAAAAAACCATGGATATATATAAGAACTCATGAGGGCCAAATTCACCAATTTTCATGTTTAAATTTTGCTTATAGTGGCATGTAGGTGCATTTTCCTCAATTTACTAATAGGTTGCTTGCTTGTTAAGTCTTAAGACTGAGTTTTGATTCTTTATACATTTATTTAGGATTAATAATGATTTTAATTATTTTAATATACTATTAAAATCACTTTAAGTTTTCTAATTCCCCATTGGTTACCTTGTAAAATTATGCAACCTATCACCATACCATGCTTCTCAAGAACACTCATTGTGACTATATGTTAACACTGTTGTAGGTGGTATTTATGAGATGTAGAGGTGATTAATATAAATTTAACCATTTTTTTAACTTAAATACCCATTAATTCATTTTAAAACTCCTATACAACTTCTTCTCTATCTTACTAACTCCTATTTTATTGTTCTCAGGCTTCACAAATAGTTATATTCCATACAACAACCTATATACCTTCAATTTCATTCTCTTGGCATTTATTTAGTTATATTTTTAAGTTTTAAATATCTCCATTGGTCACTTGATTATATATAATATCTCAAAATCATCATTATTGAGTTGATAATCTCATTTTTCACTTTAGGTCATATAAGTGGTAGTGTTAATGAAATTACCATTTGGTATGGTTGTAGGTGACAGTTGACCATGATTCTAGCACTGCTTAGACACTCCTCTTTATTTTCCCTCATGATTTCATATCTAATTCTCTTGAAAAAATTTCCTCCGTTTTATATTAAACTCCCTTATTAGGATATGCTCTCATTATTTTCATAATAGGAGGTATGCTTGTGTTAACCCATGGTTATAGGTAGACATTTATTAGGGGAACCTGATTGTAGCTTGTTTGGATCACAATAATTATCCTTTGACTTCATTACATCACTATTTATTTAATAAACTTCCATGAACATGAATACATATCATTAGACCATGAAACTCCATCATGTACTATTTTTCCCTAATCCTCCTAGAGCTTGGAGATATCGATATGTTCTTGTAGTTATAGGTGGTGATTTCTAGCAAATATGACCAAAAATGAGCTTGGTTCACTTATATATTTATCTTTGAGTAAAATTAATATGCATATTTCGAGAACATTATATCCTTCATATAATAATTACACCTTCTTGAAATCAAACCTTCTCTCTTACTCCTAACTTGACTGTGCATCAAGATAGGCTTTTGTATGGAATTTGCAAAATTTTAGGTCTTTGAGAACTTGATGAAAAGTAATAAGAGGTTTAAGATTCCATTACACTGTATAATGATCTCCATATTCTCAATCCCCTTACTTGAAGGTCAAACCTCCTTAAAATCCTCTTTTATAACTTGTTAGAACTCCATTGGCTTATGACTATCCTTATAAGCTAGTTGTAGGTCTCTTCTTGTGTTGTTTGAGCCATTCAAGAACTTGACCTTGAATTCTTATTGAGCTACCTTACTATGGTTATCCATATCATTATTTATATATTTATCTAATCCAAGTAGCCTCTTTTTCACCTTGACATGCCTTACAACTACCAAGACCCTCATCTACTATATATTTTGACCTGAACACAGGCCTGTAGGTGTCTCAAAGGATACTTGACCACAAGCCTATGGTTTATATAAAGAATGAATCCATAATATGGGTCAATAAATCTCAATTACTTTTTACTTCACTCATACACTTATTACCATGGTGTCAAACTTCAACAAGACTATGTCTTTATTTGAAACTATGAATGATTGTGTTTGTACATACTATGAATAAAATTAGCCTTAAGGAAGGTTAGCAAACATAATATGATCCTTGTCCTTAAAATACTATAGCTTGATAGATATAAATAAAATAAGACCTTAAAAGAGATATCTTCTTTGTATTCCCTTCTTTTGTTCTTTCATGCAAACCCATGACTGTTGGTGTATTAGATATAGGTTACCTTCTTGACTATTTAACATGGTTTCAAGGTCGTATAGACCACACTTGAATGGTTGTGAAGCTTCGATTAGTATTTAAATATTTTTTGTAATGGATTGATGAGATGGATATGATTTTAAGTGGGAATGATGGGAAAGGAATATGGAAAACCATATTTGGAGTGGAAAGTGAAGCATGATCATCATGAGAATGGCAGTGTAAGATAATGAGAATGGATATGAACCAAGATGGAGTGATAAGAGCATGAAAGGAAGATGTCAAAACTAGTTTGAGGGTCCAATTTAAGCATGATCATATCCTATACCACACATATCAATTTTTAGGGCTTTTAAGGACCATTAGTAAGTAAAATTGAAACCTAAGAATATGCTAAGATCCTCAACCAAATCTAAGAAACCTTAAAAAAAGATAAACAATGACTTATTAAGAACTCTTGAGAGAACATTGGTGATATTATTGGTATGAATATTTGTAAAAAAATATTTATAAAACTTTATTGTAAAACATAAGAACATGAAGGAGACCCATCAAAAAATAATCCAACAAAACTTTGAAACCCTTTCTCTCTCCTAGACCATACAATTATTCTTCATATGCTTGTAGACTATAGAATTACACTCCTTTGTATTCTTAAGATCTATTTTTACCTTATAAATATATAAAATTACTGATTAATTCCATTTAAATGTGGATAATTATCTTGAATAACCCTACAAACTTGAAATTTTCTGCCATGGTGCTTTGATGCGGAGAAAACATTGTAAATCAATTCCCTACTTGAATGAAGGAGCCATAATGAGTGCCTTAACTTCAAAGGGATGGTTCATGAAGGAGAGACGAAAAAATTGAGAACCAATTGACAAAAATTTAATCTCTTTAATACTACTTTCTTTGGCCAAATTTTCAAATCTTGATTTTCTCTCTCATAGCTGTATCACTTGCAAACTTGAAGGGCTCTCCCTATGTGCAAATAACTAAGATGACTAGAGGGAACTAGTTTCAAGCCTTTATTGAATATTTTCACCTTTATATTATTATTTAATACCTTATATTATCTATTATTCTTGATCTTGAGCTTTGATGTATGGAATGGTTGTACAAATCCATACTTCGCATGAAAAATACATTGAAAATGGCTCTTTCTTGTATATTTTCCAAATTTAAAGCTTATCACTAAAAATTTAATACACTAAGAGGACTAAAACGAGTTAAAAATCATGTTATATCAAGTTTTAAGTATTTTTACATGCTTTTGGGGGCCAAAATTGGCATGTGTGGGCTCAAAAGGACCTTTTCCAAGCTTAAACTTGGATAAAATGACCTTTTCAAATTATGAAACCTTATGACTAAAGTAATGTTTATAAATATGAATGTGTTTAAAGGTTTTTTAAATGATTTTTTAATATCATTTTTACTCATATTCAACATTTAAATACCCAAATCTCTATTTTAGGTAAAAATACACAATTTTACTTATAAGGAGAATTTCATTAAAAAGTCTTATAACAGTCCCTAGAGAAGTTTCAAGATATAGGGGTGGCATTTGACATTGGAAGGAAAAACTGACAACACAACCTTGTCTAATTATTTGTATATTCCTTTTCCTTACACCAATTTTTTGATCTTTATGTTCACATCATACTCTGTCACCTTTGTGACCCAACTAACTCTATTCTCATTAATGTCTTTACCGAGTATGAACTCTTTTATAGTTGCTTGTGTAACCATAAGTTGTAATTTTTTGTTAGAGATCATATGAATAAAATTATTAATAACTCTCATAAATATAATTATTCTATTCTCTATGAATATATAATGCATCTCATAATCTTTCAACACCTGGCTGAAGAAGGTAATTAGCTACTCTAAATGATCATTGTTTTGCTACGTAAGAATGGTTGAGGTGCCTTTAACCCCATCAAATGCATAAAGGATAAAATTATTAATATGATTTGGGTTGATAAATATGGTATTTTATGTGATGGCACACTTAATGGATTCAAAACTATCCTTACCTTCATGAGACCAACTAAACGTAACATTATTCTTGAGCATTGTAGTGAGGGGTCTGGTTAGGGTAGTGAAATAAAAAATGAATCTCCTCACAAATTTGATTATTCATATGAAGATATAAAGACTCTTCCTATGAATAGGAAGAGGGAGAGATGAAATATCTTTGACTCACTCTAGATTGATCTCAAGCCCCTCTTTGAGAATAATGTGCCCTAGTAGAGTGTTGATTAAATAATTTTAGGAATATTGGTGTATTATTCCTAATTTAGTTAAAGGGTCTAAGTAGTAAAATTCGTAAATAAATAGATCATAATTAAGATACTAATTTATTTAAATTAATTAAAATTCAAATTTTTCTAAATATAGTAATAATGAGAATAAAACAAAACTTAGTTGGAAACTAATTGATCCAACTAAGATAAAAGCTAGAATTCACTATGCAGGATTGAGACACTACCACAAACTAAGATTTGAACATCATTTTATGATTGGTTAGGATAATTTGAATTATATAGTATTGTCACCAATGTTATATTCCACCTCTACTTCCTTTTTTTGAGGATCTAAGCTTTCTAGGTTTTGTTCATTGTGCCTATGTGACCCTATCTACAAAGATTTATCAGTTGGAAGTCTATATAGGTCCCTGTAGAGAAGATTATTTCTTCAAACCCTATTTTCCATTATGATTTGACCAATTTTGAGAAATATGGGTGGGGGGGGGGGTTATTTTATGTAATATGCACTAGAAGTGCTTCACACCCCATGTGTGGGCATGCTTCCTACATACCAATACTCTAAAGAGGGAACAATCCATATGTATTACTTCCACTTAATGTGCTTTGTGAATTTTGTGTATATGAATATGTATAATACCAAAATAGATGTGCTTGAGGTGGTTATGGACTGGTGTAATTATTTAAATGATCTTATAAGTGTGTTAGTTGGCTATATGTAGAGAATATGGAAGATTGTTTGAGTAGTCTTGCTTATATTCTTGCTTGCTTAGTGATAATTGCCAACCCTTAATAAATGATCTTTGAATGGGATTTTATAGGGATATATTGGTCATAGATTAAATTTTCTTATGTTAGGCTGAAAAGGATAAGGATGGGGAACCAAAATAAATTGATCATTAGAGATATAAATGGTCTTGGACAATATCACCAAAAGTGGACAATAGTGGCACCGGTGCTATAGTCCAAGTGTGGTTCTACTGTCCCAAGTAGATGAGACCTATAGGGATTTATTTATCATGGAAAGAGGGGTTCGGCTCAACTAGGATCAGTTTTAGAAGGATACAAATGATTGAGAATTAGTGAAAATAAGCCTAAGAGGGTCATGAAAGAAAACACAATGGATATAAAGGTTGGGTGTCATTAGCCACACTCATGTTACTAATTTTTATATTTTATGACTAAATTCCCCCCCTTTATTCTAGTGATGCAACAAAGTGAAATACTATGATAAAGGAAAAATAGAATGTGTACCTAAACTTACCTACAAGGGTGAAGCTCATGAAGTTGTGTGATGTTGGGTATGCATAGAGAGAGCACGTTGTGAAGTGTGAATCTGTAAGGGAAAATAGAAAGTAGATCAGATCTTACTAGATATGTTATATCTAAAATAAGAACACACAAATCTTGGTAAGAGAGGAAGAGAAAGGAATAAATACACCTCACTGGGTACATGGACCAATATAAAACCTATTGTGATGTTGAGTGATGTTGAGTAATGTTGAAAGTGTGTTAAACCAAGAGTAATATCATGAATAGAGCTGAGTTTTCAATTCCTTAGAAGTAACTCAAGAATGCAAAGGTTGGCACTTTGCTTCCATCATCACCCACTAAGTGAAACTAAGTGGTCTTACATGTGTTGATCAATGTTTGGACTATGTGCCCAATCCCTTTGAATATGTTTCTCAAGAATACAAAGGCTATCTATTCCTTTGGCTCCATGATTGTCCTATGAAGTGAAGCTATGAACTAATACCAGTATAAAATGTATGTCATATGGGATGGCTCTTAAATCCCATGAATGTAATATAATTTGACAATGTTGGCATGGATAGATAAATGTATGCTACAAACTAGGCCAATCTTGGCCATTCCAAAAGATGGAGATTAGGCTTTTATAAAAACCACTATAAACTGGCACACTAGGCTTGTAAGAAAGCCACTCAATAACTTGGGAACTTAGGAACTCGAGAACTTGAGAAGTTAGGCTTGTATGAAATCCATTCGAAAATGATGCCAAACATATATAAATGGAATAAGGCATACAACTATTAAGAATGTTTGGGTAATACTAAACTTTGAAAGAAAAGAAAAGAAAAGAAATGTGTTGCACACATTTCCCCAATCATTGGTGCCTAAAACATGGATTCTGATCTAGAAGTTGTATCAACTACCCTATCTAAAACTAGAAATGAGATTCATCATGCCATGCATGATGTCCCCTATATCTATATTATCTAAGGAGAAAAATTATTGAAACTACTGATTTTGGTCTGAATTATAGTTGACAAATTTTTAATTAAACATACCTTTCTATTTGTTTCTAGAAAATATTATTTTTTTGCTATTTGTATAGGAGCATTGAAATTGGACACTGGTGGCACTGATGCTATTATCCAATTTGGGCACTTTTGTCTAAGGCCAAATCTAATGAATGTTATAGATTCTTGATTGTCTACCTAGTCTGTTATGTCTATTTTGATGTCTAGTTATTATTTTGGGTGTGTTGAATGCTATTGTTTTGATCATTAGGAGCTCTGATCTCTAAAACAAAACCCCTTTTTAGTGCCCCCTCTTATGAAGGTATGAATGAAGACCCTAGAATGACTACCCTTAGAATAAAGAGCCCTATAAGTGTGTGATGATGTAAAGATATATGATATAACAATGATAATTGATAAGATATCTCAAGATATAGCATGATTTGAACTGAGGGATTGTTAGATCAATAGGGGTATGCCTATAAAGATGTAATAATATAATAGCATGTGCAATGTACTGAACTATAAATGAATTTTTTCTTAGTTATTAGTTGGAGGGATGGAGTATGATGTCCATCATGGCATCCAAGAAATCAAAATAAATGCATGATGTGGATCATGGTATTGCAAACAATGAGAAGCAAACAATCAATGAGCATATAAGTCAAGAATCAAAAAGCATACAAGGGTGGCCAAGGGCCATAAAAATAAGGGACATGGGAACATGTCACTCAAAATGGAAATCAAGCATATAAGGCATGTTCAAATGCTGCATACACATACAATTGAAACAAGTAAAATTGGTGTGGAAGCCATAATCATATAGAGGAGTATAGGCAACATACATTGGAAAATGTCATAAATCACACAATGAATAGAATCAAAAGACATTGGTAAATATATTAAGGCACTTACATGAGACAAACAAGAACTAAGAAATGCAAAAAATATAGCTATAGTAAGCAAGAAAAGAAAATATATAAAGAACTATAAGTACAATCACATCTAACTAATCAAAGTAAGAGGGAAAGTATGCAAGACATGTTAGTACAAGACTAGGTATATGCTAAGAAATACATAAGTGTTATATACTAATGAGTGTTGATAGAGTAATTTATGTAAGCTAGTAAGTAATGAGTATCAACATGATAACTAGAGTGTGTGGTGTAGGAATGATATAACCTAAATGGTGTATTCATGTAGAAGATGCCCCCAGTGGGTATGTATATCGATGTGTGTCTTGATGTAAAAGTAAGATGCCCCCTTAATGGGTAGAGTGAAGCAATCAAGGAGTTGGAAGTCACTACACACACTTGAATAAGATCAAGTGAAGCATGGTAATGTAGATAAATTGAAAAACAATAGCATAAAACAACAAATTTAAGTCTAACATTGTATTATAAATGTAAATAATGGATAATGCATATAATTAAAATATTTTTGGTGTTTTTGACATATTTAAATTTTTTTATATTTTAAAATGTTGTGTTATTTTTGAATTTTTTAAAGTTTTAAGCTATGTACAATCAAGCATAAGAAACTATTTATAGGTAAGTAGGGAAAAGATGTTACTAACTAATGAGTCTTATAGTAGAATCCCTATCATGGTGTCCTGTATCAAGGAGAGGAATCATGTGTGATCATGAAGCATGATGGAAATGCTAAGACTATGGCTCTAAAAGTTGTATATGTTATAAATGCTCTAAAATCTTTGAAGTAAGAACCAAATATGGGGTCCCCCTATAAATTTTATAAGTTGATGCAACTTTAGGGCTCTTAGGGACCCATCTAGTAGTAGGAGAAGTTCTCTACACATGTGCTCTATGATTAGATGCATGATATCTCAATGAAATTGCTCTAGGTGTGAACACTATAGCTGAAAGTTGTTTAGAATCCTAAATCTATGGAGATGTATGAATTCTCTATGCTAGTGATAGATGCCTCAACTATGTCTAAATTAGAACTGGATGAAGAACTAGAACTGGTGGAGCAACTGAAACTAGTGGCTAAATAGAAACTAGTGACTGAATTAAAACTGGTGACCACAAAGTACAAGATGGCTCTAAGTTAGGTAGTGGTAACTCATAAGGACATCCATAAATTATAACAACCTAATTATCATGGATGAATTTCATGTATCTATGAACTATAGAAGGTACTGCTCAAAGGTTTTAAAACCATGGTTGACCAAGTAACATATCAAAAACTCTTAAATTGGGAACAATAGTGAATGGTGTGGCCACATATGTTAAACCCACCTATAAATTAAGTACAATCTCACCTAATCAACTCTATATGTGCCCACTAAATCCACTAATAATTATGTTTTTTAGTGTAATATCTTGCTTTGAATATCCCAAATGCTATAATAATGTCATAATGCACTTGTTCACACTAGATCCATTATCTATGAGAACACTATGAATGGGATGATTATGAATGTGAGCTCTAATAAAGAATGCATGATAATTTGTATCATACTTAATTATCTCCTACTATGAGAAGGGTATGGAAGGTGTAGCTATAACTTTGTAATTATATACACCAATCATGTTTCTCAAAGGATGTGTCTCAACTGAAAGTGCCTTGTATGTATCTGGTGGGGGATATGCATGGTATGCATGGTGAACCCATGATGTGTCCCATGTTTCCTTTTTTGAATGATGTGGAAAAGGACCTAAAAATATTTCCAATGCTTTATCATGTGTTTGCTTTGCTCAAGGAGGCTCAACTAAAGTACTAAGATCAATATGATTGCCATCTATTAAATCTTGTATCTTGTGTCTCAAAATGATGAATTTATTTGTTGTATGGCTTGGTTACCTATGAAACTCACAAAATTCATGTTGATCATATCCCCATGGAAGAGGATTTGTTGGGTCAACTTCCCAAATGGGAGGGAGAGATATGATGTTTCATTATAATAGCTATTGTAAGACTCTAGCTAGAGGAACTAGTAGATTAGTGAAGGTTCACTAAGGAGGTGATAATAAAACCACTTCTTGAGGGGGTTCAAAAGCCATATTAACTATAGGTTGATTCTGAATCTTGTTATCATTGACCTTTACTTTATATGGGACTTTGTTGTTACTCTTGTTTGTTGTGTCTAAGATACTTATGTATTTGAGTTTTCCAATTGAAATTAACTTGACTTCTCTTTCCTTTAGCATGTGACACAATTAAATGAAGGAAGAGAATATTTTGAATACAATTGATTAAGAGATGCAAGGAACTTAGGTGACATAATGAAAACAACTTGGATGATAGTAAAAAATATTAAATATATATAATCTAAACAGAGAACTAGAATATGCATAAAAAGGATACGAAGTTCACACATGTAAGGTGATACCTCAATAACCAAATAGGAACTAGTACATACAACTAGGGTTTTGAAAGATGATAATTTTAAAAAATTTACTATGAAAATTTGAAATTGAAAGTGAATTTCTAAGTTATATATGCAAGTAAAAAATAAAAAAATTATTGGAAAATTAATGAATTAATAGGACCTAGTAGGTGCAACTAGGGTTTTTAAAACTAAATGTGTTTGAAAATTTCTATTTACTTTTGAAATTTTAATGGATATTTTGATTTAAATATTCTAGTAAAAATCTAGAAAATGATTGGAAAACTACTAGAAAAATACTAGGACCTATTATGGGCATCTAGGGTTTGAAAGAAAAATATTTTAAAATTAAATCAAAATTTTAAAATTTAATGCTAGTTTCCAATTTTATTATACAAGTAAAAAATCGTAAAATAAATATGAAAAAATAGTAGGCAAATTACCCTAAGGTTTCTAGTAGTTTTATGCATAAACAAAGTAAGTCAGGTTCACCAAATGACTTAACAATTTTGGGAATATTGGTGTATTATTCCTAATTTAGTTAAAGGGTCTAAGTAGTAAAATAAGTAAATAAATAGATAATAATTAATCTACTAATTTGTGTAAATTAATTGCAATTCAAAATTTTCTAAAACTAGTAATAAAGAAAAGAAAATAAAACTTAGCTGGAAATTGATTGATCTAACTAAGACAAAAGCTGGAATTAACTATGTAAGAATGAGACACTATCACAAACTGAGATTTGAACTTCATTTTGTGATTGGATAGAAGTGTCAAAATTGGACAATAGTGGCATGAGTGTTATAGTCCACCTATACCACTATTACCTAAGGATCTGAGCTTTTTGGGTTTTGTTCACTATGTATGTGTGACCCTATCTATAAAGTTTCATCTATTGGAAGTATTTATAGGTCCCTATAGTGAAGATTATTTCTTAAAAACCTATTTTCCATTATTTTTTGACTAATTTTGAGAAAGAGGAGTGGCAGTGTGTGTAAGATGCACTGGATGTGCTTCACACCCCATGTGTGGGCATGCTACCTACATACCAATACTCTAAAAAGGGATCAAGCCATATGTAGTTCTCCCACTTGATGTGGTTTGGGAAATTTGTGTATATGAAGATGAAAAATGATAAATTATATGTGTTTGAGGTGTCTAGGGACTGGTGTAAGTATTTTAATGAGCTTGTAAGTGTGTTGGTTGGTTGTATAAAAAGAATAGGGAAGATTTCTTAAGTTGTCTTGCTTGTATTCTTGCTTGTTTAGTGATAATTACCAACCCTTTCCAAATGATATTTAAATGGGATTTTATAGGTATCTATTGGTCATGGATTGAATTTTCTCACATTAGGTTGACAAGGATAAGGATAGGGAACCATAAGAAATTGATTATTGGGGCTAGAAATGGGCTTGGACAATAATGCTAAAAGTGGACAGTAGTGGCATCAATGCTATAGTCCAAGTGTGGCACTACTATATTGAGTAAATGTGACCTAGGGGGATTTATTTTTCATGGAAAGAGGGGTTTGGCTCAGCTAGGATCAAGTTTGGAAGGTTATGAATGATTGATAATCAACAAAAATGAGCCCAAGAGGGTCATGAAAGCAAGCACGAGGGACCTAAGGGTTGGGTGTCATTATCCATGCTCAAGCTACCAATTTTTGAATTTTATATGGCTAAAAGTGCCTTCATGAATAGTTAATATACACTTACTAGGGTTTAGAGATATTATGAACTCTTAGCACCTTTCAAACACTTGCTCTAGATGGCTTAAGTGATCCTTTGCATCTTTAGATAAAATAGTTATGTCATTGAGGTAAGACAAGATAACCTTGTTTATGAGATCCTTAAATGACATATCCATGGATATTTATAAATTTTTTCCTTTTTTTTAAACCAAATTAAATCTTTTGGCATGTGAAGGTTACCCATTTAGTGGTGAATATTATTTTATATTGATAACATTCTTACACAAGATTCTAGTTGTATCTTGAGTAACCATCTAGCAATGAAAATCTCTTTGTGCTTGTAATTATTTGTAGAATCAAATCCATTGGTGGGAGAGGATAGTGGTATTTTAGGGAAGCTTTGTTTATGTCCTTTAATTCTATGCATAGACAAATTTCCCCATTCTTGTTTCACACTGGGATCAAGTTAGCAACCCATGAAGAGTGTTTAATTTGGAGTATTATACTACTTAAATGAGATTTGAGATATCATTTATCATCAATGGTTCAATATTTGGGTTTATATGACATTAATTTTGGAGGATTGGATACATGTCAGGGTCATGTTCAATTATATGTTATGGTAAGCCTAGATTAGATGATCTCAAGTCCTTATAACTTCATTAAAATATATCATCATATCTTCTACTAAGTTTAATAAAGCTCTTAATTTATGGTGGGGATCATACCTCTCCATATTTAAGACCTTTACCTTAGAAATTATTACTTCAACATATACCTCCTCTTTTTTGTCATGCTTTTCCTCTCCCTTTTGAGCTAGTCATCAAAATTGAAGATGCTTTCTAGCATAAAAAACCCTTTTGGTATTTTTTCCCTTCAATTACATGACTTTATCTTCATATTAAACTTGTATTTGTTCTTGGTTATTAGTTTATAACTCTACCTCATCTTATAGGAAGCTGATAATTTGATTATCAGTCTCAAACACCTAGAAATTATCTACATTATCAGGGACTGATGGTCAGATCACAAACTTGATAAGCTACATAGACTCCTTAATTATGTCACATAGGATGTCATATTATTCACCTATGGTTTTGAGTTTATCTACATCAATATTCTAAGATCTTATAATGGAACTAATATTAAATGCATTGAAATTTCTAATCATGTGCCACACTCCATGTTTATAGGCCTTTATCATGCCATTTTTGGTCATGCTATGCACTCTAACTTGGTTGAAAACTAGTTCACTATCACCCAACACCTATACATCCTTGATTACTTTCTTATATAAAATATGGAGGCCTTGAATCAGTGCCTCATACTTTGTAACATTATTTGTGAAAATGAATTAAAACCTAAAGGCATATAAATATTTCTCCTTTTGAGGGGAAACTAGCATCACATCAACTCCAACGCCATTTTTTCTCTGGGAAAATTTGATGTATAATTTTCATGTAGCTTCAAGGTTTTCCTACTCCTTTATGAGTTTGGGTGGCATGGAATCCTCCTCCATTATGTATTATATACCTAGACCTATCTCCTCAACGTTTTCATATGGGTTGCACTCATAATGTTCACATGCACATTCATCTAGAAAATCATCTAGGATCTCTTTGAGTGGAATTGTGGCTTCATGGAGAATTGAATTCTCCTCCTAATCAAACATTGCATATTTTAATTCAATTAGGCTAGAAGAGTATGGTTCAAGATGACTTTTGAAGATGGGTTTAACCCTAATGGTCACCTTAGTCCCATATCTAGTTTTAAGTAACATATGTGACTAATTTGAATATAAATATTCACCAATCTTTCTCATAAAGTCTTGATAGAATTAGATAGTGAATTAGGGAGTCAATTCAATGACTACAATATTTTATATGATTGAAATTATTGGGCATGCATGTAGTGTAATATTAAAATCTTTGATGATTCTTATAGTCTTGACCATTGTGCCATATAGCTAGACCACTCCTTTTTAAAGAGGGGAATACATAATTCTAAGCATATTTGTAATCTTTTTTGTCATCACCAAGATAATTTCACCTAATTTTATCATGCAATTATGCACTAGGTGTTGATCGATAATCAAAGAGATATATAATGGAGGTGGCTTAGTGCTACCATGCACTTATGTTTCCTCCACTTTAGGTTGACATAGAATCATAGAGATGGAAAGAATAAGTTTCAATGTCTTGCATGCCTAAAATCTTTTCAAATCATCTTGTATAAAATTTCTTTGAGAAGGAATGGTAAGAGAATCCCACATAGTTATATTGAGGCTTGTTTTCATCATTTAGTTGACTATGTTGAAGGGAATTTGGGATCCCTTTGGCTATGATTTTTGAATAGTAACGTCTTATTTTTTTATGGCATGTTTTTTTCACACCAAAGTATGTATTACCACCTTATATTTTGTACCTATGCACATGATCTATGGTGTTGAGGGTGAGGTAACTAAAGTTGGTAATGCCTCCTCTATTATTCTCCTTTTATATCTTATATTGAAATCAACTGGAGTGTTTCTTATGTTGGATGCAACATACTAAATTATATAATTAAAATAATCTTCTTATGAAATGATAAGAGGAGACCCATCTTGTTTTTATGTTAGTTATTGAATTTCTCCTTCATGTCGAGTTGTGTTATTTGTGTGTTCTAGAGGCTATGAAATAATTTGCACCATGAGTGCTTAGCTCATGACTCCATTTGCACATGTAAATTTATTATACAATTAATCACATGGGAAAAACCATTTAGTATCCTATGTAATATTTTTTTCATAGGTAAAAGGGTTTTAGAGGTGCCAACAACATCAAATTTTTGTGCATAAGGTGGACTATTATGTGAGCTAATTTTTTGTTTTCACACCACCTTCGTAAGGAGGTCTACTTTGCTGATATTTTTGAGTGAAGGAGTGATGAGGTCTAGGATAATATGATTTCTACTTGTTGATGGTTAGAAGCTCATTTATAAATCTTTGAAATGGTGTTTTAACCTTATGTAATTTATTAGGGGAATTATAAAATGAATTTTCTTGGCTTACTACAATGAGTATAGGTGATAACAAAGTTTGAAAAATTGGTTAGCTAAGAGGAGGTTCTATGAATAGGGGCATAAGGGGTTTAGGCATGATTTTTTATACTTGGATAAAAAAAATTATGTGTTCACATAAACTTAATAGTCATTAGGTAGTAGTGCACCTCCAATGGATTGAATCATCTTATCTATATCAATATTAAAAAAAATCAAAAAATATAAAAATGCAGTATTGAGAGATGGATTATGTAAGGGTGGGATCCTATCCTAGACTCTTTGGAACATAAAGTTTAAGTCAACCATCATCACATGTAGGTCTCATTTTATAATTTTTATTTTCTCTATCAAGGATAAGTGGTCACTCTAGTCCTTAAATTGCTTGCATAGTTATTCATCAAGTTCATCCAAGTTGTGAATATAGTATGGTCTCAAATGTTAGTACCATTCAAGTGATTTGCCTTTGAAATAAGAGGCAAACAACCTAACTACATCATTGTCCTTGATAACATGGTGAATTGAGTAAATATTCCTAAATATCCTATATAGGGGAAGTTGTATTATCTCTAGTGAAGTAGGATAAAAAATTTAGGATTGCGACTAGAATGTCATCATATTGAGGAAGAGTTAATGGACCACCTCTATTAAAAGGTAAAAATATTTTGTTACTCTACACAACCATAAATGGGATATGAAATATGTTCCCCCTAGGTGTAGGGAACCTTCTAAATGGGTATGCAGACTAATCTCTAGGGGGAAATTTCCTTGAACCATTCCTTCTCATGATAGGAGATGAATATGTTCTTACTTTGCTTATTCTAGAGGACAATGAAAGCTCAACAAAATGGAAATTAATACCCTTCGTATATGATCTTATTTGTCTTAGAATATAGATAGGGGGTTTATCTTTATGAATTAAAATTACTTTGAGTTTCTAGTTGCTCTTACTAAGACTCTACAACACTTTTTAGCTAAGGGTATAACCTATTCCCCAACTCTTTATTTAAACTAGTCCCACTAGGCATGTTAAAAACTATTGTCATTTGAAACATGCACCTATGGATGGTCTCCAACATGGGAGGTTTTATGTTAGGGTATAGAGTGAGAATTCCTTATGTAGGGCACAAAACATTAAAACCTAGGCATGGAAGTGTTATCTCTCACCTTCACATGTGAGACATTAGTTTTATTATCATAATGATGGGAACATCCCTAAGGTGTGGGACCCTGACACTCCTTGGGATGAACTTCCATAGTAGACTAGATTCTTTCTATTCTAAGTGCATCTAGTTTGGGACTAGTGCACAAACCTAAAGAGTAGAAATTTAAATCTACTACTAATCTAAACCTAATATTTTGATGGAAAAGGGAGGAAGGAGGTAATAATTTACTTGAAAATAAAAATTGATACACCAAGAATAAAGCGAGTATTCCTACTGCTGTAAACACACTACAAATATTTGAGAATAATACATTAACACATAGGATCCACCAAGTATACTCTAAATTCATAAGTTTTTTACATAGAGGTATGAGAATTTAACTCAAAAATTATAGTGATAATGAATGATCCATAAACAATGTCTACATAGACCCGTATGCACATAAAACATGAATTGAAAGTGAGTCCCATGTTCCACACAAAGGTGTTAGGAATAGACAATGATGAGAGGGGTATATTTTATCCATAAAAAAATATCAACAAACACAAATAACACATAGATTGAAATAATAATAGAGTTATGTGAACTTAATTCTCATTGACATGGAAGGTTCAACCAATAGAAGTACTCTTAAAGGGAAAATTTTGGTAGCATGATATTGCCTACAAACTTTTGACCCTTTTATAATGAAGAACAAGACCTTATAATAGATGAATCCCTTTAAAATTAATGGACCCCTTAGGGTGGTGGATAAAGTCTCTTAATTCTATTATGATGCCTTGACCATGCTTCTTAAATTCTACCTGGTGATTCAGATCTAGGAGTTGGTAGTAGGATTCTTCTAGATCCACATGTGTGTCTAAGAATGGAAGATATTTGGAATGGTCAAAGTGGTGGTATGTGATCAAATTCTAATGTCTTAAATCTAATTCTTCATTTACTTATGTGATAATACCTCAAATGTAGCTCAACTTCTTTTTAATTGCCCCTTTATAAATTGCCACCACTTGTCAATTATTTTATGGGTTTATCTTAAACTACCATGCCATTGTTGTACATCTGATAGGAACATTACCTTATAAATTTTTAATATCTATGCAATGATGGTTATATATTTATAAAGTTTTTTAGATGTATAATTTCTCTATGGGATGCATAAATTTTAACCCTTTTTTGCCAAGTCCCTTTTTGGTAGTCTTCTCTAGTCTTTGATTTATATCAGGGCCCATATTAATCGATGAAGTAACATGTGCAAAGCATAGATCATATTATGTGATTTATGAGAGTACATAAGTGGAATGGAACTTCTTTCTACACACCTTTCCCTATGTTATTTTAAGGCTGAGATCTTTACGCATTTGAACCTGCACTCCATTTAAATTCTGTGATGGAGGATCCTTTCATGGGGTGCATATTAAAAAATGTTTACAAACACAAGTTGAAACTTAGTATATTCATATATTTATGCTAGCTGATTTTGGTTTAGGTGTGGATGGGAGGTATTTTTGCATGACTTGATTTAAATAAATTGACACTTGTAGCTACACAAACTTTATTGTATGATTTTTTGTGAGTTTTGAACAAGTTGGGGGTGACTTAGAAAATCAACATTCACTTTATCACTTTCTTTACCCTCTTTAGCAAGTCTTTTTCACCTTTATCCATCTCTTGTCTCACCCAAGTATATTAAACATTATTCTATTGACAACTTATCCAAGTTCTCTTACCTTGGATATTCTTTTTGAAAACTCAATATGCTCTTAACTTTGAGCTTCAATGAGTTATTTACTATCTCTCAAGCCTTAATGGATTTGACTACCAAAACCTATTTTGAAATCACCTAAAACTTAACCACTATAATAATCACTTTGAAAAAAATGATTAGCTTCCCAAGAGATTATACCAAAGATCTGATACCAAAAAATTGATGGATATCTTCAATATGATTACCACAACTTGATATCAATTAGGTTTATACCTATACATCATCATTCAAAATTTATTCTTAATTTATCTATGGGAAATATTGGTTTATTAACCTTATTAAGTTTACTACTTTAGATCTGACTCAATTCTTATTAATACTATGGATTTACACAATCATACTTTTTCTTGAAAAGGTTTGTAATCACTCTCTTCTATATTTGTTCTCACTAACTCTTGTCTCAATGAATCTAAATCTTAATTTTATATCGGTCTTATAAGATTAATAAGGTCATTCAAATTTTTACAAGATTCATTGATTCTATTCTCATCTTGAATTGAGTGGAAATCTTCATCACTTAGATAAAATAATATTCTTGTGTACATTTAGAACTCATATATCCTAAGATATAAACCTAAAACTAATCCAAATTATATTATGTCAAACTTTATTCATTTTTCCTATTGACATCTATAGATTTCACTTTTTTGTACTTGATTTTAATTCCAACAAAATTATTTACCTTCTAAAATATTTATACTCTTATTATTATATTGTCTCCCTTAAATTTCATACTATTATAGAGATTATCATTTTCTAAGTGTTCAAGGAAAAGACAAAACTACTTATAACATATGTAATCAATTTATAAAATGAAATGCCCATATCCAAATTGAACCTTATTCTTTTATTTCTTATACTTGTTAACACTGTGTTGATTTTTTTACAGGTGTGAAAACTAATTGTGATAGGCAAGATTCAATAAGATTTTACAACCTCTATATTATGTGGGAAAAGACTTGTATTAACTTTGACCAAACTAGCAATGAGAATCTACTCAGAATATTGCTTGACAAAACAATAATCTTTTACACAGTCATTAGGAAATTCATGAACTTTTAAATTATTATTCATAAAGACTAGAAGATTTTAAAATTCATTACCACCTTCTTAATAACTTTTTATTATTTCTCCAAACTTTTTTTGAGTTTATACAACTATTACTCACGTATCCAATGAACTATGATTCTAAAACTAAGAGAATTAAAATTGGATGAAATTGTTATGTTTTAGTTTAGAAATCAATGACAATAAATCAAATATACATTATATTTGTATATATTACCTTTTTAATGTGCTTCTTATTCTCTCGATAATGTAAAACATGTGTTTTTCTCTATATCAGACCTAGTTGAATACAAATTTTTGTAACCTTACACAACCATACTTCAAATCCTTCAAACTCCATATTAGCTTCATTAACATATGATAAATACAGTAACATAAGTAAAATATATTCTATATCATCACAATTTTTTTTTTATATTGATCAAACTCTTACATCACATAAAGACCTTATTGTAGACCTTATTACAGACCTTATTAATAGACTTCCTCTCAGACCTCTCTCTCTCTTCTCCTCCTCCTCAGCTATCTAATTTTCCTCCTTACATGTATGAGTAACTTTATTTATCTCTCCTTAATAGGGTCGAATCCTATCATTTCTCAACATAGTTTGAGGATAGGTTAGAAGAACAAATTTTTCTCAACCAATTACCTCTTAACTTAGCATTTACCAGATTATGTCTTCTCCAACATTGATTCATATTATAGATAAGTGGTGAGGTGGAATTTCATCTTTTCATCAAGGTAAAGAATATTTCCATTAGGTCACTAACCTGTTAACACATTATATCATGAATTCAAGTCTGCATAAGATATCTCAACCTATAAGACATTTCATATGAAATTACTTCACTTAACATACTATTTAATTTTTTTACATTGATGTATTGATCCTCTTGCATCAAACTTATTGGCTTAAAAACCCTTCTTATCCTTCTTCAATCAACCTTTCATACATGTGGATAGTTTTTAGATTCCACATTTATACCTTATTTTCCTTGTTTTTTGCATCCATGTTATGGCTTGTTCTCCTTCCATCTTCTCTTTACTATTTATTTATATAAATATACCCTCTAGAATGTGAATATCAAATTACATATTCTTAGATTGAACTATTGCTAGATCCATCTTCTTTATACACTTTATCTCTTTATATACTACATATGCACATGCATAGTCCAATGCAATGTTAGATATAAAAATTTCAGACCTTTAGGTCTCTCCAAGTGGATTTCACCACCACACTTGTTCTTCTTCCAATGATGTAGATATAAACTCATATTGTATTTTCCAAGATACTTCCTCATATTCTTATTTGTTTTCAACATTAATGGTTATTTGGTCTTCAAACATGATTTACTTAACCTATTCACTCATTGATTTCATCTCCTTTTGTTTATTATTTCTTTCATATGTTACCTAATTATTTATAGCTTGCTCTAAGGCTATTATTTCTATTTGTAAATGCTCAAAGCTTTCATCTACAAACAAATTTCTTTGTTTCTCAATATATTAATAATTCATGTCTTTTAAATTTAATTCCTCTTTAATATTTGTGTTAATCAAATCATATTTTGAAATTTATTCATACATATTTATATCAAAATCAGTTACATCATAATTATCCCAATGAGATAAAAAAAAATACCATTCTTTTTACCTTCCTCTTTGTCAACTTCTTTATCCTCTTGAATGAGGATTCCTTCTTCTTATTCAATCATCTCTTGCTTGGTAAAAGAATAATCTTATTTATTGTCTTTAGCTACTAAAGACCTCAATTGAGTCTTATATTTATATTGGATTGAATTAATCACTACTTCATAAGGTGATTCATCTTGATTATCCATGAGCTTACTCATTGGATCATAAACTTCATCCTCTTATTCAAAGAAAATTTCACCTACAAATAAAACATAAAAAGTAATATTATATGAAATTTTTTGAGTCCATATAGCCCCTTAATTGCCTTATTATTATTATCATTCCTCTTCTCTATCATATTTTCCAAACATCTCTCATTTTTTAGGATATCAAATGTTGGTATCTAACTCATCTTCAAGGTGTTGATCACATTTCTTTTTCCCTTCAATCTAAAAATATATTATAAGATCTCCACACTTGAGCTTATCCATCTTATTACACTACAATCTTAATTCTCTTTTCAAGGCAACTCTCTATTTCTGCCTTAATCTTATTTCAAATATCAAACTCATTACCCATATTACTCTTCTTTTCATTTCCCATCCACACCATTGGTTATTCATACTCTCTATGATGAACTTCATAAGTGAAATTTGTTAATACAATTCATCAATTTATTTTTGTATATCTTCCTCTTCCTTTTTTCTTCTTTCCCTTACTCTCTTTTCTCTTAAATGGATCTTACTTCTGGGTAGTCCCTTTATTATATTATTCACCCTATCTAGCAATTATTTTTCATCTTGATCCATCTCTTGTCTAATCAAAATTTGTTACACCTTGGTGTATTGATAACTTATCCAAGTTATCTTACCTTGGATATTCCTTTTGATCACTCAATATGATCTTACCTTTGAGATTCATTGATCTCTTTACTATCTATTAAGACTCAATGGCTTTGACTACTAGAACCTCTTTTGCAATCACCTACAACTTAAACACTAAAACAAGTGATTTGAATAAAATGATTAGATTCTCAAGAACTTATACCAAAGCTCTAATACTAAAAAATTGATGGAAAACTTCAAAATACTATAACCACAACCTTAAATCAATTAGGTTCATACATATACACCATCATTAAAAATTTGTTATTAATCTGTCTATGGCCAATATTGGTTCATTAACCTTATTAGGTTTCATCTTTTAGATCTGACTCAAACCTTATCAATACCATAGTTCTACACAATCATATTTTTTCTTGAAATGGTTTGTAATCACTCTCTTCTAGATTTGTTCTCACTAAATCCCATCTCAATGAATTTATCTCTTATTTTTAAATTGGTCTTGTAATACCAATAAGGTCATTTAATTTTTTATAGACTTCAATAATTATATTCTCACCTTGAATTAAGTGCAAATATTCATCATTTAGATAAAATTATACTCTTGTGTATATTTTGAACTCCTCTATCTAGAGATACAAACCTACAACTAATCCAAATTATATTATATCAAACTTTGTTTTTCCTATTGACATCTACAAATTTTCACCTTTTTTTACTTGATTTTAATGCCAACAAAATCATTGACCTTATAAAAATATTTAGACTCTTATTATTATATTTCCTGTATTATGTTTCATACTATTATAAATATTATCACATTTTGAGTGTTTAAGGAAGACATAAAACTACTTTTTACATTTGTAATCAATTTCTAAAATGAAATGCCTAGATCCAAATCAAACATTTATCTTTTATTTATTATACTTGTTAACACTTCATTTAATTTTTTTACATGTATCAAAACTACTTGTAATAGTAAAGAGTTAATCAAATTTTACAACTTATGTATTTGATAGGAAAAGGCATGTATTAAATTCGACCAAACTTGCAATCAGAATCTGCTCAGAATATTGCTTGAAAAAATAATACACTTTTACATAGTCATAATGAAATTAACGAACTTATAAATGATTATTCATAAATCTTATGAGCTTTTAAAACTTCTTACCACCTACTTAATAGCTTTTTATTATTTCTCGAAACTTATATCCAAGTTTACACAACTGTCACTCATGTATCAAATGAATTGTGTATGGGTATGATAGTTTTCTAAACCTAAGATAATCACAATTAGATGAAATCACTATGTTTTAGCTGAGAAATCAAGGATAATGCATCAAATAGACACTATACTTATATTTATTACCTTTGAAATGTAATTTTTATTCTCCATGGTATGTAAAACATTTCCTCTTTATATCAAACTTGGTTACTTACAAATTTCTATAACCTTAAATAGCCATACTTAAAATCCTTAAAATTACATATTAGCTTAATTGACATATGAGAAATATAATAACAAACATAAAGGGGTAAAATATAATATACATCATAACAAAATTATTATTTTTGTATTTATCAAACTCTTACAAGACTTACAAACCTTAATAACAAACTTCCACTCATATATCTCTCCCTCTTCTCCTCCTCCTTCTCATCTATCTACTTTTCCTCTTTACACGTGTGAGTGAATCTATTGAGATCTCCTTGATAGGGACTAATCCTATCATTTCTCAACATATTTTTAGGATAGATTATAAGACCAAATCTTTCTCAACCAATTACCTCCCAATTTAGCATTTAGCAAATTATGTCTTCTCTAATGTAGAGTCATATTCTAGGTAAGTGGTGAGGTGGAATTTCATCTTTACATACAGGTAAAGAATATTTACATTAGGTCACCAACCTTCTATGACCCTTATATAATAAATTCAAGTCTACTTAAGATATTTATACCTATAAGACCTTTCACATGACATTGTTTCCCTTAACATACTATTTACAAATTTTACATTGATGGATTGATACTCCTACATCAATTATATAATGAATCAAGTCAAAAATTTAGTGGCACCTATATTTTTTATGAGGTCTAAAATATCTTATTATTTTAAGCTCATTATTTGATAAGATCATCAATATCATTATATGAGAATTATTTCAATATTGTTATCATTTGCTTCAATTTACCTACTTCAATTACATATTTATATTTGGTTTATTTTTCCATATCATATTTAGACTACATTTTAGCATATATATGCATGGATGTATTTATTTATTTTTTCCCTTTCTATATCAATTTATCAAACAACTCTTTGGTTTCTTTCCCCATGTGCCTATTTTATTTAGATGCATTAAATGTCTCTAAAATCTAAAATCTGATGAATAATAGAAGATATGTAAGATTGAATTGGCTTTACCAACATATGAACAACTGATGTGAGTTAAACATTTTCCTTTAGAAATTATTTGGTGGATTTAACTACATACATATTTTCAAAGAGAGTTCTAATTATATACTACATGTCATTAATTCCTTCTCTTGTAGCATTCCCAAGATGTACTTTTAATATATAATAGTGAGTGGCATTGATGCTATATTTTTAATTTTAAAAAGGATGAACTGATACCTCAACATATATTTCTTCTTTTTTATTTGTAATTATTTTATAAACCATTTTAGGTTTATTTATTGAATGAGGATTAGTAAAGGTTTGAGTACTAAAATCAATTTCTTATGGTTGTATTACTTTATTTATCATTTTCACCACCTAATTTAACCAATGAATAACCTATTGGCTAGGTTGTTATACAAATACATGCTCTAGATTATTTTGAGTATCTTGAGGAGGGCATGGAGATACCAAATATTGATAATATATGGGTTTAACATCACCTTGATCTTCCTTAGGTGGTTTGGTTTTATCTTTGGGGATTGAAGTAGGGATTAAATCAACCTCTTAAGAAAGAAACATAGGTAATGGAATGTTCATTTGGGGAGGATGGACATAGGAAGTGATAGGGAGATATATTTAACCAACAATTATTGGGTGGTATTAATTAATAAACTTTGAGTATGAGAAACATTCACAAGAGGATTATTAAGAGCAACATAAAAACCAAGAGTACTTGAAGACCCTTCTCCTAGCCTTTTGATTTTGAGCTTGAGTGGAATATGCACTTGAGTAGTCACTAAGACTAATTCAACTCTTTCTTCCTAAATTTATTCTATGTATTCCCTAATTATCCTAAAAAATATGAGACTACCTATAATTATTGTTAATGAAAACTACCCACCTAAGTACCTTTCATTGGTGGGGGGAATCCTAGTTTGTCTACTTTTATGCCTTTATTCTTCAACCATCTAAGTATTATGTCTAACATTGTTTGAGTCCTACTTTATAAGGTTTTAGATTCTATTTTGTTCCAATCAACTCATGAAAAAGGATTTGAATCAATATTTTATTCTTTATAGATTTGATCTTAATCATCATCATCATCATATTCAAAATTCTTTGATATTTTATCTATCTTAAATTCAATGAATTTTTCCATAGTGAAGTAGGAATAGTCAAGATCCTTGAATTTTTTTTACTATTCACATTTCAACCAAAATTATTTAAAATGGGAATATGTAGGTATGTGTAACTAAGAATTTTCTCAATTAGACCTCTGGCATACAAATAGGGTTTATTTTTGAATGATCAAAAAATGACTTGGGTCATTTCTACATTAATAGTTTTTTATTGGACAATGAATCACATGTATATCTACCTATGGTAATTATGAAGTGTATTCCAAATTTGTGTTTAATATACAAAAACTTATGTGTCTCAACCAATTATCTTACCAATTCCATTAGGGTCCGTCTATCATCCACATACCTTGGGAACATATATAAAAAAAATTTACACCCACAAATTCCAAGGTACATGAAGGTTGAGAATTGGAGAAACCAAGCTCCCCATAAAGAAAATTTATTTGATGCTCCAATTTATATAATGAAATTATATATATTAGGGTCAATCATGTGAATAACATATTACAATAATGCATTATCAACCCTAAAAAAATGATGCGAGTTTTCTTTCAAAGTGAGATGTGGGTAGAACTCATATATTTTTTATGATGACATATCTCCATTATGTTCATACTAGTATATATCCTTATACAAACAAAATCATATATAACATATGAAGTGATATGGAAATTAAATGTAGTGATGACTTATGTTAGTTGTTTATGTATTGAATAATTAATCAAAAGACCCCAATTGGTACATTTTTATTATTATGAATGATATACTATACTTGTACATCCATGTTTTGAAGTATTTGGTAGAAAGGTTACCAAAAATTATGTGAAAAAGTATAACTATATCATTGACTTCATTGATGAATTAAAATCTAGAAACATTTTTATAATTCATGTTGCTAAACTTTTAGTCTTTAGAAGCTACTCCTTGTTGACCCACTTGAAATAAGAACTAGTGTTAGCTTCCCATAATTATTTAGTATAAGTTTGGATGATATAAATAAATGATTCATGATCATGGAAGTTTATAAAATTATCATTGTGTTCTAGCTGTAAGTAAATCACACATTCCCATTTTGATTTTTTTACTTCACTCGTTTAGTTATAATAGTGTTTATCCATTGTTAGGACCAATTGGGGAAATTGAATTGAGGTTGGGAAGCTATTGCCTAAGGTAACCCACTATCATGAATATTATATCCCTAGTAAGTTTTGTGTATTACATTAGTCCTTTGTTATTAGTCTTCTATGTCTATGCACCCAAGATTTGTATCTTTTCTTTTTTCTACATTGGAATCAAGGCTTAAATTAGGAACAAATCTTTGAAATTGGTACTTATTATTTGTATTTTTATTATTAATTAGAATTTATTAGGTACTTGATGTAGACATATATTAAATTTATTCTCTAAAATAATAATAAAGTCACATCTAGTTATAAAAGAAAGTGGACTTTGGAGTGTGCTTGAAAAGTAGTTAGAATTTGATAGTGTTTTAGGTAGAGTATGGACTTACACAAAATATTAGATAAGGGTCAATATCCCAAGGTATACTTTAATATATAGTTGGATCCAATGGGTGTTTAAACATGTGTCATAATATGATGAGGGTTTAGATAGTGATCAAGTTTTCATTTTGGTTTTAAAAAGTCTTCAAAATTTAACAATATGTTGAGCAAGTTCAAAATCCCACAAGGTTTTATTAGAGGGCAGGTTTTTTTTATGCTGAAATAAAACTTAGAATTCTTAAAGCTTTTGAGCAAATTATTAACAAACTAAATTAAGGAGTTAGAATTATTAGGTTTTAGTAGGTATATATAAAGCTCTCAAGTTTTAAAAATGGGGGAAACCCTAGCTATGAAGGATAGTGACTAAATTTACATCATGAAAATTGTGGCCTAAAAGTTGAATATGCAAAACCTAATTTTACCATGAGAAAATAATGAACAATCTAGGGAAAATCTAGAAGGATGAAAAGATAGTGGTAAAGGATGAAAGGAGGTAGAGCATATATGGATGCATATGTAGGATGAAGAGAAAATGAGATGGGGTGGGGTTTAAAACTCTATGTTGAATTTTTGTGCATGCAAAATAACTACATGTTTTATGGTAGAGATGTGAGGGTGCATGAACAAGCATCAAGATCTGATATGTGTATGGAAATGTACCAATTTTTGATAGATTATTATACATAGGGTGTAATTCTGACTAGTGTTGGACACAGGGTAAAAAATTACCATTAAAGAAGAAGACATAGGAAATATTTAGTTTCTTTTCAACCTTCATGATATTTTTCTGACACTTAGATACTTTTTTAAAAACGTATTTTGAATTTGAAAGTATTTACACATTAAAAATATGTTTATTAATTGAATAGAATAAATTCCAATCATTTGTGATCAAAATAACTTAAAGGACTCAAAATTTATGCATGCATTCAATTTTGGGTACAATAACTGGCTTCGATTGAATAATTTGAGCTGGTAGATATGAAGGAAGAACTCTAGACTCTAGTTTTATAAAGAAGTATTTATCTATTGGGGTATAGATTTATTTTAGGCTTTAATAGATTAACAAGGAACTAATTAAAAACTAAGATAATTTGAGAAACAAAAATAAAGATGGAAAACAATAACAAAACAAGATGACATACCAAAAAAGAATGAATGAAAAGAAACATAATCAAAACTATATATGTATACTTACATGTAGGTGATAAATTTATTTCACTTAAAATAGGTTTTCATATATTACCCACTATAAGGAAAAGGTATATGTATACTTGTTGTAGCATCAATTTTCAATCTTGGAGAGGGTTCTTCACGCTCTCTCCATTTGAGCTACACTATGTGAATAACCCTAGGTTGTGGGTCACCTATGGTGGGGTTGGACCTTCAGAGAAGCCTAGATTCCTCTTGATGGATCACCTATACTAATGTTTTAACTAATAAAAGGGTTATAAAGGGGGAAAGGGATCGTAATAAATTTAACTAGGTGATGCATCAAATTTAAATGAGAATTCACATAAGCATGAAGTAAACACTGATGAAGCATAAAACAATACTAGTTCACACAATTTCACAAAACTAACTAGTTGCATAAGTGTTTCATAAACTAGGTTTATCAATAAATAAATGAAGTCAAAGAGGAGTTCTAAGAAACATTTAGATATTTCATCAATGACAAAAATAACACTAACTTAGACTTGCAACTAACTTGAAGACACCTAGAAATGAGAAAGAAAGAAGGATAATGGGCATTAAATAGTATCCTTCACAATGCCATAATACACAAGCTTTGTTACACATAATTTATAGGGGAGAGATAGGTAAATTAATTCTTTATTACTTTAATATCTCTTTCATACAAATTTTTACAAGGTATAGCCTTGTCAAATGAGAGTCTCTACTCTTCTAGAATTGAGAGAGAATTTATTATCAAAAGTGATAGACAGATTTACAAATAGGAAAGAATGGGTAATATAGGAAAAAGGTAAAGAGAAGAGGGATCATGAGTACATTAATAATTAAATGAGATGCCACCTTTCATTGTATTTTCCATCACCTTTTGATGAAATCAACACCAATTCATTATTGACAAGTTAACTTTTATTTATCACAATAGCACCCAAATCTTTCCATTGGCTGATAAAAATGCACTAAAAGACAATAGTTTGCCCAAGGTGGTGAGTTATGATCTTACTATGAATAAAAACCATTAAAGACCTTTAAAATATTTTAAATTCTTCAACTAATTTCTCTAACCTCCAGAACTCCATCCTGGGACTCTATGCCATCTACCACTTGACTTGCATTATGAGGATAAAGTCTTCATATTCATGGACTTGAGATAACCATGCCTAATTTTTATTTGAGTGGTTGTATTTACCTACCTATTAAATATAATATCATGTATAAGGATGAGAAATCTTCCCATAATCACAAATATCTACCCTTACTTTGAAATCTAAACCCAAGTTTACTATAGACGAAAACCAATCCCAATTATTGGTTTTCTTATAGTCTTAATGTCAATGAAATGAATCTTTCTTGGTGTTTGATATTTATTGAATAATATTTTCTATGTTTTTATCTGAATTAGGTATAAAAGACATATTCTACCTCCATGAAGCTCTAATGGTGATGCTTGATCCCTAAAATATCCATTCTAGTTCAACTTGGATCATTTTTTAACTTAGCTCTAATGAATTTGCTTACCTAGGTCAAAAATAGCTTCATTGACCTCTACCAAAAGTCTCTTAGGCTCACCTTTGTTTATTGGCCATAAAATTATTGATTTAGGATTATCAAATTTAGACACTTGGTAGCCTCATGCTTGATCTGAGCTCTATTAACTTATTGACCCTGATCACACTAACGATCTTTCTCTGTACAAATGAACATGAGCCATATATATTATTCTAGTTTAACATTCTTAAATCACTTGTCACCCATAAATTTTATCTTAGTATTTTCTAACCTTTTGAATATGATCTTATCATTGATTCATGAATACACAATCGAACACATGTCATTAGATTTTTGGGACCCACTGACTCATATGATTGCCTGGTCACCATTAGATCTTGACTCGACCTTCTATGATTTGGAAACTTGTCTTCCACACATTCATCTTTAAAAAATTTGAATTCAAATGGCTATTTTTTTTAGCTTTAACTTGACATCCCTGCACATGTTTCATTTTGCTTTTTCAACTTTGAGGAGTTAGATCTTGTGATAGACAACTCATCAAGACATAAAATTTGTAGATAATGTTCAAGGCATTAAAAACACCATGTACATTAAAATATTTGATCTTATTTGAATTCTCATGTTCATCTATTAAATGTGTAACCAAACTAATGTGTTGATCTCTATGTAACATGTTTATGATAGTTTGGTTCTTCTAGACTTGTGCAAGAAACTATTGTCTCTTTAGAAGGCTAAATTAAATTATAAGACTTTGTGCAACCTAAATCATGGCCTTAAATGATTGAAACACCATGAAAACCTATTTTTATTTTCACTCTTCAATCCTATACTTTTTCCCAAGCTTACTTCCCAAGGATGAACAAATTACACTTTAAGATTGGTTAAAGTGTTTTAAAAGCTTTGTAAGCAAAATGCAGTCTTTTTCTCCTAATTTTGGTCCACTCATTCCATCCAAAACTTTTCTCATCTATCCAAACTATTTATATGCAAAAGATTATTATGTGGGCAAAATTTAGCCAATAATACCATCTTGATACACTAGATAGAAATTATTATCGTCACAAAATTCCCATATTCTAAATGGGTCCATCCATAAAGAATCAAAATTTTCATGACTTCCCTTTAGCTCACTTTGTTTATCTCATAGGATCACAAGATCTTCTATTTGAATATATTTTTTTCTCACCTCTTTTTAGATATTTTTAACCTAAGCCTAGTGTTCATCAATCATGTCAATAACAGGTGTCCTATTTTATTCACACTTGTTAAAATATAGGATTCTCTGATGTAATGGAATTTCATTTTTTATTTTTTTTAAATGGATCTTGGTAGTTGTAGTGAAGGAAATTCAAGTGTTATGGTAATATTAACATAAATATCATACAATATTGGAACTATGGAATTTTAATAGCTTTTTTATATTGATACAATCAACCCATAACACATCATATAATTTATTGTGACAGTTCTTCTATTTTTCATCTACCAGCTTAAGGATGATGGTAAAAAGATTATTATTACTTGATTATACCTAACCATTTTCTTTTGGGTAATATTTAGAAGAGTGAGATAAATAAATACCATAATCATAAAAATATACAGCCAATTATATAGAAGATAAGTATGATGCATTATCATGTAATGTCATTTACATAAGACCAAATATTGCCAATATATTTTCTTTAATGAAGTTGTGCATAACTTATTAAGCCATTTATTTGACTTGGATAGGATCTATCCATTTGGTAAATTAATATATAATAGTAGATACATGAGTGTGACTATCACTCAAATGTGTATTCATGGTTCCTATGTAGTCTAATCCCTATTTTTTAAAATGTTCCTCAATTACTATAGGCTTGAGAGGGAAATATATAAGCTTTGTTTATCCAAAAAAATACTAATAAGAATCACACTTTCTCACCAATTCATAAGAATCTATGAAGAGCAAATTATAATATTAATAAGATCTCAAGATTTTATATGTTATCATTGGAGCTTATAAATGTTTGTTATAGGATCAATCATGATAATCTTATATAAGTTTCATTTATTTCTCTTTATCAACACACCCAAGAAATAAACCATCAATAGTTTTATTAAACAATGTACCATACCAAATCACATATTTTCTAGATTTTAACTTTATTACTATTCATTGATTAGCATTTATACAATACAGACACTATCCATATGTCAAGAAGAAGTAAATATCTTAAAACCATTTATTTGTATAATATAAAAATAGGAAAAGAGGTGGTTCTTCTTTATTCTAATCATCTTCACTTATCAAATCATAACCCCTATGACTTTGTATATGTTATGCCATGAGTTGACACAAGCCTTTGCCTTGAACCAATTATTATAGATTTTATCTATAAACCACACTATTGAAATTTAGCGATCTAATTGATTCTTTTTAAACTCGGTTCTTGTTGAGTCAAATTATAATTTACCATTTTATTTAGAACCATTATAATATAATGTGAATGAATAATATAATACCTAAACTGCTTCACAACTTTCATAATGGCATATGCATGTTTATCTTCTAGATGATATTTTAACTCGTAATTATTGAGACTAAAACTCATGAAAGTAATTGGTGATTAAATTCCTTCATTTTTGTTTTGAATTAGAATGGTTGAAAGAGTATGGTTTGAATATTAATCATAGATAATGAATTCTTTCTTAAATTTTGGGTAAAATAGAGTAGGTGCATGTGTAATGGCATATGCTATATTTTCAAATGATTCTTTTCCTCCATTGTTTCATTTGAAGGAAGTTTTTGATTTGAGTTTTATGAAAAACCTAGTAACCCTATGAGGTACACCCTAATTTTACAATTAATTAACTATTAAAGGCCCTTACATGATCAAAATTAGACCTATCGAATCTTAAAAAATAGAAAATCATATAAACTAATAACTTTGTAATGGTGGGGGCACTGACAGCTAGTTGTGTATGTGTAGTTGATCCTAAATATACTTCATTGGTTCTTAACTCTTCAAATAATGTATAATCTATGTTAAATTCCTTATTTATAATATCAAAATTGAGTAGTGAAGGATTTAAAATCTTAGTAGCCTCATCCATCAACCTTTCTCACTTAACTTTTGAGCTTTTGAATTTAGTTGATAAAGATTCTACGTTTGTTACTTTGTCTTTTAAAAAAATAACCAACTATAATATTTCTTCATTAGTTATATATATGGTTCCATGAAGTTATTTTAATTATTTTTAACTCTCTGAAGAAGGTTTTAAAAATTAGGTTTATCGACTAATTCTTAGGTGGGGGTTATTACATTGGTAACCCTAATATCCATAAAAATTTGTAATGTTTGACCCTCACAACTAAGAAAAGTCTCTATCAAGGTTTTAATTTTCTTTTACCAATTAAGGGAATAATCCCTTCTTACCATTACATAATTTAAGCACCAAGAAGAATTCATACTAGACATAAGATTTAATTGGTTTAAATAATTAGTCATAGAGAATTGAACCAAAAAAATCAATTTTATTTCTAATTGCTCATATGTTTCCAAAATGTAATAATATTTGCACTCTCTGATTTGATCCCTACCCTCAAAACCCAAATTTTATACAAAATATTATACAACTTGGTATTTGTATTATGTACATCAATAAGAATATTTGAGGTTCATTTGTGATTTGGCTTTGATACAACATTTATAAGCCATATTCATTGATTTTAAATATTTCATTCATTTTTTCATGTATATAATCCATAAAGGCATCAAATTTTTCAATATACTCTATGGATTCATTTAATTTTCTCATGGCTTTCTTTGCTAAATGGAAAAAAATCTCTTTTAGTTTAAACTCCACTTATTCTTTTGTCCTTGTGTTCACCACCTTCATATTCATTACCCTTTGAATAGTCCCACTCTACTTATAAAGTAGAATTGATACTGTGGGAAGCTCAGTCATGACCAAATTTTGTCTTTCATCTCTATAAATTTGCATTTCCCTTACCCTTTAGGGAAAAATGAGTTATCCCATTTCAATCTCTTGGTTTGGGCCTGAGGATTGAGAATATGGAGGAGTCATAGGTGGTGTAATCAAGGGAGGTGTCAAGGATGCACATATATGAATAGGAAACTTGGGGAGGTGTTAAAATGACATTATCCCATGGAGATGTTTCCTTCATGGGGGTGATTTCATTCAATATTTTAGTCAAACCTAGGGTAATTTATATATTCATTATAGTTATCTTCATGGTAAATAGTTTTGGCATGGGGAGTTCTAATTGGGCTAACTTTTTCCTCAAGACTGGTGGTATTTGAGGATTAAAAATATAAATAATGGCCAAATTTTTAAAATGGACTAATTTGGGAGTCCTTATTAACTTTGTCTAAGAATAAAGAATAGATGAATCAATAAGACTAGTAAAACTAGATAAAATGCCCTTGGGAATAGTTGGGGGCAAACTTGTAACTAGGATACTAATATCTGAAATTGAAGAAGCAACATACAAGACTACCTTATCAAGGATCTAGCTCTACACTTCTATTAGGAATTTCTATTTTGATATGTTAGTCAAGGCTTCCTTAATTCTCTATTCTCCTAGACTCAAGGATTTGGTCCTTTATAGCTTGGACTCTTCATTGTCTAGTTCTTCTTCTACAGGATAATCAACTAGAGATATTACATTCTTGAGCACTTCTTCTTTTATTGGTTCAATTTCATCCACTACTTCCTTTACTTCCTCTTTGTCTTCTTCTTCAAGTGATTATTCTATGGTTGGAAGACCAAGTGATTGTCTTTATTCTAGTTTATTATCCTTGGAGGGAAAGGGGGAGTCTTTTTTATTCCTTTGGAAAGTTAATATGGGTGGCATGGAAGGTGGATGAGATGGGGCAACAACATAGGAATAACGATGGTTAGAGGTATGATTGGATATGGTGAAGAGGAGTAGTATATGTCATAAATGGTGTTGACATGTTTATGGAGGACATGGAACTTTCCTTGGGAGACTTAGGAGATTGGGGAGAACCTAGATTAGTAGGAATGGATAATAAATAAATCTATAAAAACTCAAAGAGACTCACCTGAGTGTCTATAGTGAGGGGTGGAGAAGACATCATTACTAAAGAGATTTTCCTTTATTACCTGAAATAATTTATTGACATATGCCTTATAGTAGCTATATCTAATACCTAAACATTAGTTATCACTAATGTAGAAGAGACTTGGGGTGTGGGACACCCCTTAGAATTTCCCTAATTTGATGGTCTAAATATGTTGAATGTTAGATTCATCTGGTCATTCATTTGCAGACACTTTAAATGGGAGGGATTTTAATCTTATGGCTGAGTGTCATTTGATTAACTTAGAGGCCATTGATGGCTCCATGTGGCTTGTTTTTTATCCTTATTTACTTTATAATCATACTAAATGGCTTGATCCCAATCTATAGATATTTATATATTCCTCATTTTTATCCATACTTTAGTATAATAAACTAAATTTAAAAAGATTGTATCATGGTCATATTTTTCATGGCCATAGGAAGCATGTACTTTCTTATTTTCCTTGAGTAGTAGGATATATCCCCTTACCTTTTTCCTAGGGTCCTATTCCCTAAAAGGTGTAACCTATAAATTGTATTGAGTCCTAAAATTGCTAGCATAAATCAAATGTGATCTAACCACATATTATTATTGTCTAATGCTTAAAGGAATTTTGAAATAATAGGCCAAATGCCTTTGACCAATTATTCATCAATGTTATTATATATTTGATATGACATTTATTGTTTTGCTATGTGGTCCAAAACATGGTGTAGTATAACTAGAGGAGTGGTCTTTTCTCCTTATACCTTGAATATAGTGACATTTAGGTAGTACCAATAATCTCCCATTTTATCTAAGAATTTTATTATAATCTAGACATTGTAGTGCCCTTATGTCTTAAACTATTTAGGGATAGACCTCCTCACTTATCCTCTTGATTTTATTCTTGTATCTATGCACAAACATAAAAAATAGTAGTATTCACGTACCCTATTTGATAAATACTCATCTAAGGGCTACCATTCTTGACCATAGGACTTATATACCTTATCCATGACTATGTCCAATAGGTATGGAATCATGTAAAAGTTCTTGTTAGTTTCCCTCTAACCAGTGAAGCAATTATGATTTCATCTTAGCATTTATAATTTCCCTAATTACACTAACTTGTTAGATGTTAAGAGTATATCCAACAAAAGAACCCACTCAACTTGGATGTATGTGATACTAGAAAACCATAAAATATATTCAATAAGGCCATAGCTATCCTAATTTTAGGCTTAAATTTTATAATTCAATTAGATGATATATACTCCTTTGGAATCACCCTCTAACCTTTAGTAGGCCATTTTTTTACTTTTTCATCAGTTGTATTTTGCTCAAGCCAAAAATTAGCTTAGACCTAATTGTAAGTGGATTCAAGGTACAATATTCTAATGTATCTCTCAAATGCCTTACTTGAGATGTAAGCAACAACATTTTTAACCTTATTAACATGTAGTATATCCATATAAATATCTCTATTAACAAACAAAACTTTAAACAGGTCAATTCATGACATTACCTCTAGTTTGCCTACCACTTGGTGGAGGCCTTGTTATTTGATTGGTAAGATATCATCTATGTATTACTTATATTTAACATAAATTTGGTCCTTGATAAAATATTTATTTACATACTCAACCTCTTCCTAGAGGATTGAGTAGTGCAATAACTTGAAATCTAATTCACTCCTTTCAAATACAGTATCCATGTCTTTGATCCTCTTGTAAATGAGTAAAGAGAAGGAACTAGAGACTTGTCCTAATTTGAATAAGAGGCCATGAATCTTTGATAGTTAAAGTAACTAAATTTATGAACTAACTAGTTATTTTTATGGTTATTCTCTGAATATAAATAGGGATTTTAAGATGCTAGAGATATCAAATACGTGATTGATGGATTGAGAAAGTAATGATAAAGTAAATTATCCTTTTACATAAATTTTACATATATTATTCCCAAATATTTGTATTGAATGCATTCATGCACCATCAAAGTAGATAATAAATGTTTATTTTAATTCAAATTTTTATTTAAAATTTTTACTCTTTTTTGGTAGGTTGGTTTACATGCCACATGGAAACACTTCATTAATTCTCCATGTCTAGTCATCACTTTTGAGATAGTTTTTGATTACTTCTTGACTAGTTATTTTTCCATGCTATCAACCTTTTATTTCCATACCTTGGCCATATCTCCTTTGAAAAAATGAAACTTGGATATCTTTTATCATGTTACCTTTTTATCCTCCCATTATGATTCTTATGCTCCACAATCATGGGTTAACATGATCAATCCATATGGAATGATATCAGATACATAGAAACTCTGGATGTTTAGAGGCTTAGATCATATTCATTTTAACTATGTATCTCTTAGAAGGTCCTAGGTATCATAAGGTAGAAGCATAGAGTGATTTTGGTGGATTAGGAAGTTTTTAGGATCAGAGCCTTCATACTTTAGATTTTGACTATGCTTCAACTCTCTTGAAGTTGAGTTGGGACATAAATGTGACAAGTGTCAATTGTTTGTAATATAGAATCTTAGATCAATTAGAATGTAGACTAAAGATCTATTTAATCCTTTTAATGTTTTTTTTAATATAAATTTTCTAATTTTTGAATCGCTTGAAACTATGGAAGCTTAGAAGCATTTAACTATAGAGGCTCATGACCATTAAACTTTTCAGATGAATAAGTGAAATCTCCATGCTTTTAGGTTCTCATAAATGCACCATGCAATGATTCCTTTAAGCTTGATAACTCCAAAGAATTATAATTTTATCAACTTATAAAATCTCTTTTTAAAGCCTAAATGTCACTCATTTACTTTCAATAGCTCAAGCATTAAACTTATAAATTTATAATAGCTTGAGGCTATAGATGATGTGGGACCAAAGCATGTTGAAATCCCATGTAATAGAAGTGGATCCAAATCATGGATAGTTAATGAACCCAGTCAATGGTCCTATAATTACATAAACTAAATATAAAATTATGATGATAAAATATTAATACCATTAGTTTATAAACCATAACATCAAAAAAAAAAAGAACTCATGAAAACCCAAGGCATGACATAAATTTAGAAACTAGTTCAAGATTTGATTTTCATAGTTTGATTTCTTATAAATTTTGACTTTATGAGAATAATGTTATAATGTGAATGAAGAACAATTATAAACATGGACTTATAAGGTTCATGTCATCTTAAATTATAGGTTTAATCATAATGGGTCCCCATTGGAAATTGATAAAATGGGGTGTGTCTGTGTTAGTGCACAATAAATGGTGACTCACAAAAGAAAATACTCCTGAGTATTTTGAGAACCTAGTATTTTAGTAATATATTAAAATAAATCTTAATTTTTATAAATAAAGAATAAGAAAACTAAGACTCTAGAAGATAATCTTAATTCTTCATGCAACATACTAACATTTCTATTCCTTGGATTCGTGTGTGATATAGTGAGATCAATTTTTTGGGGGTTATGAAAATTTTAACAAAGAGATGTATAAACACTATAGGTTTCATTTTTATTTCTAATTATGGAACCAAAAAAATAAATGAAGATTGGGTATTACTCTACTATTAGCAAAGCATCCATAACACTGATATAAATACCTTTAGTATCACTCAAAGCCTTGATCTACTATCAGCCAAGCATCCATAGCACTGGTAGAGGTTACTTAAGTCAACCTTATTTTATAATCTTGAAAGATTGTTTTTATAACACAAATGGAAGAAGAGTTGGGGACCACCATTATCTAGTTTTATGAATACTAAAACTTATTTATCAATATGTACTTATAAGTGAATACCAAGTTCTATGTTTACTATTTCATATACAAGTGTTAGCATATAATATTGAAATTGATCTTTTGAAATTGAAATATTTTATAAAATTTATATGAATATATTACAAGTCATTGAAACTTAGTAAAATTATTGGATCTAAGTAAAACTCAAATTAATCATAATACATACCTCAATCTTACACAATCTTGTACTACCAAAATAGATCTTCCTAAAGACCAGTGGTGCCTCTTCACATTTCATCCAATTTTTTTGACATATTTTCATAATTTCAATTCAATAAATTGGTGAGATTATTTTTAAATTTAACAATTTAACCTAAAAATCATAACAACTAATCTAATGAAAGCAAAATGCTTAAAACATGAAATTTTGCCTAGAAAGTAGTTAAAACTAACTTTAAAAGCAATGAAATCTAGTCTATTCCTTATTTAAACTTTTACTTATCGTTCATTCTAGTGAGTCTCTAGTTGGATCAACCATGAAGTAATGATTCAAAAACTATCTATTGAATGGAAAGGTGAGGTCATTACGTTAAAGGTATTTTAATCGAAAGGAATTTTTATAAAGATTTTTGATACTAATATAGTCCAATCCATAGGGGAATGAAATTGTCATGTTGTCCCTTATTTTCATGGGATTTGTCCCATAAGATCACTATGTCTAAAATATTGAATGCCTTGATTTTGTATCTTTTATCAAACCATCACTTGATAATATCTTGATGTTTATTGAAACTATGCACGGCTTCAGTTCTTATGTCTTACATTTGGACTATATCCAATAGCCTAGACTATATTTTTTCATCTTCACCTATATACTGTCACATAAATCAATACACTAGTATCTTGACAGTGATAGGAAAAACTGTTTGATGTCCATATACCAATACAAAAGTTGAAAATTTGAGAGCTTGTTTGTGTCTAGTTCTGTTATCCCAGAGTGCATATTTCAACAAGAGATGCCATTTTTGTGGTTTGTCTTGTGTTTATTTCTTAATGGTATCTATCATATTTTTATTAGTGGATTTGGCTAATCCATTCCATTATGGGTAATAATTTAAAGTTAATTTCATTGTAATTTGATTGTCATATGCCCATTTTATGAATTTATATGATTGAAAAGCTGGGCCATTATCACAAACTAGGGAAAGGTGGGTACCAAACTTGGTCACTATATTTTCTTCCAAAATTTTGTTGACATCAACTACTTTGAATTTTTTTTTGCTAATGATTATGTTCACCTAATGTAGTAATCTATAGATATAAATATTAAATTGTGTCTTGTTTTAGAGTTTGGTTTTATCACCCCAATAAAATCAAGACACCATTAGGAAAATGAGCATCCTTTACTAACTAGTTACAAAGCCATGGTAGCATTCACTTCTCTTTTATCAAATATCTAACATTCATAATAGGATATAACATGGTTATGAGTGTCTTTGAATATTGTGGAACAATAGTACCTTATCTTTAAAATCTTACGAGATGTGGTATTACCTGATGGGTGCTCATTTCCTATCATTTATACAAGTTATCTAAGATATCCTTATCTTATTCTTTTGACATGCATCAAATATTGATTCCTTCATAGTTTTTATTATATACAAATCCCTTTTTAATCACATAGTGGGCTTATTTAAACATGATAACTCATTTTTTTAGCTATTTAATTTAGGAGGGCATGTACCTATGAATAGGTAATAGACAATCTGAGAGTACCATTCACCTCTAGTTATTTGAGTTTCATTGATTTGTTAAATATTGATGCATGGGTTGGTTTGAGCCATTAGTTAGACAATACCCTAGCCTTTGAAAAAAAGTTGGGTCTGATCTCTAGATCAAACTCATATAAATTTGACATAAACTTACCTATCCTTTCACCTAATTCATTTTGTCCTAGCATAAACTTGATAGTTGGGTCGGGAATAATGGCATACATTTTTTTCATAGGATGTAGTGCTTGAATTTATTAACCACTTTAATTAAGACATATTTTTTTATATCATAGATTATCTCAGTTTAACATCCTTCAAAATTATTACTCATGATAGCAATGGGATGTTTATTACCTTCTACCCTTTGTGTTAATATAATAGTTATAATATGTGATGAACCAAATGAGTAGAGGTAAAAATATTTATTGAGATATGGACTTATCAAATCTAGATCTTGAGTCATAGTGGATTTGATATCCTTGAAGGCTTTTTGGTCTTTTATCATCCACTCTATTTTTGCATCTTATTCTAGCATAACATTCAATGGTTTAACTATATCGACAAAACTAGAAATGATTTTTTCAAAAAGTTGATCTTTCCAAAAAATAACTTTAGCTCATTTTTTTGTTGGGAGATGCGAGTTTGGATATGGATTGGACTCTATTTGGATCAATAGAATTCCATATTTAGTGATAATATTACCTAGAAACTTTCCTTCAGTGACTTTGAATATATTCTTCTTGAGGTTCAAGGAGACTCTATATTTTCTACATCTAACAAAGATTCTCTGCAAGTGGTCAACATGACTAGCTCAATTAATATAGGTTCAACATCCTTATCATCTATCAACTAAGACTCAAAGGCTCTAAAATTGGTAAGGAACTACATGATTTATAGATTATCCATGAATAACTGAAATGGTCTATATTATTTGGAGAAAAAGGATAGGTAACTAACTCCAAAGAGAATATATGTATTTTTAACTCCTATAGCGGTGTCAAATTAGAAGCTAAAGTTAATAGTTAATTTGATATATGGGTTTATTCTCTTGGAATAGATTTGATGTAAGGCATCAATATATTTAGCTAGGTCCCAGACCCAATGCTTGTATTTATTCGAATAAGTGATTTTGCATTGGTATTTATTTCTGATCTAGTTTTAAACTATGTTATAATCACCAAAGATATGTATTTTCTTTGCACTATACTTTAGTACAAATTGGAGGTCAAGGATTAAAATTTCATAGTCAAACTTGTTATTTATGCATGTGAACTTCAATCTATAAACTACCATATACTACTTTCCTTTTGGATTTATGAGGGCTATACCCACACTTGAATATTTTTTTGACCTATCCCCATTGAAATGGAGTGTCCATAAATAGAAATGACCTTCAAATTATTACTCACATAATGCATGTTCCTATTTTGAGGTAAATGTGTACACACCTATATGAGAAGACATAAGGTCTACCTTTCTGTTGGTGGCATTGTACTCCATGATCATGTGTTTCATTTTGGGTTCACAGTCCACTTTAATTTGGTTGGGTATCCCCTTCCATAGAAACCACATGTGTGATAAGTTAGTAGCCATGTATTTTTTAAGTGTTTTGGACCAATACCTACTCAATAAGAGGATATAAGATTCTAAAATATCAACAACCAATATATCAATAGTCTATTACACACATGGTTAAGATGTCAGATGGATACATATATTTGATAATTATCCAACACATGGGATAATGGATTTGTCTAATTAGAGGAATAATTTTTTTGACTTGTCAAGGGTCAGACCCAACCTTTTGCATATAACTATCAACATCACATTGGCTGACACCCCTAACTCAACCAAATAGTTGTGTACATTCTTCCTAAGCATTATGATGGTTAGAAAAAAGGGTGGTACTTATGGCTTCTATTTATATATAATCACATTCACTTATGTAGTCTTTAATTTTTCATTAGATGGTATTCTAGTAAGGGATTTGAGTAATAAAACCCTTTATTCAATGACCTGGGCCAACTCATTTAGAGTGATGTTTGATTTTACATTATTTATATCTTTGATAATGTTCTATCCTCCTTTGATGGGTGGTTCCATAATCTATAACTGTTCATCTCTCTTTAGAGTAGGTACATTTTTATTAGCCTTCAAATTTAGAGGAGTGGTAGCATTATTATTAAGCAGTGTTGAAGTCATGGTGGGATGCTTACTCTATAGATTGTATTTGTTTCTTTCTTTATGATACTACTAGAAGGCATGGATTTTATTAGTGTTATCTTTTGGTTCATTATCACCTTCATATAGAAATGGAGAGTCATAGGTTTTAAAAACCATTTATGTGTTTGGGTGGCTTGATTAGTGGAGGAAGATTATTCCTTTTGATGTGTAGGATTTTCTTTCCTTTCTACTTCTTAATGGAATATGTGAAAAGTAGCGCATAGCTTTATACAATCTAGCATACCATGTTGCATATTTTCATAAAATGGGTATGAATTTGAAAGAGCCACATCCATGATATTGATCTTAGGTATCTTATTATATGGGACTTGATTTTATTGATTATATGTAGACTAATTGAAAGGTATGTTATATCTATGATATCTAAAATTTTGGCTAGTATTCTATCCATATATGTTATATATGTGTTTCTACATGTTTAAAATCTTATTACTCAATTTTAATACCATCCTCTAGATTGAATCCAATTATAATTTATTGGATTTAGAATTAGTACCCTATGTAGTAGTTGTATTGATTGAAATCAAGGGATGACTCTGACATTGTTGGTTGGAAGCAAATGTATAATTTTTCAAGAAGACAAGTTGTTGGTTAGGAAAAACATGGGTCAAGGGAATCGGTATGTATACTTGGTTTTGGTTTTAGGATATAGTATTATGATTCATGCCTAGGATTGGATTAAAAGCTATAAAAGCTAGGCCAAGATAAAGTGGCACCAAGGATTACATATGGGGATTTATATGATTATCAATACTGATGGATTCAAAAAAAGCCAAAGAAAATGAAGTAATTCTAACATCTCTATGAAATAAAACTATGGAGATGGGATCTAGTGCATTTTTATAAATCTCAAGAGCTAACACCTTATTTAGTTGATAGTCAATATATAATATGTTGTCCATATTTTAAGATATGGAATTAAAATCTTAGATTGGTTCAGTAGGCTCTTATATCATGCTATAAAATCACTGGTAAATAACACTTGGACTAATGATTGACCATATTTTGCCAATAAATTATCTTGGTAGTTAGGCCAAGTAATGATAGAACCTTCTAGAATGTTTAGGAACGAGTCATAGGCTACATATTACAATGTGAAAGGGAATAATCTACAAGCCACATCTTCATGAGTTACACTTAATATCTCTAAAGTAATTTCAAAGGCCTTGGTATGTTAATCTATAATCCTTCCTCCTGATGGATAAAAGGTAGGAATATATTTATCTAGGTTTCTACGGAGATCATACATGGGTCTAAAAACATTGATAGTTGAACCTCTTAGCTAGGTTGGATCCTAAGGGGGATGTGGTAGAGGATTATTCAATTATTTTTTTTATTGTTGAGCCATTAAGAGGATAAGAATCCAAGGTTACCTACATATAGATAATTATTGGGATCTAGGTCTTCTCCTGACTCCCTTATCAGACCTTGATTTTTTAAGGATTTGCAAAGGTGGTAATAATAAATTATTATCTAAAGTAGATATTGTTAATCTTCTAGTCACTTCCAATGTAACTTGAGGGGATATTTATAAAAAATGATATAGGTAGAAGTGATGTCCCTCTTTCTAGAACCAATTGAGGTTTACTATTGATGTGGGTTTTATGCACATCCCAGTATCCCTATGAGGTAGACTTTAATGTTTAAGTATCAATGAAGGATTTCACTCCAAGGTAAAAGTTACTACGTATTCTATTTTATAATAAGTATTCTATTTTATAATAACTTGATGATGGAATAGAGGTGAACAATATAGATTATTTACCATGGATGATTTTACTATAGATAGACCTATATCTTCTTGAGGTGAGTGGAAGGATGATGGTTTTAACTAAAGTGGGCAAGATTTTAGAAAATAAACTCAAAAAGGAAGGAAGGGTAAGGCAGAAAAGAGGCATGTGGACCACACAAGATGAAAACCCTTCAAGACCAACACTTAAACTAAGGTAGGAAAGGAAATTAAAGGACTAATATTTTTTGCAAGTTATTGTAGAAAACCAACAATCAACACAGTAAATAGTCAAAGGGAACCAGAACACAATATAATTAAACATGCATGAATTAAAGGTTATCATATTTTATAGATTTTTATTGAAAATATATAAAGGGGGATTATAATTAACAACTAAAAGACATTCAAATTATTTTTAGCTTAAAAATAATAAATTTATTCCATAAGTTAACTCATACACAATCAAATAACTAAATTAGTAAAATGATAGCACATCCCATATAATTAATAGAATTGGAGAATAATCAAGATTTACACATAAATACAAGTAAAAAAAAAATCTTAGAATTTATTATTAATCTTAGCAACCAAAAATATCTTCCCTTTAGAATTAGAGGACACCAATATATATAGTTTGAAATGGGGATGCCTTATAACTTTGAGCCTCATCTACAATTACAAGTTAAAAATTAGAACTATGTGCCTAAGATCGTGTAAAATATGTATGTATCATAAATCATATTTAGAAAGACCTCTTTAGCTAAAAATGAAATATGCATGAATCATAAATGGGTTGGGAATGAAATATCTGCTTTAATAATAACATGCAAATACATAGCTATTTTTATGTTATGGTGCTAATGTTACACTGCTAACTAAAGTGGTTGGTGGAGTTAGTTTAGTTATAAATAAATTAAATATGGGAGGTCCCTATGGGATTAAAACTAGGTCTACCAAAGTTTTCAAAATAACAAATCTTAGAAACTGAGATCTTTATGTTGTTGGGGGCACTGAAAGCTGGTTGTGTACATGGAGTGACTCTGAAGCTACTCCCTTAGATCTTAACTATTAAAATAATGTGTAATATGTGTCAAAATCACTATTTATAATATCAAAATTGAGTAATAAAGGCTTTAAAAATTAACAACCTTAGACATCAACCTTTCTTTCTCAACTTTTGAACTTTTGAATTTAGCTACTAAAAAGGACTATTTCAGATAATCTGGACTTATGTCCCTAAATTGGATAGGAGATAATCTTTTAAAATGAATAGTTTTGGGTTATGTGTAAGTTTAACATGGAGAGTATGGTAATAATTTGGATCTATTACCCATTTATTAGATTGGAGAGAATTTAAAATTATAAAATTTTGAATAATGTAAGCATATTCCTGATATTTATTTTTCAATTGGACTATATATAAGTCTAAATTATCTGAAATAGTCATTTAAATCTTCTACCTTTTTTACTGTGTCTTTTGAAAAACTAACCAACTATAATATTTCTTTACTAGTTATATAGATGGTTCCCTCAACTTCTTTGAAGTTGTCTCCAGCTGCCTGAAGAAGGTTTTCAAAATTAAGTTTATTGACTAATTCTCTTACGGGGTCTATTACATTGGTAACCCTCATATCTACTAAAATTAGTTATGTTTCACCCTCGTGACTAATAAAAATCTCCATAAAGGTCTTCATTTACTTGTTACAATAAAGGGAAGAATTCCTTCTTTCCATTACTTAATTAAATCACCAAGAAGCATCCATACTACACATAAGATTCAACCAATTGAAAGAATTAGTCCTAGAGAATTAAACAAAAAAAGTCAATCTTATTTTTAATTCTTTCATCTAGTTATAAAATGTAACAATAATTTCCTTATTTGATTGAATCCCTACCATAGAAACCTTAACTTTATACAAAATATTTTACTACTTGGTAGTTGCACTTTATACATCATCAATAATCTCCTAAGGTGCTTGTATGATTTGGCTTTACTAGAAACTTTTCAATTCATCTTCTTTATTTTGAAACATTTCCTTCATTTTTTCCCCTATACAATCCACAAAATCACCATAATTTTCAATTTACTCTATGGAGTCATTTGGATTTATCTTGGGTTTCTTTGTTAAAGGGAAAATATTCTCCCTTTATTCAAACTCCACTTCTTATTTTGTCCTTGTGTTCATCACCTTCCTCTTCCTTTCCCTTTGAATAGTCCCACTCTAATTATCAAATTGAGTAGAGACTATAAGAAGTTTAGTCATGACTAAAATTTTCCTTTCATCTCTAGTACCTTGAATTTACCTTACCCATTAGGGAAAAGTGAGTTCTCCCATTTAAATATCTTGGTTTGGGCTTGAGGACTAAGAATATGGATAATTCATCTGAGGTGGTTTAATTGAGCTAGGTGTAAAAGATGAACTTATATGAATAGAAAACTAGAGGGGTGTTTAAATAACCGTTTCCCATGGATATGTTTCCTTCATGGGGGTGACTTTACTCAAGAGTTTAGTCAGACCTAAGTTAATTTATATAGTCATTGTAGTTATTTCCATGGTCAATGGTTATGGCATGGAGAGTCCTAATTGGTCTAGTGTTTCCTCAAGATTGGAGTCCCTAATAACTTTGGAGAAGAAGAAGGAATAGTTGAATCAATAGTACTATTAGAAGTAGACAAAATAGAACAAAGAATATCTAAGGAGAAAATTGAAGTTGGGATTTTAATACTTTAAATTGAAGAAACAAAAGAAAAGACTACATTGTCAACGCTTTGTATCTAATATTGTGTGAGGAATTACTATTTTTATATGTTAGTTGAGGCTTACTTAATTCTTTATTCTCCTAGACTCAAGGCTTTAACATTTATAACTTGGTCTCTCCATCATCTGATTCTTCATCTATGGGATAATCATCTAGAGATATTACATACTCGATCTCTTATTATTTGGTTGGTTTCATTACATCCATTAATTCATCTTCCTCCTCAAGTGATTCTTATATAATTGGAATACCAAGTGATGGTCTTTATTCTAGTTACTTATCCGTAGGAGGGGAAGAGTTTTTTTGCTTCTTCTAGAATTTAATATGGGTGGAGTGGAAGGTGGATTATATGGGGGAAGATCTATAGGAATAATGGTGGTAGGAAGTATAACTAAAGATGGTGGTGAATGAGTATTATATGTGATTAATGGTTTTTATATGGTTATGGAAGTCACAAAACTTGTTCGAGGAGAATTAAAATTTTAAGGAGAACCTAGATTAGTAGGAATGGAAAAGAAATTAATATGTAAAAAATTAGGGAGACTCACCTAAGTGACTATAGTAAGGCATGTAAAAGGAATCATATGGTCATTCATATAAGCACTCATGAAGGGGATGGAGATATATCATGTAGCTGAGTGTTTTTGGTTGACTTAAAGGCCATTCATGGCTCCATGTGGATTTTTATTTCTTCTCATCTACTTTAGGATAATACTAAAGGGCTTGAACCCAAGCCATAGATATGGATGTGTTCCTCATTTTCATCCATACTTCAGTATCATCAGTTTTATATAAAAATATTATATCATGGTCATATTCCTCATGACAATAGGAAACATGTACCTTCTTCTTCTCCTAAAGAGAATATATCCCCTTAACTTAATCCTACGGTCCCATTTCTTGAAATATGTAACCTCTAAATTGTACTGAGTCTTGACCTTTCCAACATTAAGAAAATGTGATCAGACCACATATTATTGTTTTTCAATGCTTATATTAGTTTTGAAATAATAGGCTAAATTATTTTGACCTAGTTATTCATCAATGATATTATAAATTTGATATGAAATTTATTATTCTTCTATGTGGTTTGAAACATGGTGTGGTAGCAATAAGGAGTGGTCCTTATTCCTTCTACCCTGATAATAATGGCATCCAAGTAGTATCAGTACTCTCCCATTTTACTTGAGATTTTTTTTATATTCTTAAATATTTTTGACATTATAATGCCTTATAGAGACTATAATATTTGGGGATAGACATCCTCACATATCATCTTCATTTCATTCTTATATCTATGCATAAACATAAAACAGTAGTTATTACCTACCCTATTTGATAAATACTCATCTAAGGGATTCCATTCTTGACCATAAGGATTATATATTGTACAATAACTACATCTAATAGGTAGGACATCATGTAAAATTTTCCATCAATTTCCTTCTCATCAGGGTGAAGCAGTTGTGATTTTAGCTTGGCACTTATAATTTCCCCCAATGCCAATAACTTGTCATATGTTAAGAGTATATCCAAAAAAATAACCCACTCCATTTGGATGTATAAAATAATATCAAAACCATGCAATCTATAAAATAGGGCCATATTTATCCTAATTCTATGCTTAAATTTTATAATGAAATTATATTAGATATCCCCCTTTAGATTCACTCTCTAGCCTTTACCAACCATTATTTCAATTTTATGTCTATTTTATTGTGCTCAAGCCAAACATTGGCTGAGACCTAATTGTAAGTTAATTTGAGGCATGGGAGTCTAAGTTATCTCTTAAATTACCTACCCTAGATGTAATCAAAAACATTTTTAACCTTCCTAATATGTAATATATCCCTCTAAATAGTTGCATTGATAAAAAAACTCTAAGTAGTTCAATGCATGTTATTACCTTGGGTTTAGTTATTATTTGGTGGATGCCTTATTATTTGACTAGTAGAAGATAATCTATTTATTTGTTATCTTTGAAATAAATTTGGTCCTCAATAGAATATGGATTTACATACTCCACATCTTGTTACATCACTAAGTAGTGTAGGAACTTGAAATCTAACAGATTCCTTTCAAATATAGTATCTATGTATTCAAGTCCTCCTACAAATGAGTAAAGAGAGGGAACTAGAGAATTACCCTATTTTGAATAAGAAGCCATTTCTCTTTGATATTTACTATAATTCTCTTTGTGAATTGATTCGTTCATTTTGTGGTTACTTGTTGCAGAAACTAGGGCCTTCGGGACACTAAAGAGATCAAAGATGTGATTGTTAGATTGAGATACTAATGGTGAATCAAATTATCATTTTACATATATTTTTCATATATTTTCCCAAGGATTTGTATTGAATGCATTCATGTGCCATCAATGTAGATAATGAAATTTTATTTTAATTATTGTTCTTATTTGAACTTGTTACTCAACTTTGGTGGGTTGGTTTACTTGCCACATGGTAACACTTAGTTAAGTTTATGTGTCTAGTCATCACTTTTGATACAATTATTTATTACTTGTTGAATGGCTATTTACCCATGATGTTAACCTTTTATTTACACACCTTGGCTTAATCCCCATTCATAAAATGACACTTTTCAAGATTTTTTCATATAAATTATTTATCCTTGCATCATGTTTTATATGCTCCATAATCATGGGTCAATGTTATCAATCCATGTGGAATAATCTTAATTATGTGTAGATTTTGGATGTTTTGAGGCTTGGAACCTATTAATTTAAATTGTATATGTCTAGTAAGGTCTTGAGTAGTGGAAGGTAGACATGTGGAGTGATATTGTGGAATGAGAAGTTTAGGGGCTTAGATATTTCATACTAAAGATTTTGACTATGCTTCAACTTTGCAAAATTTGATTTGGGATGTAAATGTGCCAGGTTTCATTCATTCAAAGTGAAAAATATTAGATCCATTACACTGTAGACCAAAGGTCTATTTAATCCTTCTAGGATTCTATTTGATAGAAATCTACTAAGTGTTGGAGCACTCATAACCATGAAAACTCATAAGCATTAAATTTCTGAGGCTTGAGACCATAAAACTTTGTGGATGAAAAAGTGAAGTATCCACATTTTCAATTTCTCCAAAATGCACCACATGGTGATTTCTCAAATTTTAGTAACTCTAAAGACTTAGAATTTTATCAAATTTCAAAAGCTCCATTTAAATTGAAAACATCACCCATTGACTTTCAAAATCTCATGATCATTAAACTTAGAATTTTATAATAGTTCAAGGATATAGATGATATGAGAGTGAGGCATGTGGAAATAACATGTAATAAAAGTGGGTATTGTTCATGGATGGCTAATAAACCTCTAGCAATGGTCCTATGATTACACAAAGTAAATGTAAAACTAGTATGAGAAAATATTAATATCATTATTTTTGTAAACCATAACATAAAAAAAAAATCATGAAAACCCAAGGCATAACATATCTTAACATACTAATTCAAGCTTTGATTTTCATAGTCTGATTTCTTGTAAATTTTGGCTTCATGATAAAAATCTTAGACTATGAATGAATGAAAATTATAAACATAGACTTCTAAGGTTTATGGCCTATTCAATTAAAAAATTTACCATAATGAGTACATATTTAAAATTTATAAAATTTGGGGTATGTGTGTTAGGATCACAATACAAGGTTTTCCTTTCATCATTTTAATAACATCTTGTGAGTTATGAAAATTTAAGTACAAATCTTCTTATAAAAATTGTCTTCCTAACAAATAAATGTATGCCTAGTTTGTTATTTGGAAAATACAATTTATTGATTGCTTCAACTATTTCAAGATCAATTTTTATTCCTTAATTTGAGACAATATGTCCAATAAATTTTATTTTAGTCACTCCAAAGATAAACTTTATAGCATTGAGAGAAATGTCATGAAGACAACATTTTTTGAACACTTTTTCTCAATGTTCATAGTTGTCTTCTCTTTTATTTTAGAAAAAATTTAAATCATTTAAATAGACAAAATATTTTGTTCTTTAGATATTTAAAGGTAATATCCATATCTCTTTTAAATGTCACTCCTACATTAATTATACCAAAGGACATTCTCTGATATTCAAACATACCCCAAGGAGTTATGAATGAAGGCTTGTGTTGATCATTTATCAACTTATATATGATTATATATTTAGAAGACATCTAGCATGGAGATCATTTTTCAAGATTTAAGTGATTTACTAACTTGGTCCATGATGGGTAGTGGATAGTTGTATTTTACAAATGTGTGGTTTAAATTTCAAAAATAAAGGCATATTTTAATTTCTCCACTTTTATTGTGTACTATAAATATATTTACAACCCACGATGAATTATGAATGGGAAATATGAATCATGATTTCAACATTTTTTAATTTATTTAAAAAGTTTCCCATTATTTTTGGATTGTATTGTTGTTATTTATTGAAAGGCTTAGTGTTAGGCTTGATGGGCATAGTGTGTTACATTTCCTTTTGTAAGAAATATTTGAGATATGCATATGAGTATGCAATAATTTCAATGTATTTATGAATAAGTGTGACAACTATATTCATTTATCTAATGATTATAATTCTCCAAAATTTACCAATCTGGGTTGTTCCTCAAATCTAATATTCACCTTTTCATAATCGATTGAGTTTGGATCATTATTTTGCATTTCTTTCTTGATGAATCTATCATTTTTATCAAATAGATATTCTAGGAAAACCAAACCCATATCAATCTTGTTTCCTTTTATTTTAGTAACTCCTTATTAATCTTGTTCTTAAAAAATACATTCTTTATGAGTTTGCATTAAATATTATCTATATGATAATTCATTACCTTACAAATAAAAATTTATAAAAATATTAGATTTTTAAATAAAAATAATAATTTTTTGGCCATTATTGAAAACCTATCATATTTCAACATTTTTTAGTATGGTAGGCTTATACACCAATTCAATCATATACTTTTATTTTTCAACATCTACATGAAGAATCATAAAAAAAGTAGATACTGCAAGAGAGTTTTCTTTGGTGTTATTTTATTTTAGGATAATTTTTATAAAAAGGGTTTCAAAAAATTATATATTTTCCTATAATTTGGTTTTATAATGTTTAAGGTGATCATTTTTACCTGATATTGAATTTTGATCTATCTTACAAATAATTTTGCATCTCCAAGAACAAAAAAATCTCCCATTTATTTAGTGACCTATAGACCAGGAAATAGTGATTCATATTTGGTATTCTTAGTGAAATAAAATTGTGACTTGTATGAGAAATGAAAAAATATTTATTTGGAGACATAAGAATGACTCATGCTTCTGCACTAGCTGAAGAACAACTATCATCAAAAGTGAGCAACCATATGTCATTAGATTCCCTTTTCATTACGTCAAACATATTAAAATACCCCTTTATCATGAGTAGATATTTCCTATCCCTACATCTTCTTACATAATATATTCTCTAGGGTCATCTAATTTATGCACAGTGTATTTAGTTTTCAACTTAGGCTTTAGGCATTTCTTAACTCCTTTGATAGGAATCATATCACAAGAAATATCTGTCTAAATTTCACCACCAAGTTATTTGAAAAAAAATATTCATAACAATATGCCATAAGTAGTTGTGAAATATTATAATAAGATATTCATTTTTATTCTCTTTTGTATAAAGGAGACCAATACAATTTGGGCAACTTTTATTTGGAAAACCAAAGGTACTTTTTTTGCTTCTATGGAAAAATAATGTCCAAAAGTTTTTATACATGTCAAACCTAGAGTAGGGGAAACTTTGGTAGGCATAAAATTATCATATGATCTAGTATCAATGCTATAACTACTTAGTTTTCACCCTTTAATAAAAATAGAGATGTAAAAGGGTTCAACCTTATTGTATTTGGAAGTAATAAATGACATAGAATTTATTGGAATAGTAGAAGAGGGGGTTGTGAGTATCCATTTGAAATTGTTTTTGGCACTAGAATTCTTACCTGTGAATTTATTTACTATCTTATCTAATTAGTTTGGGTTTGGCCTTTGATACTCAGCTTGAGACATTTGGATTTTTGTTTTATTTATGTGTTCAATTATATCAAAAGAAATTAAGCTAGTAGAATAAGATATTTCAATATATTTAGAGACATTCCCATCACTTTTAGTAGATTATTTACCTTTTAGATAACATGTAGCATTAGTCTAGGAAGGTTCACATACTTTTGGCATTGTTGTATTTCCTTTCATTTGTCCAAGTGATGTGGTTCCTTGTAGAAGAATTACTTTTGTAGTTTCTTCCTATTTTTTGATTTGTTACTCTTTTTGATTTTAGGCTTAGGTGAAGACTAATAATAACTAATTTTTCATATCTCCAATGGTATCATAAAAATAATATTCACATAAATCATATTCTAGGTATGTGTTATTTAAGTCACCACCATATTCTTGTATCTTAAATTCTTGAAGATCCATATTTTTGTTTCAATTTCCTCATTTATCTCTTCATACCCAGAAATATATTTTGTTTCCATAATAGTGTTTATAGGATCATTTGTATTCATATTCAAAGGTGATTCTATGGAAAAATTTATTGAGGAGCTTTTAATCATAGATTATTCACTTAATAAGGAACATATTTTCTTCTTGGAATGTCCAGATAAGTAGGAGTAATAGCTTTTTATGGTATTTGTTTCTTCAACGTTATATCATTAGCCATTTTTTAAAGATTTTGATAAGTAGAAGACCAATTTAAAAATTATGTTGTAAATCTTTAAGGTTACTTATTTAGTATCCCAACCATTATCATGTCATCTTCTACATCAATAATGAATGTATGAGTTTCATCCAAACCATCTAATTGGGCTCTCAACTTATAATATACTTCATTCTATTTACCCATTAAAGTGGTTGAAATAATAAGGAAATTATAATAGATTGCATAGAATTGATGAGTTACATTAGGCTTTTAGCTATAGTTAGGGCATAAATGATAGATTCATCCAATCCACTTGGAAAAAATGGTGTTGTAATTGTCTAATGCTTAAAAGAGTGGTGACCACAATAATGGAAAAAATAAGTGTCAATCTCATCATTAAATAAAAATGTAGATGTGCCTACATCAGATATATCTAGAATAGGGAAAGCTTTTCATGTGGTGATAGATAAAGTGAAATTAATTTATTATGATAGGAGGGGCAATGGTAGGGGAAACCCTACACCTAAGAATGGATCTGGTAGAGTTTCAGAGAATATTGAGATAGATCTGGCTAAGAATAAATGATATTTGTGTGGAAAATATTTGCATGTAGGTGATAAGGAGATAACACTTATAGCCAAATATCATGGCCATTACATTAATATAGTATTTGGATATGAGTAATTAGGGTAGAGGATATGGGCTCCTTCAAGACTTTAACCTGCTAAAAAGATTAATAATTTTTTTTGTGGTTAAAGACACTTAGTGAGGTCCATTATTTATGTTATTTCCAACCCATCAATCACTTTTGAAGGGAAATAACTAAATTAGATCCTTAAACTAGTGTAAGTGCTATTAAGTAGAGGAATGATCTATCAATTTACAAAATTTGGCCTACATTTTATTATCTTTAGGCATGGATTGATCATGAATGGAAGGTAGTTTGTAAATTTTCCAATGTGCCAAAGTGTTTTTTTTTTTGTTACATTTAATATTTTAAAATATAAGCAGGAAATATTAAAAGATAGGGTTTGGACATGGGAGTAGACTAGTTGATTCATTCTATGGTCTAAGCCTTAGTATCCAGTGGGTTGATTGTTATTTTAAAGCTGTAGGGAATGTTGTGGGTGAATTTTTAATCACAAAACCTTATTCATATCAAATGAAAAATTAAAATTTTGCTTGTATTTTGGTAAATCTAAATATTTCATATTTAATAGTGAAATTATAAATAATCTCTTGATTATGAGGGTTTTCCATTTTTCTACTATAAATGTTTTTGAAGTAGAAATATAGACATTGGTTGTGGTATGTCCAAGTGTAAATTTGGGGCCTATTTTTGAAAATAAACTCCCATAGAGACTAATTTAGATAGTGAATTACATAATAGTATTGAAGATGATCCAAACCTAGATAATGTACATAAAGTTTCAAAACTGTCGGTAGATATTTTAGATCTAACCTATGAAAATAGTTATCCTTGTATGGAGTCTCCAACAAAGGAAAAGGAATTTAAATAATATAAGGCCTTGCTTAAGTTTGAAATTATTATAGAATCATCTAAGCCTCACAAGGATGTGTTGGCTAGGGTTCCTTTAAATAATATCCAATTATAAAATATTTTAGAAGTTTCCTTTCTTATCTTTCCTAAAGTAGGTGGTAAAGGCGACTGGACAATTATTAGTGATAATAAGAAAATGAAGGGTTGGAAGGGATCAAAACCGTTAAACATGACCCTAAAATATCAAAATAAAATCCATTTAAGAGCATCTCAGGGATATTTGATCTCTTCTTTTACTATTGTTTCATTATTATTTTTAGGTATTTTGGGTATGATGGGCAAAGTTATTGTATATTTTGATGAGTTTGGCTAATTCTATCTATTTATGGTATAAGCTTGTATAATTTTACACTATTAGAATATTTCAATTGAGATACAATTGTGTTATATTCCTCTCCATTGTATTAGGGTGGGATCCCTTTAAAACCACAACTTTTACTAATAACTAAAAAAATTATAACTTACTTTAGAAAATTATGATTTTATAAAGAAATAGTTCTATTTTTTTGTCATCAACATGGATGTCTTTATTATATTATTGAGTATTCTATTGAAATTGGATATAAAATATCTCATGGGTCCATAGACTTGCTTTTAATTTGTGCGTGTTTAATAAGAAATGCATGAGCACCTTTTGTCAATTTGAATTTATTTTCAAACTTAATTTTCATATTATCCCAACTAGTGATGGAACTTAAAGGGAGGTGGTTGAATGAGTTGGTTGCTAAATTTTGAAGATTTTTAATGATAAATTTGAATACAATGTCTTCAATTTATACCTTTAAGATTCTACATGCTATAAAGACAGGCATAATATGTTCAACTAGATGTTGCTTACCATCACCTAAAAAGTTTGAAAAGTTCTTTCATGAACCTTTTGGAAGTTAGTGTAACTACCTTAGAGACAATAGAATGATGGAATTACCCCATGGTACTCTTATGGTTTTAAAAACCACTTTTAAAGGAAGAACAAGCCCTAAAAGTACAAAATCCTAAATTTCTATTGAACTACATTGTAGTTGTTCTCTTCTTCTAGGATTGGATGGGAGGCTAAAAATTTATTGTTTTTTTTTATTAGAATTTAATTTAAATTAAAAATCCTATTGAAAATGATACAATTTATATGTGTTAACTTTATATTTAATTACTCTATTAAATCATCTTTATGTCAATTTGGAGAGAACATTGTTGTTGTTGAGGTGCATGTTAGATTTAGAGTGCTCTCTAATCTATTATTCTTTGTCATGATCTTCATGTAGTTATTCCTTCAACTATTTATGCTAAGATGACATGATATTCATATTATTATAATACTTCAACAACTTTTAGAAGTCAAACTAAAATGGTTCTATTATCCCACAAAAATACTTGAAAATATGATTAAACATCTTCTTATGTCTCACTTAACCAATCAATATTTGGTTGGAGTAATAGAGATTGAATTACTGGGATGGTCATGAGAATAATTTATTATTATATAGTATATCTAGGAAGATATAAAAACTAATTTTCTCACTCATCTCCTTGAAACAATTCTTTTAGTTTTAGATTAAGGTAAAAGCAGGTTTTGAAGGGGCCCCAAAACCCTTTATAAATCAAGAAAGATAAAACATTACAAACCACCAAAAAAGGCAAAACCACTGAAGAACAGTAACAATACCAGGGTTTACAGGGGCCTGAAACCAATAGTATAAACCAATAAAAAATGCCCTAGGTTTTACAAGGACCTGAAACCTAAACCAAACCAGGCAAAATAGCTTGAAAACTAGGTTTTACAGGGACCTAAAACCTCAAAAACTAGCAACCCCAAGAACACAATGTCAAAGCAATTGCTCACAAATGGCAGCCATCAAAATTTTCCTTGGCAAGGCATGCCTCCACCCTAATCGCCAACATAGCGTAGGCAAAACCGCCATACCCATCAATTATTAATGAGCAGGGCTCCTCCATGACTCATACACAAAACACAGAGGAAACAAAGTTTCCCCCATATAAACACCATTTAATTCGTTAACCAAATCAGGATGGCAGTCCAACTCGAGCTAGAGATCCAACCCAGGTTCCATCCATAATACGGCAAACTGAAGCAAAATTAAAAAAACATGCAAAAAGAAAGATCACATCATTTTAGCTTTGTGTACTTGCACCAAGGGTCCAAGAAAACACATTATCCATAATAGACAGTGCCACCAATAAACAATCCCCAGATTTGTCACCTCCACCACCCAATCCATCCACCCGAACTTCTACGAGATCACCCCCTCTGCTCAGAGGAATAACTACCATGGCATTCAAAATTTAACAGAAGAAATCACTTATCCACATAGAATAAGGTTATGATCAGCATGGCAGCCACAAAATGGAAATTCAAGGTAAAAAAATAGAACCATACACTAATATATTAATCTTTACTGTGCCATGCATTCATAAACAAAGAAGGGTTTGAGGGGGTCGCGCAGTCGTAGGCCCCCGCCTTTGAATGTGACCCTTCAGCCTAACTCTCTCCACCTGCTAAACCATCTGATCACTATTTTCTTTGCATATCATCTGAAGCAAAATAAAATAACCACACCATAATGATTTTCAAATTCTGTGCCGCACACCAGCATCCCTATCCAGACTGGGATCTAGTCAATAGAGTCCGCAGCCGTGAAGGTTAGGGTTTCAACATGGCCATGCTCCCTCTTCCCTCTTCCCTTCATGGCCTCTTTAGTGTGGGTAGTGAAATAATTATTTTAGTTATTTTAATGATGATGACATGATATTTTATATTTATTACTATAGTGATAGTGTTTAATCAGGTGTAACTTGTTTCATTATCCCAAGTGAGAAATTAGAGACTTGAAATAATATATTTTTATGTGAAATCTATCCAATACAAACTACTTTGATGATATATATCTTGGTTTAAATTAATAGTCATTTACAAAGTTTACTGATTAGGATTGTGGGTTGCATGATGACCTCCACAACATTTTATACATTCATGAATCCTTTCTACTCTTTCTACATGCTCTATTTCCTAGTTTAATATTGTCAAAATGATATGGAATTAATAAACACAAACTTATTCACATTTCCAAACACATTGTATGATATCAAAGTTAATATTTAAATTTTTAGGTTGATCCCACTCAATATCTATTTATTAAACTGGTCCTTGAGTTATATAGAGTCATATGGGAAAATTTTCATATGTGGGTCACACAGAAAGCACAAAATTGTGCCCCACTATGGGCACCAAAAATTGTTGACCATAAATTTGATAAGGAGTTAACTACTAGATTTTGGTTAATAGTGTTGGGATATAGTCCCTTTCTTATTAGCAAGTAGAACTACCTTTATTGAAAGCAAAAGGGATGTAGAGCTACCTATATTGATATCTAAAAAAATTACGGATTAAGTCATAATTGAATGCAAATTTTGGATTCATATATTTTTAAATCAATTTTTCAAAGCATCTAATTTTTTTTTTATGAAACCACTTTGTTGTCATCATCCAAAAATGATCAAGAATGTTTCTTAATTTCTCCATATATCTGCATTATTATATCAGCTTCCAATTACTGGGATTATTTGAATTTATTTACACACTCTTCAGTGTTGTAGGTCCAAAATTTAGTGGCACCTAGAAATTTTATGAGGTATACAATGTATTTCCATTGTATGACTCCTTATATGATAATATCATTAGGATTAGTATATGAGAATGGTTCCAATTTTAGTATAATCTACTTCTATTTACCTACTTCCATTTACCTACTTAAATTACATATATTTATTTAGTTTATTTTGAAATATAGTATTTAGACTAGATCTCAACACAAATAGTCATGGTTATGTTTACTATTTTAGTCCCTTGCTAGGTAAATTTATCAAATAATTATTTTGTTTCTCTCCCCATGTGCCTAATTTATTTAGTTTCACTCATTTGTTGAATAATATAAGATATAAAATATTTATTTGGCTTATTAACTTTTGAACAATTGATGTGAGTTTTTCAAAATTTTCCTTTAATTTTTATTTTGTGGATTTTTCTTAATCCATATTTTAGAAGAGAGTACCAATTGTAGACTAAATAATTTCCTTAACTGCTTCTTTATAGCTTTCCCAGATGAAGTTTTGATATATGATAGTTAGTGGCACTTACATTATCTTTATTTTTTCAACAAAAGGAACTATTGCCTTGTCATATGTCTATTTTTTATCTATATTTTTTATAGAAATAATTTTAGGTTTAATTATTACATAATAAACTAGAATAGTTGTATCTCTAAAATTAATTTCACGTGGTTGTACTAATTTCTTTCTTTTTTTCTCCACTTTATTCAACCAATTAGGAACCTTTGTGCTATGTGGTTATTGTAATTATATATACTCTAGTTAGTTTTGAGTATCTAGAGGAGGGGTTGGAGATACCAAAGCTTGAGAATATATGGGTTGAAAATCACCTTAATATTCATTAGGTGGTTCAGTTGTAGCTTCTAGGGTTGAAATAGGGAATATCTCAACCTCTTGAGAAAGAAGAGAAGCTAATGGAATGCTCATTTGGGGAGGAGTAGACACATGAGGTAATATTTGATGAGTCTACTATATTGATCATTATATCAAAGTAATAACCATGTTCTCCCATAATAATATCCCTTATTAAAATGGATATGATATGTATTTATGACTTATTTCTAGTCTAAAGTAGAGAATGGGTAGTTGTATCTTGGTTAGCATGTGTGAGTTAATGTTACTTATTTCTACCACTATGTTCTAAATATCTACATGGTTAGCCTTTATTTTTTCATGTACAAGTTGTATAAATGTACCATTATCAAATGCCATAGTTTTTTGGCAAGCAATCAGACCCTTAAGACAAGCCTTGCATACATCAGAACCATCTAGAGTCTTACAGTCAAGCTATGGAGTCTAATAGTCAAGCTCTATAGTCTGTTAACTAAGTTATATAATGTAATAAGTGAGTTATTGAGTCTAATAGTCAAGCTCCAAAGTCTAATGATCAAGCTTTAGAGTTTATCAAGAAAAATATAGAGTTTAATAGACAAATTTTTGGATTTCAATAGATGAGTTTTAGAATCACTTAAATCATATCAAAATATTATGTAAATTCATTTTGATGATCATACAATATTGTATACATCCTAAATAACTTGGTCATGGATTTTCCAAGACAATCACGAGCCATAAAAATAATTAACTTATATATCATTGTATTTTTAGACATGATACTTTTAATAATGTTTTGTAATGAGCACTATTATAGGTATTTTGGGATCTTGGGTTACTAGATCAAACCATGTTGTAATTAAAAGGATACTATAATTATTTGGAACCATGCATGTAATTATGCCATTTCTTCCATTGTTTCACCTTGAAACATGATAGATGGTTGTAACTCCTTTTCTATTTTTCAAATAATTTAGATTGCATTTGTAATGTTTTAAATTTATTAATTTATTTTGGATAAAATTTATAGGAACATTTTATTATAACAATGTCTTCCTACTCTTTTTGGGGGAAGTTAGAGAAAGAGGTGTTAGTAATAGAAAAGAAGAGAAACTAGTGAAGATAGTTTTTTCTCATACATTGTAATATTTTCTTTTAGAATTAATGAAGTTTTGAATGTTCTTGAAAGACTAAGTTTCATTTAGATCATTCACTAAGAGATAACAAGGGCCCACTCACCTAAGGAGGCAAGATGCTTATGTGGTATTTATTTATGTTTATAATAACTGTAATTTAATTATTTTAAGAGTGTTTATATTATAAGTGTGGTTTTTTTAACTTCTAGGTGTTTATGTTCATTTCAAGTTATTTTTTACATATTTTTTCCAAAATTTCCCTTTTTATAAAAAGTGTTTCATTTAAAATAAGTTTAATTAAATAGATATATTAAATAGTGTTTCCCTTGAGTGTGTTTATTTAGAAAGTAATTTACTTGATATAAAATGTGTTTCTATATAAGTAAGAGTATTTAACTTTAAATATACTAATTTTTCAAAATATAATTTTTTAGATTGTGTTTATTTCAAATCAATTAGATATATTTCAAATCACAACTATGATTAATAAATTTCACACCTTATTTTATACATCCATAGACATAAACATTTATTGTAATGACATCAACCAAATGAGTTGATTAACTTAATGGGTTAATGACATCAGTCATTTTTAACACCATTACCAGGGACATTTTATGTGTTAGTAAGGTGTAGATCATAAGCTAAAAAAAACTTCCCTAAATTTAACACACGCATGCACGCATACACGCACGCATGCACACACACACACACACACACACACACACACACACACACACACACACACACACACACACACACACACACACACACACACACACACACACACACACACACACACACACACACACACACACACACACACATGAGTAGACATAGAGACTCATAGGGAAGATTTATTCCAAACAACCCTCAATAGGATAACACAAGTTCTTGAATAAAATCACACTAAGAGGAAGTGGAAAAATTTAAGGAAGAGATCAAAGAGTTTTTTGGAACTATTGAAACATAATTATCCCCACCTAAACCTTGTGATTAGTATCCATAAGAAGGTGCCACACACACACACACACACACACACACACACACACACACACACACACACACACACATACACACACATGAGTAAGACTAGAGACTCATAGGGAAGATTTATTCCAAACAAACCTCAATAGGATAACACAAGTTCTTGAATAAAATCACACTAAGAGGAAGTGCAAAAATTTAAGGAAGAGATCAAAGAGTTTTTTGGAACTATTGAAACATAATTATCCCCACCTGAACCTTGGGATTAGTATCCATAAGAAGGTGCATCATTACAAAGAGGATTAAGGATAAAGAACATTTTAAACCAATTAGTGAGAAAGATTCAAATATCCTCCCAACCACTTATGATAAATCATCACTTCCTAAGAACACCCTCTATAATATTGATTAGTAATACATGGTAGAAAACATAATACATGTAATAAATCTCAATGGAAATGCTTAAAATAGGGCTAATCCACCTTGAAGGACCTTCAACTATCCCATTATCCTAGATGAATATGATAATGTATAAATTAAAAGTTTATATCCCCATCCATACTTCCAACCTTTATGGGATTGTCTACAAAAGATCTTGACCAATTTATATTTTAATTAAAGGTCTTATGTTAAATTTATTACTAAAAAAATAACAATCACAAACTAAAATTATTACCTTCTACACTCAAGCACTTATTTATGAGATGGTTTATGGGTTTATAACCAAATTCCCTTCCCTCATTGGATGATATGGAAAATGGATTCTTGGATGAGTATCATGACTATTATAGGGTAAGGGATAGAAAATAATTCTTATGTAGATGAGAATTTAGAGGACTATCTTGATTGCTTCCTTTTCACACATAGAAGATGTGTGTATGAATTAGAGGAAGATTCAACCAAAATGGTTTTCTTAAATGGGTTAAATGATTATACTAGGGAATCTCTAAATTAATAAAAATAGGAGACATAAACAAATTTAATCTCAATAACATAGCTGAACTATGTAGGATTTACTTAAGAATCAAAGGGAATATTAGATTGATGAAAATAGGGAAGAGCTATGTTGATGTAATAAATATCATGGAATAATTTTCCATCATCAATATAGATATTTTAGTGCAACTGAACACTATGATAGATGACTTGTCAAAATCCAATGCTACCACTGAGCCACTATCCATGTATTTCCCTAAATTTAGGTTAAAACATGCTCTCAAATATTACCCTTTAGATAGAAGTGATATGTGGGATATGTGATGAAAAATATCATGATACCAATAATTGTACCTTCTTACTTGTCCTTAAAAACCAATTGAAATAGGAAACCCAACAAATAGAAGAGCCCAACTTCATATAATAATAGGGAAACAATTTCCTCATAATCAAAATTAGAATCGTTTTAGTCTTAGAAATATTTATAACCCATGGATGATGACATGGACTAGACATACACGTCCACATGCATTGGGACCCACACCATTGGGCATACAAGAATGGATGCCATAACTATGGATGCCCTAGTATAACCCTCAACTATGGGAAAACTAGTAATGGGTTTCCCATCAATACTTTAATTAGTAGAGGAGGTTCCCAAAATAAAAAGTATTAATTCCTCATTATACCACTCAAACAACACAAATAGAACAAGTGACCTAACCATAATTACTTTCTCCACAAGTAGAAAACCTAAAAAAATAGATAGGTAGTTCCTCTTTATGGGACTTAATAAGAAGAAACCATAGGGGTTGGTGTTATTGGTTTTATAATGTATAGTTAAGTTCAGGTAAGACATTGAAAAACCCTCCAATTACCATAAATGAAGTCTCAAGAAAAATAGATCCCCCTATTGAGCCAACCAAGGAGAAATATAATAAGGAAAAAGAAAGGCCTTAAGAAACCATTACAGTTCCTCCAACCACTCCTTTTCTAGAATGGATTCAAAAAATTAGAAATAAGAGTGAATCTAACTTGGTTTAAGAGTTGATAAATTTAAACATTTAAATTCCACTGATATAATACATAAGAGATATCCCAGAACTCAATAGATTCATTAAGGGTTGGTACATAAAAACTCTAGGAAGAAAAACACAATATCCTAAAACTATATAGGTGGATGGAAAAATTGTTGATTTATTGGTAGGAAAACTCCTACCCAAATATGGGGATCCTAGAATCCTTGATATTACTATAACAATATTAAGTAAGGATATACATAAAGTACTTGTAGATCTAGGAGCTACAATTAATGTGATGACAAAAATAGTCTAAAAGCCTTGTCCCTTATAGGGGTGCAACTTAATTTTATAGTCTTATAAATGGTAGACCAGTCTATTTTCAAACTAGAAAGAACCATAAAATATGTCTTTGTGATATTCAAATCTTGGTAATATCCCATATATTTCATGATAATCTAGTTGAAGATTGAAAAAATTGGATATCCATTAATCTTAAGGAGACCTTGGATAACTAAAATTACAACATTGATAGAATGTAGGGAATGATACATGACCATTTCAAAAGGAATAAAATGAAAACAAAATTCCATGTAACCTTCAAATCACTTATTGGTTGATGAAGTTGAGAAAAACAACAACAGTCTCTCCTCATTATCCATGGTAGCAATTAAGAATCATGTGAATGAGTTAGAATAAAATTTAATGAGGACTTTTGAAGATCCTAGTCTTTCTCCAAAGTCTAACAATATAGTTCCATATTTTTTTAGATTAGATTTAGAGTCTAATAGACTAGTTCCAAAGTCTAATATAATAGCTCCATAGTCATTTAGTCTAGCTCTAGAGTCTAATAGACCAGATCTAGAGTCTATCAGTCTAGCCCTAGATTTTATCATTCCAGCTATGGAATATGCCAAACTAATTATAAACTATGAGATGACCTCCTCTTCAGGACAACCAACTATCTCAAACACTCCTAATGACACATATGATCATATACCCATTTAACAGAGCATTTTTAGGTGGGCAAAAAATAGTTAAGGTACATTTTTAGCAAATTTTCATTTTCAAATTTAAAATGTAATTTCACAAGGGGAGAATTTATTTAAATATATCATCACTTTCCATATAATGAAACCAAATCCCTTACCTCTAAATTTTTTGAAGAGTGAATGTATGCAAGTCAGTCCTATCTACCTAAAAACTAAAAATATAACTATCAAATTGGAAAAATGTTAAACATAAATAGTTGGTTGGATGATGAACATGAAACAAAGGTTTTTAATATATTGAAGAACCATATAAAATACTTTTCATGGGATTAAATTTATATAAAAGGAAACCACCCAAGTGTGTGCACTCATCATATATATACTAAAAATACTAGACCAGTTAGATAGCCTTAGATAAGAATCAACATAATATTAAGAAACATAATTAAAGAAGAGATAAAAAATCTAATACAAGTGGGATTCAATTTCCCCATCAAAAAATCAATGGGTCTCACCACTTGTAATAGTACCCAATAAGAATGGTAAGTGAATAATATGTATATACTACTAGGAACTTAATAAATCCACCATGAGAGATTACTTTTCCCTACCTTTCATAGACTAGGTGGTAGATAATCTATATAGGAATAAGTATTTCTCCTTCTTAGATAGGTTTAGTGGTTACAATCAAATAAGAGTATCCCTAGAAGACTAGGACAAGACAACATTTACATGCCTTTGGGGAATAATTACCTATAGAGTGTTACCCATTGGCCTATGTAATGCACCTACCACCTTTTAAATGGAAGTCTTAGTCATATTTATTGATCTAACCAATGATTGAGTAGAAGTAAATATGAATGATTTTATTGTGCATGGTGGTTCTTTTGATGAATCTCTAAGCAACCTAGACAAATTATTAACCATATGTGAGCAACATCAATTGCCTTTGATTCATAATTTTTTAATAAAGGTTGAACAAGGAATTGTTCTATGACATCACATCTCATCCTAGGAAATACAAGTGGACCCTAAAAATATTCATGTCATTTCTAATTTTCATGCTTCTAAAAATCAAACTAATATCAAAAGTGTCTTGGGACATGGAAGGTATTATACATGTTTTATATAATATTTATCAAAATATATGCACCTATGTTTTCCTTGTTTACCAAAGATAGTGAGTTCATATGGAATAATAAATGTTAACAAGCCTTTGAATCAATAAAGGAAAAACTAATTTTTGCTCCAATCTTGAAGGGCCTAATTGGGATAAATCATTTCACATTCATATTGATGTCTCTAATAATGTTATGGGGGTAGTCCTAGGACAAAAATATGAAGAATGAAAAATGTATGTTATTTATTATATCAGTAATAATATCATCCCCACCTAAATAAACTATACCACCAATGAAAATTAATTCCTAGGTATTATATATGCAATGAAAAAATTCAGGCACTACATCATTGATTACAAGATCCTAGTTTACACAAATCACTCAACCATAAAATATTTAATCAATAAATTATTCATAGGAGATATGATCATTATATGGTTATTAATTTTAAAATAATTTGATATTACCATTATTAAATAACCTCAAAATTTTATGTGATTACTGACTTTTTATCAAGGTTAAATGTTTAAGAGGAAGAAGAGCCAGTGGAAGAAAACTTTTTAGATGAGCAGTTATTCATAGTTTTAACACATTCACTATGAATTTATGACATGAAAAACTACTTATCCACAATGAAGTTTCCTTACAAATTTACTTATAAGTAAAATGAATGCTTAGTTATAAATAGTGATAATTTCAAATGGCTTAATGGTATTTTGTTTAAATGTGGTCCTAACCATGTCCTCTGCATATGTGTAAGAGAATATAAGACTTATTACACCATAAGGGTTTATCATGATAAACTTGGAGGTGGCCATTTATTAGCCAAAAGGATTTTCAATAATATTCTTGGGGATAGGTACCATTGGGATTCACTTCATAGGAATGTGAAGAGATATGTATGGCAATGTGATCCTTTCCAAAGGATGGGAAAACCCACATTGTATAATGAAATTCCTCTCCATCCTCAATTGGTTTTCGAACCTTCTGATAAATGTAGGATAATTTTTTTTATCCCTACTGATCCATAATCTCAAGGGAAGTAATACCTAATTATTTTCACATATTATGTCACTAAATGGGAAGAGGTTGAATCTCTCCCATTTTCAAGAGAAAAACTAGTTTCTTATTTTCTATATTACAGAATTATGTAATGGTTTAGATCTCTAAGAGCCATAATATCTAAATCCTTCACATATCATTTATAATATTATTAAATCCTTCACATATCACTACCAAGTTAACCAAAAAAATTTATCTCCATATCATCCATAGGCCAATGGATAAGTTAAAGTTACTAATAAAGAGTTGGAGATCATATTGACTAAGATAGTCAACATCAACATAAAAATTTGGAAAAACAAACTACCTCAATAAGTATGGGTTTACAATACCACGTATAAATAAACCATATGATTCTCACCTTATGAACTTGTGTTTGGAAATAAGCCTCTACTCCCCATAAAATTTGAAATGTAGACTCATAGAAGAGTAATAAAAGTGGGCATAATCTTGATGAGGCATAGAGAGATAAAATTCTTAATCTCAATGAATTGGATTACATGAGAATGGAATACCTAAAACTAAAATAACTTATACAACATTAGAGGAAGTAGTGACATTACACCCATATCAAGGAAGTAATATTCAAAAAAGGAGACTAGGATTTGCTATTTGATTCTATGTTTGAAGACTTCAAAGGAAAATTTAGGACTAGATGGTTTGGACCCTAACAAATATATAATATATTTTAAAATGGGTCATTTCAACTTTTACCATAGATTTAAACAAGAATATAGTCTTAGTAAATCAGCATAAACTAAGACTCTATTAGCAACTTCTAAGCAAGGAGGAACTTTCAATCAAATTCAGTCTCAAGATGAATTTGGATATAGGGAAAAACCTTGTTCTTTCATCATATTCAAAGGATGAGGATTGAATCCCAATTGAGGTAGATGATTGAAAAATAGAAATGGAAATTCTTTTCCCAATAAAGGAGAAGGACTAAAAACCAAAAAAAGAAATCCTTCTCCCCAAAAATTGAAAAGTGAAACACACACACACACACACACACACACACACACACACACACACACACACACACACACACACACACACACACACACACACACACACACACACATTTATAAAATAAAAAATGAAAAGTTGAAAATCAATGCTGGCATCTTCTCAATGGATAAAACAATAAAATTGGTGTTTTTACTATGTTATATATGCCCCTAAATTAACTTATGTGGTCTAATCATTTTAGGATAAGTGGTAGCTTAAGGAAAAGAGACATAAAAGTAAATTGAGGTATTTTTTACTTTATTATTCTATGCATAAGTTTATATTCATGTTGTCAAATTTCATATTTATCCATTCTTGAAGGAAGATTTTGTCTAAAGGTGGAATGTGTCCTAAAAGGGGTAAGCGAAAAGGGGTTCATTTAAAAAGTAAAATATGTCTTTTTAAAATCAAGGTATGACGTATCATAAGTATATGATATTTTAAAAAGAGGAATGATGTCATCTTAATGACATAATTGGAAATCATGAGAAGAGAAAGTATTTATAACGACAAAAGATGGAAGTTGTCAACATAAAAACCTTGAGAAATCAATTAAAGGGGTTATTGACACACCTAGTGTATGGAAAGGATAAATGGAAACAATTCAAATCTTCTCCAAGTCACATTACATATGCTAATTAACCATTTTTTCTCCAATGGTCATGTCTTATTATTAAGTAAATCTTTGGGCATATGTTGAAGCTAGGGGAAATGATGATAGAGTTAAATGCCAAGTGATTCATTCTATTTTAAAGCCACTTAAACATAGAAAACCTTATATTGTAATCTGAATTTCATCTCTCCCTTGTAAAATATTCCTTGAAACTTTTCTCTTCCATCTAAATGAGCTCTACAACTTCAAATAAATGGGTCAAAAGAAAAAATATGAGCCTTAATCCATAGATTTATTATTAGAGAATGAAGTAATAACTACCATTTTTTAAGAGGTAGGGTGGATGAAATTCATGATAAATTATAAAGGGTATGATTAATGATTGGTCAAGGAGTTCATCGCCAACATATAGGATGACCATACAAAATTAAAATGTATTAGAATTATAGTAACCAGTCAGGGGATCAGTGAGATCTTAGGTATCCTAGATGAAGGGGTTAAAATTGTAGAGAGGTCTACATTTAATGATGTCATTAAAATATTCCATGAAGAAGGGGAACTATTTATATAGTTTCTTGTCATCCCTCAAGGAGTTGATAAAGGCATCAAAAGAGAAAACCTACATGAGCCTTGGAGAATAACTAACTTTTGGATCATCAAGTACGTAACTTATGATGGATAGCATAGGTCTCTTGGATATGATGCCATGAGAATTATAACTAATTTTAGATAAGGTATTCATAAACATTAATATAATATGAATTTTCCTTTATTTTTTTAGGAGCTTTACAAGTCATGGCATTAACACATAGGAAAGGAACAACTTCCATAAGATACCATGGGATTATTTAGCTCATTTGTAAAGATCATTTCATCAAGGAGAAAAATGGAGAAGATACTTTTGAAATATTATTGAAAAATCATTCTAATACAAGGATAATATCTCTTTATGTAGCTTGTATACCAAGGTCTAGTAAAAAAAGAGGGGACTTACACTTAGGAACCATCTTTAGAGATAGTGAGGAAGAGAAAATTGATAAAAGGGGTTTCAAAAACAATCTCTGAAGTTACTCTAGAGCCATATATTGTTTAGGAAACTTTATATATCTCTAATGAAGAAATACCAACTCCAAAGGTATCTTCACCCAATATTGCAAAGAGATATTATAGAAGAAGAACTCCACAAGAGGAACCTAAACCTATAATTCAGCCATGAAGAAGGATAAGATTGGTCTTTCATGATGATGAAGACCAAGAAAGGAATGCTACTGAGATCCTAGGGAATATAATTTAGTAACCTCCTATGGAGAATAAAAGTGTTGAAGTGAAACCTAAAAATGAATAAATTGAATAAGAAGATATATATGAATAAGTTAGAATATAACCTTTATTAGGGATTTTAGAATTAGCCACTATGGTAGAGGTGTTTGAGGAAGTTACAACAAAATCTTATTCATATTCATATCCTCCAACATCTTCATCACAACTACCATTGGATAAAGGGAAATCCCCAATGGAATAATAATAATTTCACTCATCCATTCATGATGAGGAAGCAAAAGTACAGTAATCCCTACTCTTCTCAAAGGTTAAATAAACTATAAATCAATAAGAAGAAGAAATTGCCTTCCTCAAAATGAAGTTGGAAGGTAAGTAAAATACTATTTCATATCTGAAAATGGAATTAGAATAAGTAAATAATAAATATTTATAAAATTATAATGAGATATTATTATTTAAATAAAGGTAATTAAGCCAAAAATCCAAGTATACCAAGGGATTCAAACACAATTGTCTTTTCATGACATTATGACCACCTAGAATCAAACTTGCCAAGAATTGAAAAGGACCAAAATATAAAATAGGGAGTTAAAAATAGATTTTTAAGAGTCCAAGAAGCAATAGGAAAAATCAAAGTCTACCCTTCAAATAGATTGTGAACTAGGAGAGACACTTATGGCATGTAGAAGTCCATTTGTAGCATATATTCTCTTCTTAGATGAACAATTCCACATGTGGAAATTACTAAGAATTTATTGTAGCCTACCTCATGAAGTGAAGGATAAGAATTATTTTATGGAAGTTTATCTAATCAATTACATAGAAAATCAAAACTTCCTATGTGAATTATTTCTATGCCATTACCTCACATGACATATCTTTATATTCATGACCAATATTTTTATAGGAGAAGCCCAACTCAAAGCCTTCATCTCTACCTTAAGCATTAAAATTAAATGGGATGAAAGGACTGATGAGTATTTTAAAAAATTAAATATTGGATGTCTCTGCATGAGATCCCAATACCCTAATGGGGTCAAACTCATTTGATATTTCATAGCTTAATTTTAATAGACCATGCATGACCATTGCCTGCAAGCTTAGTAGAATATGATATTATATTTTAAAAGTTATGTCCAACAAAATTTTGATGAAACAAGATATCATGTGAAAAATGGTGGGATAAAGTAAACATTCCTTTTAAAATAAGGGAGGCAATCTCCCAAATCAATATTTGATGGAGTCTTCAAAGGGATAGGGTTATTATCTAGATAATTTCACTAATCACACATATGAGAGACAAACAATGTATCGGCATGAGGTATGGATCACCACTCATTCTAAGTACCATGTACCTATGGTATAATATAACACCTTAGTTTAATGAGTATTTTGAGAGATGGAAGGAACTTATTTTTAAATATATCAGATTTATTCATCCAACTAAGGTGAATTGAAACAGTCATTATAACATCTATAATATTAGTTAGAGATTAAAAAGTAGGTGATAAAGGTAAAATCACTAAGATGGGGGTGAATAAGTGATTCAATATAATCTAATTAAATTCTGAACTCTTTACCATTGAATACATATAATAATGATGCATACAAATTAACCATTGTAATGAAAAAGCAAAATCAAGCACATAACACACGATATATGTGGGAAACCCTCTTAGGGGAGAAAACCCACTGAAACCTAAAATATGGAGTATAGTCCTATAATAACAAGATATATATTTATAGCAGCACCAACTAATCAAGGAACACTTATCCCATATTTTAGTGTGACACCCATCCCACAAAGAGGAACTAACCCCCTAGGTAACCAAGCACTAACCCAGCTACCTTGATATGATCTCTACTTTTGATTTGATGTATTCTAAGCCTAATTATGGAATTATATTAATTTAAATATTTCCTCTTTAAAATATCTCAAACTTTCACACTCAATACATGCATCCAAAACACACTTTTGGATGACTCTCAAACAGCCTCTAGGGCTTACTCACTCAATCTACCTCTTCTAGGCTTATTAGGTCCAATGACTTATGTGTTCACCTTCATAAACTTGATCAGAAAGCCATGGTTGATCATATTCACCCTCTTATAGTTCTCACTAAGTTTTATGTTCTCTTTTAAATGTTATCTACTTTACTTGTCTCCATGCTCTCTTAACTCCACTATAAATAGGCCAATTATGCTTGGTATTTATACCATACACTCATCTAACCCATATTGGTTAGCCAAGATTATTACCATAATTGTTATAAATTTGAAATATTTCTTCATATATTTTAAATGTAATAAATTTAAACTCCTTAGGTTTTCAACTACCTCATTAACCCCAAACCACCATTAGGTCTTGGTGAGACCTAAAACAATTAGGCCTACTCACCCATACATTACAACTTTAACTCCTTGGGACACTATAAACTTATAAAAATGATTTTATCACATTAAAAATATATAAAATATACCATTTATAACTTTATCATGGATCCATTCCACCTAGAACACCAAGTAAACACTAGAACCTACCTATTAGGTCTCCTTGCTCTTTAGGGCTTCAAACATAGAAAACACAGTTTCAAACTTCTAAAGTAAAAAATCAAATATTTTAGATATTCATATGATTAAATCACATATTTGAAATATTTATTACCTATAAAACACATCCATGTACCCTAGACATTCCAACATAGGCTCTAAGAACTCAAATCAACGCTCTCAAAATGACCACTCAGACTGGTCATATACAGTCAAAATACAATCAAGCTATTTTTACTCTCCACAATTAAATATTGGAAACATAAGATCTTCAATACCTTATTATGAAACTTTTATATTTTTTACATTTTAATATTCATTTTTTTCCTCAACTTTGATCATAACACCAACTTACCTCTGCAAGATGGCCACTCAAATTGCCAGTTTATTCAATAAACATAGTTAACTTGTAATCCTTTGTTCATATTGAATATGGATTGGTAAAACCTCCATAATCCACATATATGTTACTAACACACACACACACACACACACACACACACACACACACACACACACACACACACACACACACACACACACACACACACACACAACACTCTTAATATTCAATTTTCCCTTTTACACCATCATTAAATTCATCTTAGATCAAAATATATAATCAAAATACTAAGCATTGGTTTATCCTTTTGCTAATTCAAATACCAATGGTCACTGGTTAATGCAAAATCATCTATAGACACGTGTCTTCATCTTGTATCCACGGTCAGTCTCTAATGAAATCCTAGCACTTGGAATCTCCATATGATTACCAAGAAGTATATTGATTTATTGACTAATGTACATTATTTATATTCCTCTACATGGTCTAGTGCACTCAATTGATATTGATATGCTACTCAAACTCTGTGAAAGTTATACATGTCTTCATCACGTTCATTCTTAGGATATTTGACTAATTGAATTCATGCTCACCATTTATCTATATTTGATAAGTATAATTCTCATCATTAGATCCTTATCTAGTTAGATTAATTTCTCACCATATATGTTCATCACCCAATTAGATTCTCATCATATGTCTTTGATATCACAAATTTGGCTAAGTATGGGAACTTAGCAAACTCTATCTAAGAAGCCAACTTTTCACCTTAATAAAATTTTACACACATATCCTCATGACTTGAAACTTGGACCACATGATCTCCTCTCATAGGGGAATCCATCCATATATCAATCTACTCATGATACCTTCACACATGTGAATTATGATGTCATTAGTCTACTCAGATAGCCTTATCTATCAAGATGACTTCTTGAACCTAGACCTTTATATGACTACTATAACAAATTTATTTCACTTCCAAAATCACTCCAAGAACTCAAAACACCATATAGGGTTTTTACAACATGACCATACCATCAATAACATCCACCATCTACCTATCCAAGTCAAATACTAAATAACTATGCAATAACATTGAAACACACTTTGTCATTATCATTATATCACACATGACACCTCATCAACATCCTTGGTCACCATGGAGACATCATTTAAAAATATAAAAAAATATCCCCTTTTGTCATTTATGTCAAAACCAATACAAATCTTATGCATAAATTATGTCTCTCTCTTCAAGCACTTTCTACCCCTTTGACATAATGATAAAGTGGGCTCAACTTCTAATACTGTAGACCTAAAAAGACTTTAAGGATCAATAATAAGAAAGTATCACCTTTGAGAGATGAAATAGAATCCCCCTAAAAATTTTAATACCTCTTCTTACCTTGATATTCTCAAACATGCTCTATGACTATACTCTTCTTTGATCAAAATCTATTCTATGAAGACAAAACATATAAGAGCAACAAAAATTGCATGAACTCACCTTGAAAACATTAAGAGGGACTATCCTTACATTACTCACACCTCTTCAAGCCTCTCTAAATATTTGAGTTAGCTCCCCCTAACTCAATGCTCTATTTGAAAAACATCTTCAACAAGTATTCTCAATGAATTAGGTCTGCCAACACCTCTTCAACACTATCCATAGTCAATATCCTTATGAAACCACTAATATATCGCATATCTTCATTATATGAACTTAAAAAATGAAATCATATATTAATAAATCTCATATGGATCTCATAACAATTTCCCTTTATCCTCTACAAGCCATCATGGTTTATAACCTTTTCAAAACACTCTCATTGAACTATCTCATCTTTAGAACAATGTGAACTCCATGACAGACATAATTTGTCATATACAAAACTCTAAGACCTTGTTCATGATACCAAAAGAATGATAACATATTCTCCTCATACTCTATACAAACCTTGCCTTTAGTCTTCATCCTTTTGACCAATTGATTTAAGCAACATAAATTGACAAGTTCTTACCTTCAAAACTAAAAACCTTGAACACACCTTGAGCATACTAGAATAAGATCAACACACCTTTCTTATGAACATAGAACATTTTGACAACTCACCTTCATAAAACTTTAAAGTAGTTACATAAAACTCATTTCTCCCCCTTAACCAAGCACATCTTCTCATTACCTTTCTTGTCTTGCAATATCAACCAAAACTCACTTAGCATCCACTATGCTTCCTTTTAATGACAAGTGTCTCTTTGAATCCTATAGAGAGACACCACTAACCCATAATGTGCTAGAACAATGTGAAATGAGGAGTTGCCCAAAACTCCTCATTTTCTCTCTCATTCTTAGATAACTTAAACTAATGAAACTTCTTTTTCTTCTTCTTTTGCTTTATTGAATCAACTTATTTATTTTATTTATCACTTTCTTTATCTTATAGGATGGTATTGATAATACATGGAGAAAATAAATATTCTTAGCATACCTTTTCACTTGAAGTATCAGTCTCACATTTTAAAACATCAACACTTGACATTGTCAACTGATATTCTTTATAGGAAAATTTCTCAATAGCATCAGTTTATTTACTTAAGCTAATAGATACCTTATGATAAGTTTCAACTACCTTGGTCTCTTTAGTAGTGAGATTTGTATCTTTAATCTTAACATGAGAAAATAATGAGTACCCTTGGCATTATTTAACCTATGTAACATCTTCTACCATGGCAAATAGTCTGTTTAGACCTAAAAATTGATTATTGCATATACTTTCCACTTTTGGTTTCCATATTTTAAATTTCCTTATACCATACACTCTAGGAGCCTAAAATGACTTATTCTAACTTGATGTCCTTTGTTTACAGAACTTAGCAATGTGATAAATTCCTTGACAATTGTATCAAATCACTCTTCTTGATGGAAACTCAGGTTATCTTACATTTTTAGGATAAAATCTTGCAATGTGTCCTATGTCATGATAACTATAACACTCACATTGAATCACATCACTTAATTTTTGATTCCATTCATAGTTCCAAGAAAAATCATTCCTAAAAGGCCTTCTACACTCTCTATCCTTATGACCTAATTGATTACAAGTGTAGAAGTAACCATATAAATTTACTTACCTCATTGCATTTGGTTATCTAATTTGATTTGTTTTCCTTCTATTAAAAACTTCATTTCTTGAATGATTTTTTATCTCCAAAGTCTGATTTTTCTTGTTCACAAAAGTCTTCAAGTTATCATGAGTAGTATTCTTTTGTTCTTCTATGTATCCAAGACCAATTATATCACTTGTATATTTTTGACTACTCAGAATGTTATCTAAATCAATTGATCCCTTTTTAAAATTCAAAATTGACTTCACTTGACATGAAGTATTTTTCAAATCATATATTAAATAAGCAATCTCAGTTACATAACTTAAACATTCAACTTCTTTGGCCTTCAATTTTTCATTCAAAATCTCTAATTAATCATTAATAAGCTTGACTGAATTTTTATACACTTTAAAGTCTTCATCTATTCTTTCCTTAAACACACTGAATTGCACCTCATAGTCATTTATTTGAGACTTAAAATTCTTGGTTTTATTCTTTTCAATATTTATATCTTCAATGGAATTCATCAACTTAGTCTCATAGTTTACCTTATCTTATTCATCATCTACATCACCCAAACCACCTCAAAACCATGTACATTCTTCTTGATATGAGAAGCTACATTCTTCAACCATGAAGAGATCTTCATATTTAATAGGACCATCATCTTCATGATAATTCTTAGAATTATTTCCATCATTCTCATTAGAGGAGGTGCAATATCCCTTGGTGTAGAGACTCCTCTTGTCCTTGTAAAAAAAATTTTGGCCATTATACCTTTTGAAACTATTCTTACTCTTATCAGACTTGAATTTCTTGTCATTATCATGATCTTTTTCATGTTATTCATTATCATTTCCCTTATGCTTATGAGTAAACTTGTTGGAAAAGTGACATATATCTCCACAATTGAAACATTTGAAGGGAAGTTTACCCTTAAACCTATTTGAACCTATTTTTAGTTTTCATATTAACAAAGATATTAGTTCATCATCATTAATATCAAAAATATAATCAGCCTTGACTTTCTTACCTTGGAAATTATTCTTTATATTCTTTTATGCATTAAAATATTCTTCTTTCTTTGGTGGTTTGTCCTTATTAACTCTCATCTCATAGGAAAAAATAATGCCATGCAATTCTTCCATCTTCATTTTGGTGAGATCATGACTTTCTTCTATAGTAGAAATTTTTGAATCAAAATTGAAAGTGAGATACCTTAATACCTTGCCTTATTCAATAACCTCTCCCATGCCTTTGATCATGTTCACTACCTCATCAAATCTTAGAAGATAGGAAACCACAATATTTTATTCCTTCATTTTGAGACTTTCAAATTGCCTATGGTATGTTTATAGCTTGACCAACTTGACTTTTGAATCAGCTTCATATATGAACTAAAATTTGTCCCAAATATCCTTGGTAGACTTGCAATGGATTACCTTGGAAAAATATCCTTTGAAAGACCATAAATGATAGCATTCATAGATTTGGAAGTGTTCTCACTTGGTTTCTTATATATAACATTAGTTGGAGGAGTAGGTGGCATGGAATAACCATCTAAAATAGATTTCCAAGTGTCAAACCCCAAGAACATGATGTAGGTCTTCATTAGTACACTCCAAAAATCATAATTGGATCCATTTAACAATAGATCTTTCTTAATAGATTAACCTTTTGAATTTGTCATTGCACCTAAGATTACCTTCAAGTGGTTAAACTTATGCATAAGGTCCTACTCTAATACCAATTATTATAGGTAAAATCACTGAGAGTGGGAGAGGTTAATCAGTGATGAAAGATAATCCAATTTAATTCCTAACTCTTAACCATTAAACACATACAATCATGATGCATATAGATTAACCATTGCAATGAACAAGGAAGATATAGCAAGATCAAGCACATAACACATGATATATGTGAGAAACCCTCTTTGGGGATAAAACCCACTAAACCCTATAAAATGGACTATAGTCCTATAATAAAAAGATATAAATTTATACCAGCACCAACTGATTAAGGAACACCCATCCCTTATTTTAGTGAGGCACCCATCCCATAAGGAGGAACACACCCACTAGGGAACCAAGCACCAACCCAGCTACCTTGATCTGATCTCCACTTCTGATTTGATGTGTTATACACATAATAATGGAATTATATTAATTTCAATATTTCCCCTTTACACTCTCAAAAAAATTCACACTCAATATGTGCATCCAAAACACCCTTTTAGATCACTCTCAAATAGCCTCTAGGGTTACTCAATCTACCTCTTCTAAGATTATTAGGCCCAATAACCTATGTGTTCACCTTAATTAACTTGATTAGACAAGAATTATTGATAATATTTTCTCTCTAATGGTATTCACTAACTTATACCTTTTATTTCAAAGGTTCTCTCCTTTTCTTGGCTCCAAACTCTATCAACTCCACTACAAATAGGCTAATTACACCTTGTATTTATACCATACACTCATCTAACCCATCTTGGTCAGCCAAGATGCTTACCATAATTTTTATACCTTTAAAATAAATCTTAATATATTTTATATTTAATAAACCCATAGTCTTTAGGTCTGGAATTACCTCATTAACCCCAAGCCACCATTAGGTCTTGTTGAGAACTAAAACAATTAGGCCTACTCACCCATACTTTACAACTTCAAGTATTTATGCCACTTTCAACTTATACCAATGATTTGAAAAATAAAACATATATCAAATAGACCATTAATAACTAACTCATGGTTTAATTCCACTTGTAACACCAACTCAACACTATAACCTACCAATTAGGTCTCCTCTCTCTTTAGGCCTTCAAACACAGAAAACATAGTCTCAAACTTATGAAGTAACAACTCAAATATTTCACATATTCATCTGATTATATAAAATTAGTGAAACCTTAAAGATATTTTAAACACATCCATGTTACTTAGACATTCCAACATAATCTCTAAGTACTCAAATCAACTCTCTCAAAATGATCACTCAGACTAGTCATATATAGTTAAAATATAGTCAAGCTATTTTGTCTCTCCACAACTGAATATGGGAAAAATAATATATATAATACCTTATTATAAAAAAAATTATACTTCTTTGACATATTAATATTCATTTATTTTTTCAACTCTACTCAGAACACCTTCAACTTACCTTTGCAATATGGTCACTCAAATTGTCAGTGTATTCAATAAACACAATCAACTTATAAGCCTTTTTTTATACTGAATATGTATTTTTAAAAAATCAATTATAAAAATATATGGTCCTCATAGAGTATATAACACTATTAAATAGTTATATCATATTGAAACATAAAAATACCATCCAGAATTCTTCAATTACCCTTCTCAGGTTACTTGTAGAATATGGCCAAACAAACAGTCAACTTTGGAGCTTATTATCTTTAAATGTATAAATATTAAAAACTTATAACTAATGTCTCTATATTTTCCTTTAATTACTCTTAAATTTTTCCTTTTACATGATTAATAAATTTATCCTAGATCAAAATATATAAGCAAAATATTGAGCACTAGTTTATCTTTCTGGTAATTTATATGCCAACAATCACTAGTTAATGCAAAATCATCTAAAAACATGTGTGTTCATCTTATTTCCTCACATATATTTATAAAATTCACTCCATAAATATCCTTTAGATCCTCCTAAATTTAAATTTCATCACTCACCATTGATCTTAGATCCTCACTTTCAAGATCAAGCCACTTGACACCCACATGTGCCCTCTTCATACTTTGTAGCTAGTCTCCAATGAACTTACAACACTTGGCATACTTATATTCCTATTGATTATTTTATTGACTTATTGACTAATTTTAATCATTTATATTCCTTTTCATAGTTGAAATTATCTTTTTATCTTGATTTGATACTCAAACTCCATGAAAGTGACACATGTCTTCATCACATTCATTCTCAAGATCTTTGACTAATTAACTTCATTCTCACCATTGATCTATGTCTAAAAAATATAACTCTCATCATTAGATCATTATATATTAATATTAATTTCTCACTATATATCTTCACCACCTAATTAAATGTTCATGATATATCTTTGATATCACAAATTTGGCTAAGTATGGGAACTTAGTGAACTTTATTTGAGAAGCCAACGTTGCACCTTAATAAATTTTTCCACACATATCCTCATGACATGAAACTTGGACCACATGATATCCTCTCACATGGGAAACCAAATGATGTAATATTTCCTTCAAAATGAGTTATGGGTAGAATGCATATATTGTTTAGGATGCCATATAATCCACTATGTTCAAAATAATGTAGATCCTTATACGAGCGACAATGTATACAATATATGAAGTCATATTGAACTTAGATGTAGTGGTGAATTTTTTTAGTTGTTTATGTATTAAATATCTAATAAAATATTCCAATTTTATATTGATGATTATTATGAATGATCTAGATATATATGTACATAAATGTTTTAAATTATTCGGTATTAGGGTTACCAACAAATTTATTAAAAAGCATGACTAAATAATTGACTTCATTAATGAATTTAAATATGGAAATTTTTTTTAGTTATCATGTTGCTGAAATTTTAGGCTTAGAAGTCACTCTTTATTGACCCACTTGAAACAAGAACTAGTTATAGCTTCCCATAATTATTATAAAAAACTAGGGTGATATAACAAATGATTCATGATTAATAAAATTTATAAAATTATCAATGTGTTATATTTTTAAACGAAGCACACATTCCCCTTTTGATATTTTTACTTCCTTCCTTTATTTATCATAGTGTTTAGCCATGTTTAGGATAAATTGGGGTTTTGAACTAGGTTTGGGAAGCCTATTGACTAAGGTAACTCGCTATCATGAATACTCTTTCCCAAGTTAGTTTTGTGTGTTGTATTCATCCTTTTCAAAAAATATTCCATGTATATGTACCCAAGATCTATATTTGTGATTTTTCCTACATTAGAATCAAGGATTGAATTAGAAATAACTACTTGAAATTTTTACTTCGTGTATGCATTTTTTTTATGCTAAAGTCTATGCAGTACCTAGTGTAGACATATATTTATGTTATTATCTCGAATAAGAACAAAGTCACAAATCTAATTATGTAATAAATTAGAATTTGGATTGTTCCTAAATAATATTTGGAATTTGATAGTGTTCTAAGTAGAGGGTATAACTCCATTTCAAGCCAGATATGGGTTGGTATATTGAGTTATACTTGATAGGATGTGTTTTTGAACATGTGTCATAATATGACAAAGGTTTAGATAGTTATTGGATTTCTATGTTGGTTTGAATGAGTCTCTGAATACAATAATTTTTTGATCAAGTTCAAAATATCTTAAGTCTAATCAAAGGGTAAATTTTATTGAGGGAAACTTATAATTATTGAAGTTTTTGAGTAAGATTTTAATTCTTGACAAATGTAGTGAAGGGTGTTGGAATTCTAAGGCTATATTACATATCTTGAAATATCTCAAGGTTGAAAAATACAAAAAAACCTAGTAGTGAATGAGAGAAACTAAATTTATACCATGAAAACTATGGACTGGAAGATAGAATTAAAACCCTAATTTTCCCATGATCAAAACATGAATGATCTATGGAAACTTTCTATAAAGATGACAAGATAGTGGTGAGGGATACGAGGAGGTAGAGCATAGATGGAGGAAAAGGTAAGATGAAGATAAAATGAGATGAGATGGGGGTTAATAATATATGCCAAAATATTAATTCTTATGGAATAAATACTTTTTTTATGGTAGATATGTGAGAATTTCTAGTTATGTATTATGATATGATAGGTGCATGGACATGTTTTGTGTGAGAACCCTACTAGTTTTCACCTAACAACCCATATTTTTTTATTTTAGTACAACATATAAATTTGAACCATCTAAAATTTTCACATGAGTATCCCAATATTAGAGAGATAAAATAACATAAAAGAGGTATATATTCAGAATATTATTAGTGTAATAGTTATATTTTATTTGGTTTATCTTACTAATATTAATTAGTAGTGACGATTGTCAAATCCATGTGATAATGTACTAAGAATATAAATGGTATAATTACACACTAAAATAATGAAATTTATAGCTATTTTATATATAATATACTCTATTTTTGTAATTTATATAATCATAATAAAATATACAAACACTAATTTAATAAATTTAAAGCAAAAAAAGAGTGTAATTTCTAAAATCTTTTTAGCATAGTACAATAGTACATTATTAATAATATAAATTAGATTATATATTTATCAAAATAACTCATAATAAATACAATAGTTGTGATTATGCATAAAATATTTTCGATTAGTTGAAAGAGGGAGAGTATCACAGGAGCAATTTTCTTTCAACCACAAACCATCGGTCTCCTGCACACCTCCCACTGAAAGTGGGCCATCCCTTAACAAAGGGAGAGATAATGATAGTTTATATATCAATAACTCAACAAGAATAATTTATTATATAGTTAATAATACATTTATTAGTCATACAAACCATGAAAAACAATCCTCTATCTAATATGAGATCATGCATATGAATGTAAACTAGATATTATAGTGAATTGACAATGTTTTTAGTGGTAAAATTACTTTGGCCAAAGTATTTCATTATATATTAAAATTTCAAATATGATTCAAATTCACACACACTCATAATATTTTTTACCTTTCTCTACCTCCTTCATGTTAACTAATGATAGGTATGATTAAATAATTTCTACCCATAGTCAAAAATACCTATCATAAGTTAACATGAAGAAGCGTATAGTAAGGATGATTCATACTCATTTTAAAAATACTTATTGTGACTCATAATATTAAAACAAAAAGGATAAGTCTCATTCAAAACATTAATTTTATGTGAATTATAGTCATATAACATATTTTCCTCATGTTCAAATCAAAAATGCATAAACAACCATCTTTATTCTCATGACATTTTATTTAATCAGGAACTCATACTAGATTCCAATATTAAACCAAATATCAAGATTATATAATAAAATTTTAACCATGTTGCTTATCAAATTCAAATTATAATTGCATCTTCTTTATGTCTTACTATAAACAGTAGTATTAATAAAATCACACATATTATATGCAACCAATAATTTCTTATAATAGGAAATTATTATTTAAGATTTTTAATAACCCATTCATTTACACAAATAAATTTAGGCTATATCAAACCTATAAGTTGCCTCTTTTCATATACTTCAATTATAAATTAGAAAACACCTACAATCTTATTGTACATGAATACATCTTTTTAACTTATCAATAACCCAAGCTCATACAATTTATCATTACTTATATAATAAAAGGAAATGCATGTATGGATGGGAAAATTACTTAAGATTGGAAAGATAATACTCCTATAGCTACATGTGTTATAAATTATAGTAATATTTCTTATTTATAATGGGAAACAACTCTTATCACTGCTCTAAACTCAACCCACAAATGTATTCCTTATAATACCTCTTTATGGATGGAAATGAATCTCTTGAAGAGTAGTAACCTAAAGCTTATGAAATATTAATTATTATTGTCAAAAAAACTAAAAAAACATCCTTAGTTTGAATCACCCACAACCATTAAATATTTAAAATTACATTAATGAGAAAATATAAAAATATTATTAACACATATAGGAAAGGAATGTCTTATCTAAATGACCCCAAAATATATACCCACATTCAAAATTCCTAAAGGGGTCTTTATAACAAATAAAACATGGATTATTTTTAATTTTTTCATTTGATAAATCAATATATATTCATCTAAGAAAATAAACACACACACACACACACACACACACACACACACACACACACTCACACACACTCACACACACACACACACACACACACACACACACACACACACACACACACACACACACACACACACACACACACACACACACACACACACACACACACACACACACACACACACACACACACACACACACACACACACACACACACACACACACGCACATGCACACGCACACGCACACGCACACGCACATGCACACGCACACGCACACGCACATGCACACGCACATGCACACGCACACGCACACGCACACGCACACGCACACGCACACGCACACGCACATGCACATGCACATGCGCACACACACGCACATGCACACGCACACGTGCATGCACACGCACACATGCACATGCACACGCACATGCACACGCACACGCACACGCACATGCGCACACACACGCACACGCACACACACACACACACACACACACACACACACACACACACACACACACACACACACACACACACACACACACACATAAGCACGCACGCACACACACACACACACACACACACACACACACACACACACACACACACACACACACACACACACACACACAACGCATGTTTATATATGTCACTTTAGATTGAATACCTACAATCAGGTTGATCATGATTTGGATGAGGGTTTATCAAACCAAATTTATTTATCGAAACCATAGTAAAAATAACCAAAATAACCTTATATGTTTTATAAACTTGAATAAAAACCTCATTTTTTTATAAGGGAAGTCAATTCATATAAAGGATTTTTTCCATTTATAAGGATACTTACAAAAAAAATGGCTCATTCTAATTTTTTTAACTATGTTGGGTTCATGCCTTTATCTATAAAAGCCTATGGGTGGAATGGATTCCATCCATAGGGATGTGTAGATAATTTAGGGTAGGTTTAAATAAAAAGGTAATTCAAAAAAAAAAAAAAATGAATAAAATATCCTTTAACATTAATTTTTTAACCTGAAAAATATCTTTCCACCATTTTCAATATTCAAGAGGTTTAAATAAATAAAAAGGTACTATCTATAAAAATAACTAGTTCATTCATACCTAAGTCCCAATTTAAAATTCCATTATTTTAAAAATAATACACTATTTGCCTAGTTTGATAGCTAAAAAGAATCAAAGATGCCTCTCCAAAAATTCATGTGAAATTACCTCTTGAATGTTGATAATGGAAACAAACCTTCCTAGTTATTTTAGTTTTTTTCCTCTATCTCCTTTTCATCCCCCTTTCTCCTTCCATTTATTTCATTTTATTTATTTCTTCCCATTTTATACTAGTTATCCCAATAGAACTCAACATCCATATTTTAATGAAAAAATTCTTGCCTAATTTCTACTATCATGTTGAGATTTTACAACCATGGAGACTACATGATATATTGCATGAAAACTTCCTCTGAAATGGTGTAATGAAACCTTAGTGATAGTTCCAAACTAATCCATTTGAATCATGATCACAATGTTATATCTCTTTTGAAAAAAAGAGAATAATGATTAGGATTTCTAGTCGACTTCTCTAGAAGTCTTGTATTTTTGTTTTATTTTTCATTTAAATAAAACAACAATTTTCCTAAGTTATTTCCCACTTAAGACTCCATGAAACCCAATGAAATTATAATACTCATTTTCCAAAAAATATTGACTAATCACATCTAAATTTACTTTGCATAAATGAAACTAAAAAGTAAACTAATTAACATATAAGCCTTATAGTTTAAAAATTGAGAAACAATTATAACCTCAACTAGTTATCATTTAAATTAGATATTGTAAAAAAAACAATTCAAAGGAATAATATCATTCAATACAGTATCATAATAAATAAAAATCATTTTAAACAATAAAAAAAATGGTGTTATGAAATTAAAACAAACATACAACACTTCACAAAATCTTGTAATGACACTCAAATCAAACAAGTAATCATACAAGTGTGTGCATAAGTGTTTAGTCTAATTTCTTGATGTCTTCATTTATTGATATATGCCTCCTCCTCCCCAATAATACTCTTCATTTGTTCCACTTTTTTGAGGGTGAGATAGTCATATAACCACCTCATGCACATAAAATAGTAGTTAGTAGATTACATCATTGAAATCATAATATAAAATTAGTCATTCTAACTTTTATAACATGTACATCCTACATCGTATTTATGAATAATAATCACATTAATAAATAATTAATAATGGTTAAATCCAATATATAATTAAAAAATGTAACATTTTAATATTTTCAATAAGTGTATCTAATTTCAAAATGTAGTATAATGATTACATCAGCTAAATAAAATAGGAATTATTTATTCAAGAGTGAGTTGGGATGTAACATCCTCCTCCCCTTAAATAGGTCATCTTCCTAATGAATTTATTATAAACATAACTAGAAAATAAAATAAGTTTCAAAATAAAATTTATTCAAATAAATGAGGAAACAACTTATGAAATTACTCACAGTCCTTTCAGATAGAACTATCTTCAAAATATTGATCCCACTAGACCTTTTATTGTGATAATTATCTCTTATACAAGTTATTATTATGTGTATCAAGTATCTTTATTACTTATAATATTACCACCCTTGGATCCAAAACCTATAATGCATTCTAGTCTAAAACATGTGAAGGATTAGTTATATACTTTTTAAGATAAGATACATGAAAAAATTATGCATCTATGTTAAATTTTTGAGTAAATAAAGTATATATGATAGAATATTTATTACTTATATAACATCAAATGGTCCCACATATCTTGATTATAACTTAGTTGATTTAGGAAGCTTACTAGAAATATTCTGGGGTTTGAATCATAGAATCACCTTATCTGTAATTAAGAATTTCCCTATTGTCCTTTTCTGATTAGCACAATGTTTCTATCAATATTTTCCTTATTAGATTAATATGTTATTCTATTTTAGTGAGAATATCAGGTCTAAAAAACACTCTATCTTCTAATTTATCCCATTTTATAGGTGTTCTACACCTCCTACCATATAATTCTTCAAAAGGAGCCAAATTCAATGCTCATTAAAATGAGTTACAAGAAAACTCAATCATTTGAAGGTTTTATTCATATTTTTATTGTCGGTCCATGCAATACATCCTCAAAATATCCTTCAAGATATGATTCACTCTTTCCATTTTCCCATCCATTTATAGATGGTAATATATACTAAAGTTTAATTGTGTTCTTAATGCTACATTAAGAGTTTTCTAAAACCTTGTGGTAATCCAAGGGTCCCTATCTAAAATAATATTTTCTATAAATCCATGCAAGATTTACACTTACTTTACATACCTCTTGTAAAACATTGGTGCATCATCTAAAAAATTACCTAAAATGAGGTATGCTACTTTGGTAAGTTTATCCACAACCACCAATATTATATCATGTTGATTCCTTAAAATGGGTAGTCCATAAAAAAAAACATACTAATGACTTACCATTTCCACTTTGGAACATCATTAGAGTATAATAATCCATCTAGATGCACATGTTCATGCTTTACATGCTAACACTTTAAGCATCTAGATACATAGTCTAGTGCATCTTTTTTTATGCCTTTATATAAATATAAGGGTCTTAGTTCTACCAAAAGATTAGTCACACCAAGGTGACCTGAGTATGGTACATTATAAAGTTCATTAAGTACTTTAATCCTTAAATTTTCCTTGTTTGGCATGTAGATACTTCCATTATACCTTAAAATTCCATCTTTATCAAATTACAAACCCTTAAATCTATTATCTTGAGGATTTTTTACAAATTTTCTCTTGGATTTCTCATAAAAATCATCTCTTGGTGAGAATTTCAATACTTCATCTAAAAAGGTACTCATAATAGTAGTCAAAGCTATAATGTACCTTCTATGGCTAAGGGCATCTATAACTCTATTTTCCTTGCCCTTGAAAGTCATAATCTAAAATAAATTATAACCATCTTATTTAGAGAGAATTCAAGTTGGGTTGGGTAAATATATACTTGAGTCCCAAATTAGCTATTCTAAGCTTAAAATGTTCCCCTAATAAGTGATGCCTCCATACTTATAAAACATGCACTAAGACAACCAACTCTAAGTCATGTGGGGCATTAATGGTCTCATAAAACTTCAATTTAATTTATTCTTACGCTATAACTAAACCATCATATATAATAAATCCTCATACACCATCCCTTGAAGCATCAATTATTACTATAAAATGACCATTTGGATCCATAATCTAGAACAACAGTGCTAAATTAATCCTTTTTTAGAATTTGAAAATATTCTTTACACTTATCAATCCACATAAAATGCTTCTCATTTCATTGTATAAAGGTGATTAGATTATATATATTAGATAAATTTGGTACCAACATATTGTAGTATCCTTATAAGCCTGTAAAACTATACACCTTATACACATTATATGTGTTGATCATTCCATGATGGCTCTAATCTTAGCAATATCTACTAAAATTCCCTCTAAATAAATAATATTCCCTAGGTAGTTTACTCTTATTTAAAATAGGGCACACTTAGACACTTTCAAAAAAATACTATACTTTCAGAACCCTTTTGAAACCAAACATAATTACTCGATATGTTTTTCTTAACTTTAGAGTAAATGAGTATATCATCAAGGAAAAAAACATAAACTAATCTAGGTAATATTGGAATACACTATGTATACATACAATATTTTTAAACTTTATCATTTATTGATTCTTTCTCTCTTGCAAGAACCTATCAAGTTTCAATCCCTCTAAGTTCATTCCTTAGAAAGTACATCAAGAAATGGGTGGGTAGACCATTGGCGCTTATCAATATTGTTTGTAAACTCTATCATTACCTAAACCCATTACAAGTCCCACTCATCCAACTCCCTAAGTAATATAAACCCTATTTACAAATTTCCCTAAGAAATTATCCATTTAAATATCCCCTATCTAATAAAAAGTCCTTTTTCCTATTAAATTGGTTCAGTTAACAATGGTATAAATTATTAAATTCACATCATGGAACTAAGTTAGCCTTGTTGATTTAATTTGAGGCCTAATGATAACATTTTCTAATAAATTGGGTTTCATTGGCTGACCTCATCGAATAAATTTCTAGAAGAGTTAAATATTATCCAACTCTATAAATATAAGGTTCATTTAAATATAATAGATAGTAACATTCATTTTTTCATCATTATAGTGTATAATTATACTAAAACTACATTTGAAGAAGCCATTGCTTAGGGTTTGCCTTAGAGGGAAGATAACTTGTCTTATGGGAAGTCTTGGATTCAAAGTAGGAGTATTTTAGCCTAGATATAATTTTTATTGTGTGATACTTACAAACCCACAATAAACTCTTACAAAGCACCATTGGCCAAGGGAGAGATTGAGACTCGATAGGTTCTCCCAAAGCTAAGTATTCTTAACTCTTGTTATTTTATTTTTTATATAGATATTATATAAAGTAATGTGTTGAATGTATAAATCCTTGTTTATATTACCCATATACCTAAAATTAGTATAGATATAGGGTTTTTTTTTCCATATTCCACCATAGGTGATATAGGCCCCCATTTTCCTATGATGATCACTTAATTTATTTTGTTTGTTTAACCACCCCCATTTTTTCTATAAGGTTTGGTGAGCACTACATTAGTTTTATTTTATTTACTTAGACCTACCTAGGGTTATTTCATAATATCATTTTCATAGAGGATTTATAATCCTCTCCTTTGGTGTTGTGGGATAATATATCCCTTTGTTATGTTTAGTGAATCCAATTTGGTTATGATCCCAATATAAATAGTATTGAAATATATGTTATTTGATTATATTATCTGATATTATATTTACTATGTCAAGATAAGTTGTAAATAAAAATTTATTTGTGCATGCATTCTAGTGAACCCAACATGAAACTAACCCTTGACTTTTTTATTTTTCATTTTTAGTCAAATATATCATGTTGGTCAATTTACCATTAACCTTTGTCTACATATTCAAGATCTACAATCAAGTAGGTTGTACTGGTCAACCTAGTTTTGTCCTCTTTTTATAATTTCTCATCTCGAGTCAATTAAATCAAATTGGCTAATCTTATCTTATTCTTTATTTTAGATCTAGGATCCATAGTAAACTAGATTACACTAGTTGATGCAATTTTGTCCTTTTTCTTAGAGGGTTTCATATACAACAAATTGAGTCATGTTGGTCAACTTAGTCATTTTAATTTTTTTCAAAAAAAATCCCTTAAACTAACTAAGTTGATCTATTTGACCTAGTTCATTTTAGTAGTTTTTAATATTCATTTTTTAAGTAAACTATATCACATCAATTGTCTTATTTTAACTTTAATACCTTTAGTTTTTATCTATCTATAGACTAAGTTGACTTGCTTGATCATATTTAACCTCTATATTATTCATATTTTTTCCTCTTCAAGACTCAATTAGGCCTAGACAATATAGTCAATAATTATATTTTTAATATTTTCAATTAACCAAGTGAACATGGTCAGCCTAGTTATATTTCTTAGGTTTATACTAAACAAGCTTAATACTTCCATTTTTTCCAATTGTCTCAATTTGTCATTTTTGTCTTTTAGTAAAATTATTTAACATTTCAATTTCTAAATTGTCTTTACTTATTTTTCAATTCTATAAAATTATATCACATAGTAAACTAAGTCAACCCAGATGACTTAGTTATATGTTTATTTTCTCTTCCAAACAAATTAAGTTGACCTAGCTTATTGTGTTTGATTTTGGTCTATTTTCACAACATACTAGATCAGTTTGCCCAACTGTGTTCTATTTTATTTGCCAACTAGATAATAATGGTTGATCTTATTCTCTGTATTTTAATTTTAAGATAAGAAAGATAATTCACTTTCATATATTAATAATTAATCTCATATTTTATTTAAAAATGTTTTGTTTCTTATTTATTTACTTTTTGAGATTAAAAATTAGTTTTTGACACTAGAGTTTCACCTTTATTTTCAATTTTTCTTGATTTCCTAAGAAATCATGTACCAAAAATTTAAAAACTACTTTGCTACTATAATGAAGAGCTACATGATACTCTATTTATTGTCTTTGTATATATTTTATAGATATTATGGTGTGAGGGGTTTGACCTAATACTCATAGCCATAGTGCAAAGCTAAACATAATATATAATTTCCATGTATACATGATATTTTGGAAATAACTAGGAATTCCATTTGAAGTGAACCTTAAGAATCTAGATATCCATTTGATTTTTTGGTGCATTGGTTAGTGATTAGCAACAAGAAGTTACTTCCACCTTACCCTTGAAACTAAGTGTAGTTAGCTATGGGAATGGCACTTCCTCCATATTTAGTGCTATGAAAGATTGGACAATCACTATCCAATGGACAAGGATGTATATTTAGAATACTTTAAATCAATTAAAACCTTTTATTATAGCTTCTTAATCTTCTTTTTAAATAATTAATTAGCATCAATAGTTAAAAAAATACATTTTATACTTATTTCTTGTTATTCTCTATGGTATTATGAGTTGTATTTCCCAATTTTAATAAAATTATATGTTATTTGGTAGTTATTTCAATGTTATGTGTGTTTTACTTCTATTTTAAAAACTAAATAGTTCGAATTACTATTAATTTTTTTAGAGCCAACTAAATAAAATATCATGACTTATTATAATTATGTATTTTCCTACATTTATAACTAAGTTTAATAGCTCAACATAGTAGGATTTTAGCATTCTATCTTTTTCTTACCTACACAAATCAGTCAACCAACTTGAATTAGTAGGCTTCCAACACTCTATTTTTTCTTTCATTTACAACTAAGTCAACCAATTCAACTTAGTAGGCTTTAATCACTCTATCTTTTTCTTACATTTATAACTAAGTTGATTAGCTCAACTTAGTAGGCTTTTAGAACTATATATTTTGCTTACCTTTACTAACAAGTCAACCTACTTGACTTAGTAGGATTTTATAACTCTATCTATTTCCTAATTTATAAATTAGTAGACCAACTCAACTCAGTAGGTTCTAGATTGTTTTCTTTTTTGTCTACTTAACTAGGTCAACCAACTTGACTCAATAGGTTTCCAGATTATTTTCTTTTTCTATCTTCCCAACTACGATAGCCATCTCAACTCAGTAGGTTTTTGGACTATTATCTCTTTATTATCTACCCAACTAAGTTGAATAGACCAATTTAGTTGATTTTTATACTGTTAATTTTCACTCTGTCTAACTTGGTTGACCAACTTGACCTATTAAGTTTTCATATTTCTACTTTTTATCTTTCACCATGCAGTATATTGTTTATGAAACTTAAATTCAAACTCAAAATGATATGATTACTTTAACTAACCCTCCTAAGTGTCCTTGTTCTCACTTCCCTTAAACTTCCATATAAAATTTAAATGTCAATAATGTCCATGTGGCCACTAGAGCTAAATGCTATGGGAAACCTCCTCCCAAAACTTTAGATCCACTTAACTATCCTCCAAAAAAATTTATTATTAAGGATGAGATTGATCTCTAATATACTATATAAATGATAATATTCATTAATTAAAACCCCCAACATCAAGGAAAGAATCTCATGACCATTTATAGTATCATGATGATACCTTACCTTGATTATCCACATTCACATATGCATAATTTATCTACAAGATTGAGGACAAGTCACCCTATGACTTATTCCATGATGTTTTCTTCTTCCATACCCACTTATTATTCATGCATTCAACTTTATCTACTAATTATTACACCTTGCATATTATCTCAACTATTATGGTTAGTCTTTCTTGTAGCAAGCCCAATCTAAATTCCCATGTCCATACTCAGGTCAATGCTACCTCAAGTTCATCTCATGCCACTCTATTAGTTAAGCCACTATCAACAGTAGTCAAATTTTATTAAAAACCATCAAGCAAATGAATAATTTTCAAACTAATAGTACAAATAGAATTATACAATTGAAAAACCAACTTTTTAATTAAAAAATATCCTCAACCCACTCAATGGTGGGTGAAAAATCTTAAAGATCCTCACCTCCCTAGAGATTCACAATGTACCTTATGCCTCAACCTCTAATTCTTAAAAAATCTATCAAAAATTTAAAAAATGAAACCTTAATGTCTCAATTTTCAAATATTGACATATGTGGTATTGTTAATACTATCACTTATAATGGATTCACTAATCTCGTATTGCACTTGAAAACTTTTAGAAACTTGTATAAAGACTAGATTAAGCTCAATACCTTTTTTTCCACTAATATCTTAGCTCAAACCTTCACAAGTGATGCTTTGGATTGGTATAATAAAATAAAATCCCATACTATATCTAATTTAGAATATTTAGTTAATGCATTAGTTTAATAATTCCAAACTAATGACCTTATTGAAAACAACTTAATTTGCTTCATTAACTATAAACAATCAAAATCTAAAACTACCCAATTATCATTAAATGATGGAAATCCTTATCCAAAATATTTAAACATAACATGTTGTATGATAACCAATTCCACTTATTAACTAATTCTTTTCATCCTAAATAATAATATTATGTTAGGATTCTTTTTCCCAAATTTTTGGAAGAAGCCCTCGACCAAGCCAGACGTCAATATTTTCTCATAAGATAATTTAAGCCCTCTTTTCCTCCTACTATAACATGAATGCTTGTGATATATAAAAATATAAATTCTACCAATGATGATGTTATGAATAAATATTATATTCACCCTATTCACACTATTTTTCCAAGTGGTTCCAATGATGCTACCCTTTCATCACCACTTTCAACCAACCATTTACCACAACCCAGTTATATGTTTTCTTAAGTAAACAACATGGATTCTCACAAACCTCTTTCTATGTAAAAAATTCAGAACCATATTCCTAGGCCTTCACCATGATATCTTGACCCTATTCTCCCTACCAAACATTGGAATGATCCACACAAGTTTTGTTGGTATCATGCAAGGCTAGGTCATTCTCATGAAACTTGTTTCCAATTATGAATATTTTCTTGGAGCTAATTTAGATTATAAAACCCTAATTTTTAAGCATAAACAAGCTTATTAATTGTTACCCAAGGTTTATGAAACAAAAACTAAACATGGTTACCTTAATCAAGCTAATGCCCATCTCAAAATTTACAAATGTCCTCTTCCTGATCATCAACCAAGTAATAGTCAACCTCCCACTACCAACATTATTATAACTTTTGTTTATCCTAATGATGTAAATATTATCAATATTAAAAATATGAGGAGAGTTTTTTTCTTATATCGAACCTTAACCAAAAAATAATTATAACTTCCCAACTTTCTATACCATCCAATATTATTACCCATATCATTTTATAAAACTTGGGCATATGGCAATGATCCCCATAAATGTAATTATCCCACATGTTTATGCTCAAACATCATATTTAGATACTCATTCACTCTCCATTGATACAACTTATAACTCTCACTTATCACCAAATTCTCCTCACTCCAACTTACCTAAAACTTCAAATTAACTAAATTTTTTAACTTCTTCACCACCTACAAAATCTTCCAAAAAACCACACATCACCCCAAATGTAACACCCAAAATATTACCTAATTCAACCCAATTTGATATACTTGGCCAAACCAAATCATATAATTCCTAATAAAATACATATTATCAACATCAATTTAAATTTAATTCCACCCTTATGTCAATAGATGTACTTCAAAATTATGCACTATTATTTGATATATCTCTAACTAGATATGATGAATGTGATCCTATAAAAAAATTCTCATCTCTCCTCCCAGATTGATTTTCTTGAACTCATGAAGACTTATCCTCATCATCATAATTGTTTAATTCAAAATTAACATCCTTAACCTCCACCTATGGGTCACAAAACCACTTTATCTAGGTTTGAATCTATTATTCTTCAATAATGCCAAGAAATGTCTATACACACTGATGAAACCATAAATACTTTTTTATCACTCAAATTTCCCATTGATTTAATGTTTCCTAGTGATAAAGTTAATGATCATACATGATTTATCAATGTAATAATTGGTGATAGACAAGTCAGTCATGATTTGATAAATGAATGATTTGGCACTTATCTCCCTTGATTTTATTAAACAACTTGGGTACTCTTAATACAACCTTAAATATACCCAAATCATGTGTTAAATCTATGATACAAGACAAATTCCTCCTCTAGGATGTGTTTAGCTTCCTATCACAGTTCCTCTTGTCATTATTTGTATTAAAGTCATGATCTTACACGTTCTTTTATCACATAACATCTTACTCAATCAACTTTAGACACGTCACATGAGAGTTATATCCTTAGTGGTATGCCAATGTGTTAAATTTACTCATATTGGTTTTATTTATAATATTCAAATAGATACAAACCCTTGGAATTTTGAAAAATACTAGGAACTTGGTCTTTTCAAAATTCCCACCTTTGAACCTTTACCTAGCATTCCATTTTACAAATATGAATGATTTAACTACCTCATCAACTCTACTATAGGCTATATTTCCCACCCCAAACTTGTGGTAAATATCCTACCTAAATTATTAGATTCATATGATGATGAATTAGATGACATGAATTTTAAAATAAAAACTTATAATCTCCCTTCACACATAATTACTCAATTACCTCCTTATAATATGACCCTAGTCTCAACAAAATAAAATTGATGAAATTATTGTCACTCTACCAAGAATAAAGAATCCATTCCTCATGATTATTTGATCGATAAGATCATTTATGATTATAATATTGGAATTCATACTCTTTATTATGATGATAGTTATTCATTAGATAACCCCCTTTATAGCTAGTTTCACTCAAACCAAACACACAAAAATACTTGGATATCATTCTCCTTTATATCACTCCTTTCATAGTATTATTTATATTTGCTTAATTCATTATTCTTATAATACACCTTAAATTATTTCTTATTCTCTTGATTTTCATAGGTTAGAGGTAGATTACATGCATATTAATTATCACCTAGTCATTAATGATCTTCTTCAGAGTATGCTTCTTGATCATGTCATGATGGAACCATATTGGTTCACTAAGATTTTTAGTCCTTTTAACTTTTTCCATAGTGATATATCAAACACATTACATTTCCACACATTATGAAAATCTATCATAATCATTGATCCTATCATAGACTTTAGTCCAAGTTTTCCTATTGATGGTGATGACATATTACCTATATAAGGTTGATCATCTATATCACTCATGTTTGATTCTTATAAATCCATATAGAGGAGGAAAACAAAAATCCAAATCATTCTAAAAAAAGGAAATGATCAAAAGGAAAAAATAAATATCAAATGTCAAAATCACATAGAAATATATGATACTTCTTTGGCACATCTCTTATTATAGTCAAATATTAAATGCCATAATTGGCCTCATAATATATTTAAGGTATATTAGGGTTTATTATTATAGCATACTAGGATTAGGGGTTTAATTATTACACTTAGTGTCACCTACTCTCTCATGCAAGTACCTAATCTTTATTGTAGACCAATGGCTCTATAAGGGATCCTAAAAAAACATGAAACATGTTGTGGATGGAGATAGGATCATTTTAATTTTATTTTTAAATAACCTTCATTAGATGATATAGGTAATTAACTCATTATTCAACTACTCTGCATCTACTAGTAAGAGTATCTTGAGTTTTTGTTTTCCAAATAAAATCTTAAGTACTTGCACATTTATTTAGTATGTCTCATATCTACTAAGGATTTATATAGCACATATGTATAATATTTTCATTCTTTATTTTCATAATATCATTATTAAAAAACTCCCCTTGATGCATATATCTTTTATGCTGATCATATCTCTTTGGTTAATATTTTGTGGGTTGTAGTGTAAGACCTTTCATAGGACTAGGCCTTCCTCAAAAAATTTGTCTCTCTAAAAAATTTTACTTTTCATACCTATTTAGTTATCCTTTTGTGAGTTGTAGTTTATAACCTTAGATAGGACCATGTCTTCTTCACAAAAAATCCCTTTTCCCTACTAAAAAAAATACCACTTGATTATACATTTGTGAGTTATAGCGTAAGACTTCAGATAGGACTAGGCCTTCCTCAAAAAATATAGTTTTCTCTTATATAAACTATGTTCCATATATTATCACAAAATAGATTTACTCATTCACATTATTGACTAGCACAAACCCTAAGTTTGGTTTTTCATTTTTATTTCCAAATTTTATTTTCACACATTTCATATATTTCTTATTCACATATCTTTCTTTACATATTTTTGACTTTGTGTACATTGATATTTTTTATACACATCTTTGGTTTGCGTATATTTGTTTACATTGACCTTTCTTTACATAAATATTTCATTTTTTACAAATTATTGACTTTGGATATTTATTTATATTCATAGTTTTGTTACCATTGTTATTTTTTCTTTTTTAAATATTTTTAACTTACATAGATATTTTATTTCTTATTATATTATAATGTTCATTTACATTTTATTCATGATTTACATGGGTTATCATTTCCAACCTATTTTCCAATTTTCATTTATTCATAGTTATCATTTTTAGACTATTTTCCTTATCATTATTTTTTACCATGCATTTGCTCACATTTTCTATAAAATAATAACACATACATCATACAGTTTCCCATAGCTTATATAAATATCAAGCACATGTGCTAGAAATAAAATAAATACATATATGATATGCATGACATGCATGAGGAATCAAAAACAACACACACACACACACACACACACACACACACACACACACACACACACACACACACACACACACACACACACACACACAAAATGGCTCAAATGTTTGATACAATATCACATGATACACTCATAGTAAAAAAGTAATTCTATATAGGTGTTCCACCCTTCTTATTTTTTAGTGGATGGTTATACTACCCATAGAATAAAGTGACTAGCCTCTAAATAAAATATGCTAAAGTAAATTTATATATATCTATAGTCCCTCCACATGTCCATGTAAATGGACCACATGGTTATATAGTTGGAACAACTATCTACCCATCTCAAAATGTGTGGCTCACTCCATAACTAAGGACTACCATGATTATAGATCCCCATCATTGACACCTGGTGGTAATACCACATGAGCTACATCAGATAATATTCATAACTCTTAAGTTTTTACACCAACTAACTAAATATAACTAACATGCATAGGTGTTAAATGCACCATCAGATCTATCATCTATGTTGTATCATGTTAAGGTAACATGTCATCCAATATATCATTATGTGTTCTCTCCACCATGGATGACCATATAGACTCCTCTACTATAATATCTACAAAATTAAAACTAAATATACATTATATCACACACACACATGCACACACACGCACACGCGCATGCACGCGCGCACGCACACACACACGCACACACACACACACACACAAACAAACAAATGCATGCACACACACAAACACACACACATAAACACATGCATGCATATGCACACACACGCACGCGTGTGCACGTGCGCGCGCACACACACACACACACACACACACACACACACACACACACACGTGCGTACATAATACTACATCTATGTAGAATATATATCAATGTATCACAAACTCAAAAAAATAAAAATTTCTTACCGATAGTATCCCCTTTAGATCGACCACCAAGTACTTCTATGTATCATGGCTTTATGGTGGTACAAAGCCTCTATAATGACTAAATAGAATCACATGAGCATGATCCATTCCACTATGAATCCACCTCATAATCAACCAATTTAGAGTGGGATACATTATGAGATATACATTTAGATTTACCTATGGCTCTCCCTATGATGGTGCTTGTGGTGGATATTATTGTGGTGTTTATAATGGTGGCTATGGATATGCATGCAACTAAATTGAATCATGTCTCTATCTCGGATACCATTATGGTCATTATAATATCTATTTTTGTGTAACAAAAGTCACATATCCTACTCCTTTGATTATTTATATATACTCTCATTATCATCAGCACCATCATTCCCCACATCTCATCTGATATGGTTATATGATAGGAATATTTATTATTACTCTTATACCCCAACACCATGATTCTCCCTTGTATGTTATGCCTAATATGTCATCATTAGTATAGGAGTTATTAGGGGTGAAAACATAAAATATCATGGTAAATTAATAATTATATGTAGCTCCACCCACCAAGGATAGTGTCCTATAATCCTTGCACACTATTCTTGAAAGGTACTTGGACACAAGGGCCAAGTATCTATTTTTCCCAAATACAACTACCACATAATATCTCCTTGCATGATCCTCTATAATTCTAGGGCATATGTTATAACATACAACATATGATCTTTTTCCCATCATTTCACATGTGAAAGTGTAACATTCACTACATGTGGTAACCCCATAGGCTAATACATCACAAACCATAAATCCAACTATAAAAATAATAATAGGGTCTATTTTCATATTCCCTCATGATAAAATACTATAAAAATCATGCACCAACTACACCTAAACAACATATCCCAAATCATACATTATGCCCTACTCTAACATAGACTAGCACAATGCAATAATATACAATGAGACCTTCTAATCTGACTCATGATAGATCACAAAAGATATCACATATCTAATTATGGACTTTCAAATATCCACAATAGAAACACATATACATAAAATTGTCAGAATCACAAGCCTCTCTAATTATGTCTCTCAAATTTAGTCACCCATAACGTTAGAGATCATCTCTCTACATATATTTCCTACGTATCTCATGATAAACAAGCCTACAATCATTAGTCCCAATAATACATGGACATTCTCAAGGGTGATACACACCTCAATGGTATCCCCATCCACCTAGAAGTTTTAATTAGTCAATCTCATGTTACTAAAAACATGGTGATTAACTTAACATTAAGTGAAATACATTATATCTCCATAATAATTAAAAAACCCAAGGTAGTCAACTACACTCAATCTACTATAGATAACATCTTAACTAGATCTAGTAACTAAACCATGTCCACCAATCTCTAAATACTCCTTTGCATTTGTAAATTATCAAACAACAAAGCATGTATCAACTATTTATCCCAAAATATAATCAAACATACTATAAAAACTCAAAAATAAAATTAATTAACTACTTTATCAACCAATTTTATCTTTTATTTACCATTCCTAACTACATCATCTAGATTCTATACTAAGTTAAGCATATATTTATTCATTTCCTACTAGGTTGGCCACCCTTTAAACTATCAATTGTCTAATTATTTATATGTATTTGACCATGGCATACACCATCGACCACCATTTATCCAACCAATTAGATTATCCACCCTTTAAACTAAGTTATACATATAGTAGATGAGGGCATACAATATCAAATAGATTTCTACCATCTTACTAGGTTGGCACAATTTATACTATGTCAGCGACCTAAACTCTATGCACTATCATCTACATCATACACCATTAACTAGATTTATTCAATATTATTAGGTTGGACAATATTTTTTCCACCTACTCTTTATACATGGTCAACCATGACATACACCATCAACCACCTTACCTCAATATTACCAAGTTGGCCACCTAATATACTAGGTCAGCCACCCCTTTGTTCAAATAAGTTATCCATGGCATATGCCATCAATCACTTTTGACCTTAAACTAGGTCCTACTACCAATTATTCCACCTATTCAAAACCACCCAAACCAACTAAGTCAGCCAATACAATCATATTCAATTTATGTAGTGATTTTTAACTAGCTCATCATTAATGCCGTAAACCTAATTTTTCAAACTTTAACTCCTACCCATTATTCCTCATAATTTTTACATTCTTACTAATTTTTTGGGGGAAATTTTGTTACATGTATTTTACCAAACACTTAATTCTCCTAGCATAGTTCATTTTAATCCCAAAATGCTAAAGGTTTGTATTAAATATATCTCATACTTGGATTAACTATGTAGTAGTTGTAATACATCCTCTCACTTGCCCTACTCACATTTGGGCTATCATCTCTCATGTCACTAATATTTTTCACTTATATATTTAGTTTCAAAAAACTATCAAATGTACAAATTAATAGATAAATAACCTTTTATATTAAAATTTTGAAATTTGTAACCTTGTAGTTATTTACCCAAAAAAATTGTATTTTACTCATAACTTTGTTTTTGTAAACTATTTTGACAAATTGAAATAAGCTATAGAATATAGATAATGTAGATTTTTTTTGGTACTAACCACATATTTTTTTCAAATATCTTTAAGTTTATTTAATTTTTTAGGTATATCTTTTTCTCTACACACTAGATGCCTCTTCCATGTGCTTATCATGTAGCTTGTATTTACTTTCATTTATTCTCCACATTATAATAAAAAAATTTAGCTTAGCATTTTGTGTTTCTATGATCTTTCTTGAACCACCATCACAGTTACACCTATGTCACATGTGATGAACTTTTAGTGGGGCATAAGTAAGTGTGTGTGTGTGTGTGTGTGTGTGTGTGTGTGTGTGTGTGTGTGTGTGTGTGTGTGTGTGTGTGTGTGTGTGTGTGTGTGTGTGTGTGTGTGTGTGTGTGTGTGTGTGTGTGTGTGTGTGTGTGTGTGTGTGTGTGTGTAATATTTTTAAAATCTATCATTTAATGACACTTTATCTCTTATAGGAACCTATTGAGTTTTCATATCTATGAGACCATGCCTTAAATGGAGCATTGGTAAAGGGGTGGGAAAACTATTGGTGTTTCTCAAGATTTTTTATCAACTCTATCATTACCTAAACCCATCAAAATCCCACCTATCTAACCCCCTAATAAATCAAAACTCTATTTGCACATTTCCCTAATAAATATAAATTCAAAAATCCCCTAACTAATAAAACACCCTCTTTTCCTACAAAGTTGGTCGGGTCAAACCTATTATAAAATATTAATCACATGTTATAAAATTAAGTCAACTTGGCCAACTTAGTTTGAGGCCTAAAGTATTTTTTTCTAAAAAAAAGGGTTGCACTAGCTAACCTCACCATATAATTTTTTTTTAGGGTTAAATCTTATCCACTACTACAAATACAAGGCTCATTTCAATCGAATAGACAGGAATGTTCATTTTCACATAATTATAGTTCATAGTTCTACTAAATCTATACTTAAAAGAGCCATGACCTAGGGTTTACCTAGGAGGTAAGATAACTTGTCTTTTTGGAAGTCTTGGATGTAAAGTAACATTATTTTAGCCTAGATATAATTTAAATAGTGTGATTCTTACAAAGCCACAATAACCTCTTACAAATCACCATTGGCCAAGGTAGAGATTGAGACCTGATAGGTTCACCCAAAAGTAAGTATTCCTAACTCTTGTTATTTCATTTGATAGATAGATATTGTATAAATTAATGTGTTGATTTTATAGTTCCTTGTTTGTATTATCTCTATACTTAAACCTAGTATAGATATACAATTTTATTTTCTTTCCATATTTCAGTTTAGGTGATATAGGCCTCCATTTTACTGCCATGATCCCTTGATTTATTTTGTTTGTTTAACCACCCCCATTTGTGAACAAACTTTGGTGAGCACTAGATTACTTTTATTTTATGTAGATATACTTAGCTAGGGTTATTTCATAGGATAATTTTCTTAGAGGCTTTGGAACCTCTCCTTTGGTGTTGTGTGTTAAGAGATCCCTTTATTAGATTTAGTGGATCTAATTTGTCATGGTCTAGATATAAATAATATTATAATATATGCTAGTTTATTAATTTACTTTATCATAGATTTAATAATTCAAATAAGCTATAGATCTATCTTAATAATTTATATGTACATTGTTCATATAATTCATGAATGTTGTCAATGTATTCATTAGCTTAAAAGAAGCACTGTGAAATCACAGTGCCCATATCTAGTTCTAAAGTCATTTTTTATAATGTCTTCCTCTCTAACCCTCAATTGATTTTACCCTACTCTTAGGTCAATTTTATTTAATATTGTTACATCGTACATTTGATAAAAACTATCATTAATGTAGGGCAAGGGATACTTATTATTTATAATTATTTTATTCAACATTTGATAATCTATAAAAATGTGTAGATTCCCATATTTATTATTAAAAAATACCATAGGTTCACCCCATGGTGAAACACTTAGTTTATTAAACCCAATTACAAAAAAAATCATGAATTTGGGCTTATAATTCCACTAACTCAGTCATTCTCATCCTCTAGAGAGCTTTGGATTAAGGTTCTAATCCTAGAATGATATCTAGAGTGAAATAAAATTATATTTTTTGGATGCAACCTCGGTAATTCCTCTATAAAAATATCTTAGAAATATTGAAAAAAGGGATGGTTTTTAATAGAGGGTTCCTTGGTTTCTTTAGTTTAATCAACTTTATCTATGAATATTTGACATCCCTTTCACTAAGACTTATTCAATTGAATGGATGAAATTTTACTTAGTTTTAACTCTCTCTTCTATCCCTAAATTTGGGTTTTATTCCCCAAATAATCTAATCATTCAACCTTATTTGTAAATCAATCAACCTTAGCTTTGTTCCTATAGAGCCAATTCACTCCTAAGATCACATCATATGATCCTAATAGTGTTGCATATAGATCAACTACCATGGTGAACTTTGGTAAATTTATTTTCGAATAACCAAGACACCTATCTACCATGACCTTAGATTCATTATAATATTGAAATTACCAAGCATTTGAGATAAAACTAGCCTTCCTAGATAATTTACTTAACATTCTAGGAGAGATAAAACATTTAGTGGTTTATGTATATATTAAAATGGAAATAGGATGTCTAATAAGGTACTTGACACTTTTATGAGAGAAGATTGAAATTAATCTTAATGATTATTAATAGATACATGACTTAACTACTATAATGTTCCCTATTGTGATGTAGAGGTAGATGAATTTTTCTTTTTTCTTTTTGTCTTCCACTAAGGATAATCCTTAGCATAATGATCACCTTCACATATAAAACACCCACATGGTGGTCCCTTTTTATTTGAATAATTATCTCATTTAATTCCTTCCTTGAAATAATTAATAGGTTTCTTATTCCCTAAAGTATTATTTAACCTTGCATTCTAGTTATTGAACCTGTTCTTGTAATTTCTATTATGCTTCCATTTATTTTTCTTAAAGGTAGTCTTTGGGCCACCAAATTTATTCCTAGATTTGTATCTAACCTTTATAGTGATTTTCATTTTTTCTCCTAATTTATTGGTTTCTCAAAGATTTTATCCATAGTGTATGGTCTATTTGCATCCACTTCCCACCTAATTTGTGTATTTAAACCCATAATTAACTTCCTAATATAAAATCATTCATCTTTTTGGTATTGAGGTACATATTTCAAAAGATTTGTGAATTGTCTCTAATACTCATTTATTGATAGGTCTCATTGTTTCATATTTTGAAAATATATTAAATTGTAATAAAAAAACAACTAGAGTAGCCATTAAACCCATAATTAACTTTCTAATATAAAATCATTCATATTTTTGGTGTTGAGGTACATATTTCAAAAGATTTTTGAATTGTCTCTAATACTCATTTATTGATAGGTCTCATTGTTTCATATTTTGAAAATATATTAAATTGTAATAAAAATACAACTTGAGTAGCCACTAAACCCTAAACATGGCATTCTCAAGTGGTGGTGATGGTGGAGTAAAGACCCATCTCTAATTTTTTATTAAAAAACCAAGTTGCTTCACCAACAAGTTGATAGGTTACTAAAATAGCCTTGGTCACCTTAGAATAATTTTGAATTTAGAAATATTTTTCCATACCTATAATTTAAGCTTCATCTCCATGAACAAAACTATACTATCAAACTTGGGTAGGTTTACTTTCTTCATATCTCACACAAGTTATAAATCTATGCATGCTCTTGTTACTTCTTCTTCCTCATCATGCCCTTGATCATGAGACTCTTATTGAATATTTGGTTGTTCCTCTAGATATTCTTTCTCATTTTCCTCACCCTACCCGTGAACTTCTTTCTCTAGGGTTACTAATATTTCCCTTATATTTTTCATGAATATGAGGATCTAGTTGATATTTTCAACTTATTCAACTACCATATGATTAAGATCAGCTTGAGGATTCTCATTAGAATTCCCCTCAATATTCAACCTTTCATGTACCTTTCTCCTTAATAAAATAGGATAAATAGTTTAACATTAGTGCACTCCTTAGGTCTAAGTGTTTAAACTTGGCTCTAATACCAAAATTTGAGTGCCCTACTAATTTTCATTTAACAACATGTAATTTAAAAAAAATACTACAACATATCAATTTAAATCATCTAGATTTTTTAAACATGAGTAACCCACTGTTAAAGAGCTAAAAAACATAAAAAAAAAGTATATATGCATAATACTATCAACCTTACTAACATTAATTAGTAATGCATAGGGTCAAATCCATGTGGTAATGTATTTGGAATATAAATGGTATAGTTTCACACTAAAACAATATAATCTTATATCTATGTTTTATATAAAAACCTATATTATTCTGATATACATAATCATAATCAAATATATAGCCAATGTTGTAATAATTTAAAAAATACAAGAGTATAATTATTAAAATATTTTCAGAATAGTATAACATTATATTAATAATAATATAAAAAACATTTTAGCTTTATAAAAATGTATCATAATTAATACAATATCCATGAGTATGAATCTAAGATGGTTGATAAGCTGAAAGAGTGAGAACATCACTAGAGTACTTTTCCTCCAACCACATATCATCAGTCTATAGCACAAGCACAGCTCCCATTAGGAGTGGCCCTTCCCTTCATAGAGGGGAAAATAATGGTAGTGCATATATCAATAACTTGACCAAAATTGTGTGTTGTATAGTTATTAATACATGTAGCAACCGTATAGACCAAGGAAAACAATCATGTATTTAATATGACATTTTGGATACACATGTAAACTAGATAGTATAGTGGATTGAAAATGTTTTCATCTATAACATTACTTTGGCCAAAGTTTTTCATTATAAAATTAGATTTCAAATATGAGTCAAATCTACAAGCATTAATACTCTCTACTACAGTGTTTTACCTCCTTCATGTGAAATTATTATAGGTATTAGTAAATAATGGTTTATTGTAACAAAACATACCTAACATCATGTAATGTGAAGAAGCATCTAGTAAGGATGATTCATACTAATTTTAAAGATACTTCTTGTGAATCATAATAATAAATAAGAATAAATATCATACAAAATAGACATTTTATGTGAATTATAGTCAAATAAAATATTTTCCTCACGTTCACATCATAAACACTTAAACAACCACTTTTATTCTCATGACATTTTATTTAATTATTAATTCACAAATGATTTTAGTATTAAACCAAATATCAAGATTTTATACTAAAATTTTAACCATATTTCTATGAAATTCAACATATTATTGCATGTGGTTTATGTCTTACTATAAAATATAGTATAAAAAATAATCACGTGCATATATACATGCTACAAATAATTTCTCATAACAAGGAGTTGGTAATTAGGATTTTTAACAAATTATTTGTTTACACAAGTAAATTTATGTTATATCAAACCTATGAGTTGCATTTTTCTCATGCTTCAATGATATATGAAATAACACCTATAATCTCATTGTACATGAATACATCTTTTTAACATATCAATAACCTAGGATCATAAAATTTATAATTACTAATATAACAAAAGGTAATGTATGTATGTGTAGTAAAATTGCTTAAGATTAGAAAGAGAGTATTCCTATAGCTACATATGATATAAATGACAACCCATAAATGGGATAAAACTCTTATCACTAATATAAACTCAACCCATAAATGTTTTCCTTTTACTACCTATTTATGGATAGAAAGGACTCTCTTGAAGATTAGGAACCTACTACTTATGCCTTATTAAGTATTATTGTAGTCAAAGTAACTATAAAAACCTCCTTAGTTAGAATCACCCATAGCCATTTGATGGTTGTAAAGATTTATAATTACACTAATTAGAACTATAAACATGTACACACAAGGAAATTATTATTTAAATGGCCTCTAAATATATACTTACATCTAACATCCCTAATGGGGTCTTTATAACAAATAAAACATGAATGACTATTCCTAATTTCATCATTTGATATACAAACATGAATGTGTGTGTGTATGTGTGTGCACGTGTGTGTGTGCACATGTGAGTGAGCACATCCTTATATATACATTGTCTTAGATGGAATAGTTACAACCAAGTTGAATCATGATTTGGATGGCATTTACCAAATCAAATTTATTTATTATAACAATAGTAACAATACCCAAAATAACCTTATGCATTGTATAAACCCAAATAATAGCCTTCTTATTTTGACTCTAAATGAATTAAATTCATATAAAAGAGTTTATATAGCTATAAATATACTTATATAACAAAATGTCTCTTATTTATATTGTTTAACTATGCCTTGGTATCCAAGGCCCCCCATTTATCTATACAAGCATGTGGGTATAATGGATTCCATCCATAAGAACATGTAGATAATGTAAGGTAGGTTTAAATAATAATATCATTCTATAGAATTCTTAACCCAATAAAATATCCTTTAACATTAATTTTTTTAATTTTGTTAAACCTAAAAATAGCTTACCACCATTTTAAATGTTCAAGAGGTTTAAATAAACAAACTAGGTTGATGGTACTATCTAGAAAAATAATCAGTTCATTCATAACCAAGACCAAAATTAAAATGGATTTATTTTAAAAATAATACACTGCTTACTTTTTTAGAAAGCTAAAAAGAATCAAAGATGCCTTTCCAAGTAGACGTGGAAATCAACCTCTTTAATGTTGATAATGGAAATAAATATTCTTGGTTCCTTAAGTTTTTCTTTTCTTGTATCTCCTTTTTGTACCCCATTTCTTTCCTTTTATTTATTTATTTATTCTCCTTTTTAATAGCTCACCCAATGGAACTTAACTTCCATATTTTCATGTAAAAATTCTTGCCCAATTTATGCTATCATGTTGAGCTTTTACTACCATGGTGGTTGCATGGCATGAAAATTTCTTCCAAAATGGCATAATGAAACCCTAGTGTCAGTTCCAACATAATCTATTTGAATCATGATCATAGTCTTATATATTTTTATTTTAAAAAAAGGAGAATAATGATTAGGGTTTCTAATTGACTTCTCTAAAAGTCTTATATTTTTTCATTTAAACAAAACAACAATTTCCTAAGTTATTTCCCACTCAAGACACCATGAAACCAAATGAAATTATAAGACTCATATTCCACCAAATAGGGACTTATCCCATATAAATTTACTTTGCATAAACACAAAAAATAATTTTTAAAAATTTAAATGAAATTAGAACCTCAGATATCTATGATTTAAGCTAGTTATTGTTCAAAACAACAATGCAAAGGAATAATATCATTCAAGATAATATTATAATAACTTGAAGGTTTTTCAAGATAAAATATATACAATGTTATGAAAAAAAAAAAACATACATCACTTCACAAAATCTTGTAACCACGTACAAATTAAAAAAATAATTATGCAAGTGTGTGCATAAGTGTTTAGGCTAAGTTATTTTTATCCCCATTTATTGATATTTGCCTCCCGCTCCTTAATTATACTTGTTGTCACAAAATATCACACCATAGAGGAGGTTTTTCAAGCCTAACATAATATTTGGGTAACCTTGGAATAACTTTAGGCCTATAGGTTTCCTAAAGTAGAAGCAGACCTCTAAGTTTCATAGCTAGCTCCCTAGATTGGCCTTTAAGTGCTTATCACCCACACTAATTGATTTATTGTGTGAAAATAGATATAAGTACACATTAAAGTAAACTATTATAAGGGGATGATACACTAGAAATATATCCACAAGATCATCACACTCTTTCACTAAGAGACATGACCTACAACATTAGTTTTAAAGTCTTATAATACTCGTAACATTAGTATTTCAAATATAGAGGTGATATTCATGAAACTACTAAGTGGACCAAAGGTCAATTGTAGAAAATAAGGAAAATTTTACACTTTAAGGTATTAAAACACACTATATAAACTCCATATCACCTATTAGAAAGAGAACTTCTTATACCAAACATGAATGGATAAAGAAAAGACAAGGATAGATATTTATCACTAGACTTCACCATATCACTTCACAAACTTAGACAATATGTTTGTGAAAAAAAATTCATATTGAAAATTTTATTCAAATTCAAAGTAAAATATCAAGCCAACAAGGCTTTTCCATACCAGATGTGGAATTAGAATACAAGAGCCAAAATGGCTAGCATTTATAAAATGTATGAGAAAAGAGAGAAGAATGAATCCCAAGAGTCACAAGAATAAATTTCAAGATAGGAGAGAGAGTTACATTTTTAGGATAATGGAGTATTAAATAGACCATGTAAGTTCTATTTATACAAATATCCCTTAGAAATACTAAACTCCTAAAAACTAGCATATGATACTCTCAACTAGCTTCTTAAAACTACCTTCATCATTAGGTCTTTATTCATCAATAAAAAATAGACTAGGGATATATGATACATGTGCACCATAAAGTGGGGTTAAAAACAAGCTTAAATAGTCTTCATAAGTGTCCTTAACTATTTTTATTCTTCTATACACTTGTTCTCACCCTCTATAGTCACTATTACTAGATTTACAGGTCTGTATTCACATTTGGCACCCAAATGGTCATCAATTTTTCAATATAGTCCATATAAGGGGTGATATGACACCTTTCAAGAGTCCTCTTTCCTTTAAATCTATTAGGAAAACCTTAAAAGGCCTCTCAATTATATTTATCACATTCTTAGGTGGTGGTCACCCTCCATTCTCATTATCTTCCACAGATTGCCTAAAGTGAAGGAGCTTTCAAAAGTGTTTCCATGTCAATATTTTGTCATAAATGATCATGTATATCTAGGGAAAGTCCTAATGACCTCCCCTAATGACCCTCATCCTTAAACTCTCCTATGCACCTAAAAAGATACAAAATCTATCAATAAATCCTATTTTGTACACTATATGTATAAGAAGGGTACAAAAAACCTAGATGGGATAGATATTGAGAGAGTATTCTTCAATCCCAAAACCATTTCTAGGTCAAACTATCTCTCTTGGATGCATATTTACTCACTTTTTTATAATTAGGTCTTAAGCAAGGGTTTTGGAGGGTTTATAGTGGTTTAGATCCTTAAGGATTATTCATATAATCTTGATGTTGAAACCTCAAACCAATTCCACTAAATCATGTTAGGGATGATTTTAAACTTTCACCAAATCCTTGGGTCTCCATGCTAAGTGTCTTTACTAGTGTGACTGTCTTAAGATGTCCTATCAAGCTCTTATTTGGATTTTGTTTACCCTGTGATAGGTTTGAGCCAAAAATGACTAACCTGAATGATCCCTCTACATACCAATAGATCCAAAAAACCTTATACCTCCCCCTTAATGGAACTATAAATTATATTAAGATCCCATTAGGGATTTAGGCCCAATCTAGGCCTAGTAGGCCTGAACTGTGTTCATGACTAAAACCTTCTCTGTATGACTTATCATAACTATGAAGACTCCCTTATGTTATTTCATGTCAAACAAAACTCTCCACACTTTCCTTTTAGTTTTTAAACACTCATATCTCATATATTTATCACTTACATACCCCTACCTATAGTTTTTCCTTTCTAGGAGTGCCCTCTATTTGAGATAGAAAAAATGGCATCTCCTCTATCTTCTCAACCATTTTGAGGCTGTGAGAGGTTATAATGAGTCATGAAGACCCTCTACACAAATTATTGGGTTTGGATCATTGTCCTAGCACCTCCAAACATTACAAAATACAAGGCATACTTTATATAACAATGAATATGTAGAGACCTTGATTCAAGACTATATTTTCAAGATTGAAACCCTTTTTCCTTTGTTTCCTTGTTATGAGAATAATTTTAAGGTTACATCACCATTTTTTAGGTATTATAAAAAAAATTCATCATCCCAACTTCTATTAACTTTCTTAATATGTACTCTTTACTGCCCAGGCCTAGTTAGAAAATTGTGTATTGTGTTAACTATTTGTGTCAAGGACTTAAGACCCCTATAGGATGTTTTGAACCATTTATATCATGTTTAGTTTCCCATTTAATCTACCTAGGATCATTTTATAGTTGAACATACTCATACCATACCACAGGACTTGACAACATCTAAACTATCATGTTTCAAATGTTCTATCATACCATAGTCAAACTATAGGTGATCATTCTAAGAGCCAAAAGGGGTATTTTTTCATTTTGGATCATGGATATTTATAACCTAAGTTATTATTGTGGCATTTGAGCTCAAATTCATAGTCAAACATATACATAACATGCCTAAGCTTTGATCTAACACACAAACTTGTCATGCTCTAATATGTTGCCAATCTTCAGTCAACCTATAGGTGCACTCTTTGGGAACAAACGAGACCCCTATAGGTTGTGTTAAAAAAATTAAACATTTTATTCCATGTTTTAGAATAATTTTAAGGTTATTAGATCACTTCTCATCCAAATCAAGTTACTTTGTTAGCAAGTATTCTTCCATTATATCTTGGTGTATTGAAATACCATTCGAACCTAAAGCACTTATATACACCCTAAATTGGTCAAGAAAACACATATATTATGTATTTTCATAGTCCTTTTATAGGAGACTTTGACTAGAGAATATGAGCCTTTATTCACATTTATCCCTATCCTTTTATCTGACTTATCTTGGTCTTACTACATTCCTTAGACATCATTTTTCTTATCCCTAGTCATCCATAGCTTTCCAAACTTAACCCTTTCAAACATAAGTACATCTTTTAGGTCTATACCCATCCCCTAGTTCCCATACCCCCTAGACAATAGCACCCAAATAGGACTATAGCATTGAAACCTAGGGTGTTTAGTTTTTGATGTTGTTGTCCAAGAGAAATTTTGGTCCCAATGGTCAATTTCTTCCATAGGATGAGTCTTACCCATTTTATTTACTTCATCTCTAAGGTTCCCTATGTCTTCAAAATCCAAATAAATCTCCAAAATTCAAAATAATAAGTCTCCTATATAAAGGACTATACAAGGCATTTTATATCTAGCACTTACTATTTTGGCACATTAGACATAATAATATCAATCAATAGTATAGCTTAGCTTCTCTACATCACACATAAATTTTCATGCTTGATCAAGGAAAGGCATAAGATAAATTCATTCTTGCATCAATCATGAATGTTGATTATACACATTCCCTAAGGGAGAACTACATCAAATTTGAGACCCTAGATTGAGGGTTAATGTAGGCATACTTAGAATAGTAGGGGTTCTTGATTGTGTGATAAAGTTTCCCACAACCCAATATTCCCCCATTTATCTTTGATTATATTTGTTTTTTCTATGTGTGTAGACAACTATAGGTACTAAAGATTGAAATAGACATGTAATGAGCCCCAGTGACTCCCAAGACCTAAAATTTGGTATGTAGGGTCATACTGAGTACACGAATAGAACCCAAATAGTTTTCAACCTCAAGCTAATAGTTTCAAGAGAGGAATATAGCACTAAAAACTAGGGTCTCATATTTTTTATGCTCTTTTCCATTCAAAAAATGAAAGATAGATTCAAGTTATAGATAGTGTCTTAGTCTTTTGTGTGATTTGTCAGACCTTGACTAATCTGAATCATCTTGTTTTTTTAGATAAGTGTTCTTCTCCCTTATGAAAGTTAATTTTATCAAATTGATAAAAACCTATATTTTAATATATTTAATCAAAATTCTTACCATATTCTAGACCCTTATTATTTAGGAATTAAACATCTAATTTCCTAAAATAATAAAAAAATGTTGAACCTGACTTACTTCAAACAAAAAACCTAAAACCCTAGCCACATTTTAGGGTTTTTCCTTTTTATCATATGCAAAAATTTAATTGTCTAAATTATTATTTTTGTATTAATTCTTTTATATTTATCATATTCAAAAACTATTTTTAGAATTTAAAATTATAGCATAATTTTTTAATTTTTAAAACACTGGATTTCAAAACTATGTCATCAAACAACAAGCCTTGCCTCCTTGCCAATTTTAGAAAATTATTTTGGAATTTTTAAAAATTAATTACCTTATAAAAAATTATTTCAAAATTATTATTTTCTTGTGAAAAAATTTAATTTTCAAAATTTTGAATTTTGTATTAATTTTTGTGCATATTCCTATTTTCAAATAATTTTTAGAATTCAAAATTATTGCATAATTTTCAAAAATTCTAAAACCCTAGTTCAAAATCCTAGATTTCCAAAATAGGTCCTCAAACCTCAAATTTCCCTCCCTTAAAATTTTTTAAAAAATAATTTGAATTTATTGAATTTTTTTTGGGTTATCAAAAGTAATTTTCAAAATTCAATGTCAGTAGTTCTTTATGCATTTATTTGCTTCATAGTAATTTTCAAAATTCTCTTTGGTGATAAAATGGACACAAATGGAATTCTTCCTTCTCTTCCAATATATCAATTTCTAAAATTTTCTTACAATTATGAAAATGATTGGACAAATTTGTAAAATTACACATTAGCTAAAACTATAGCAAATGATTTCATTTATAGTGAAGATAATGACTATTGTTGTAATGAAGGATATGATGATGTATGTAATGACAAGGGTAAATCACAAATATATGAATCTTTTTATCTTAAACCCATCTCTTTTATTCCTTATTTTAATGAAAATAATTTTGATAAATGGGAAAGATACTTATCACCTCATTCTCCTAGACACAATGCACAAAATACACAAACTAATCATGAACTTCCAAGTGAACCTCTTATTAGTGGTGATTTGCTTCCCTGTGAACCTCTTATTGGTGATGATTTGCTTCCCTGTGAACCTAATCTCTACCTTTTTCTAATACTATGTTCAACATACAACAATATAAATAAAATATAATAAAATTACTAAAGCATAGTTCAAAAGATGCATTATATGTTCCTAAATCTACAATCTCAAAAGAATGTTCAAATGATAACTCTTTTACTCTTCATTCTCATGTCAAAAATGAAGAATATGCATATACTCCATCCATGGATAGCATAAATACACATGATATTATGAATTCCAATGATAACTTATTGCATATTATAAGAAATTAACTCTTTTTCTTACAACTCTCCTTAGCAATGATGGAAGTGATGATGAATATGATAGCGAAAGTGAAAATTAATATGAAAATGAAAGTGAATATGAAAATGATACTTCAAATTCTTCTATTTCAAATGAACAAAATGTAGATTATGATAATGCATGGAATAATGATGACTACTATGCATATAGTGAAGAAGAAAATGTATCTCATGCTTCTAACCCTTCTCTCACTCCTCTCAAACTTAATACAATTCTAAATGATGTTTCTACTTCTATTAATGATTCTATGCCAAATGATGCACATGTTAATTTTAATTGCGCATACTATACTAAATTATAACGTGATTCACTAAAACATAAATATACCAATGAATCTCCCAAGCCACCACTCACTATAGTATAAACCAGTTCTCACTCCTCACCTAAAGATAATGGTATCCCACATCCCTCTAGTAAGGTCCAAGTTACCATTACTCCAAAAGTTCAAGTAAGCACACCCCCTCTTTATGATCCACTTGCTAAATGTAGCATTTCCATGGTTAAAATAATAATCAAATTCAATGACTAAATGAACCACTTTAATATACTAATGTACCATCCCAGGATATCATCTCTTTGATGCATGCAGTTGGTGAACTACAACACCAAGTACATCTTCTTACCTTGGAAAACAAAGTTTCTAAATCCTAGATGGATGTCAATGATCTACATGGTAACCCTATTCCAAAGACATCCATAAAATCTGCATTACCTAAGAATTTCCAAAGACCATCATTACCTCACTTTGATGGAACTAGAGATCCATTCACACATCTTCAAGCCTTTCAAAAGGCTTTACCACCTCATGCAAGCCCTTAGATTCTACTCAAGTTATTTTAGTAGACATTAGTGAGGGAAGCACATAATTAGTTCTTTCATCTACTCCCCATCAATTTATTACACACATATGATGACTTATAGAAGGCATTTCATAGGAACTACATTGTAAACATGGGCCCTAATGTTACATATGAAAATCTTTCTACACTACATCAAAATTCTTTATAGCTAGTTAGTGAGTATATCTTAAGATTCAAGGCTTATATGTTAAGATTGATGAACAAACCAATAGATTTAGAGATTTGGCATATCTTCATCAAGGGCCTTTGCCAACCTCTCCTCGAGCATCTACTATATTAGACAAAGACTTATTTCATACATTTATGTTGCATAGTTCTAGCTTTGGAAAATAAATTGGGATTAATTGAGGTATATTCAATTGATTATATCACTCTAGACTCATAATAGCATCTTTAGATATAGCTCCTACTACTCAATATCCACCATGTCCTTGACAAGATAAGAGACCACAACTAGAAAAGCAACCAATCAAGAATAAGGAGTGAGTTTTTTAGACATAACCTACAATATGCACTACATAAAACAATAATAAACCACCACTAAAATTTGATTCAAATCAAGATATCCAATCTATCATATTATCATCACTAATAGATAGGAGGTTAATCACATTACCTTCTATTAAACCATGAGATCCACATCTCTTACATAAATAGCCACATCAGCATTTTTACAAATATCATCGCATCCATGGACACAAAGATAATGAGTATTTTGGACTCAAAGATTACATAACTATATTTGTTGATAATGTTATTATAGCATTCACATAGGGGTAATAGAGATCTCCTCTATTATGGAACCCTAGACCACATTCCTCCATGATTGAGTCATTCCAAGATGTTCCTTTATAGGAATCATTGATCACTCATCATGAGTGCAATGCTAGTTTTAGGATAGAATCTCATAGGAGATCTCCTATTCTAACTATTCAGAATGTTTGGAAACTAGTACAACACAAACAACCCACATATAGTAGTATAGTCCATGGAATACATAGTGTAGTTCCATATACATATCTAGCAGAGTCACATGCACCATAGTAGAGTACTATTCTAAAGATATATTCATTACATCAAAGTTTTTAGGGTCCTATATCATGTATCAATCTAATATGATTAAGACTAATTAAACCCACATTATAGAGTACTGTTCTAGAGAAATATTCATTGTAATCAATTTTTTAGGGTCCTATCTCACATAATAACCCATTATGACTAATATTAAATGAGCCCTCAGCATAGGTTTCAACTCCATCTCGACATATTGCACATTCATATACATCAAAATAGAGGCCACATGGTATTTAGTTATAGATAGATGATCCTTCTTCATAGTAGATAGTATCAGCTACAAATCACATTACTACATAGCATGAGTAGTATGGGTGCTTATTCATGTGGCTAATAGGGTTTAGATAGTGATATATCATAGTGTAATATGACATATATTCATTTCAACATTAGTTTATATCTTTGTTTATTAGGGTAATAATGGAGCCAAAGGTCTAGCTAACCTTTGCATTCTTGAGCTACTCTTAGGGAAGTAATATGCACACAATGTTATCTTACTTTTACCCTACTGACAACTAACATTCCTAATTCCAAATAGCCATCCCTAACCAGAACTAGACTATCAAAGTCTATATATTACCAAATCAAACATATTTAAATCCTACTCAAATTTATCCAAATAGTTTACCAATTCTCAAAACAAACAAATTTTTTCTTACATACGGTTACAATTCAAAATCAATAAACCTAGCAACATAATTATCAAAATATCACATCCAAACATATCAAAACATCACATCTAAATATATCAAAACATCAAAACCCATATCCCAAGTAACATTTACCAAACACATGCTAATTTAATATCAATACTAGACCAACCATTTCTAAAATCAACCATTTATAATCAATATACCAACATATTCTAGAATCCATAACATGAATGCACATGAGCTTAAAATCAAACTAGCATCTATATATATCACAAAGTTTTCAAAATATATATATCATGTCAAGGTATAATCAATCATGAATGGTCATGATGATCTCACTCTCCATCTCACTTTCTCCTCTAGTGCCAATCCCATAATCCTACCTAGCACTTAATGACCTTACACCCCCTTGAGTTCCTAAATACCTCTTACACTAACTATCCCACTCTAACAACTGACCATGCTCCTCACATAAGTCTACATATCATCATTGAAGATGCATATATTCATCCAAAATCTTCATTCTCACCATGCCAAAATCAAGTAGAGTCATCCTATGTCTATCCAACTCAGCTCTAAGCTCATCCCTCTCTCCTGCTACCCTAACATATGCAACTATAGCTATAGTAGCCTTACCAAACAAATGAGCATAAATGCCAACCATAACTATTGCTCTCTCTATCAAAGCCTCTTCCATGGCATCATCAAGAAAATACCACATGATCTCTTAGAGTGTTAAATCAATGATAATGTCCCAAAACTCAACATCTTTCTTGGCCACCTTAGTAGGTTCCTCATCCTGTACACCTCCCATCCCACCTACACACATAAGAAGTACAACACTACATTTTATATATACTTTTAAATCCAAACTAAACCACAAACATAGGTATAATTCAAATACAATCACTGATTACCTCCTATCATGTAGATCAACCCAAGCTCTTCATATGTAGGAACATCCCCTCCATCCACATGATACAATGGATCCTATCACTGCCTAGACCACCATGTAGTATATCCCTTAGTATATCTCACATCATCCAAATTAGGAATATCTATAAGAACATGTCATTCATCCAAAGGTAATGGTGCCAACTCAACCTCAGAAGGTCGCACATGATCCCTTCATCTTGTTGGTGCCCATGTACTCCTCAACCATACACATCCAAGGTGGTAATCAAATGTCTATCCAACTACACAATACCTAGATCATACATGTGACCTATTCTAGCTCTATCCATCATAACCCTTTCATTAGTTGATAAAGGCAAGAAGATTAGAATCTCTATTAATTGTCCTATATGGAAATCTTGCATCCATACCTAAACCTACAAAATGATAGAAAGTAACATATATATCAGTCAACCATGTCCAACTAAATAGCTAAGCTAAATAACAATAGATCACAAGTTAAAAATCCTAGAAAATAGCATATACATTAGTTCATCATGCCAAATCAATTTCCAAACAATAGTATAGAAACTAAACTAAGCATTAGCCAAAAAAATCTAGCCTCTAGGACAACAATGTTGAGTACAGGACAATAGCACTGGACAAGAGTGATACAACCTGGATAGTAGCACTAAAACTAGTCAAAATTTCCTAAAACCACCATTTTTCCCATAACTTGAGCTCTATAGCTCTATTTTATAAACTATTTTATTCTTCAAAATCATGACAATGACCTCTTTAACATCAAGTAGGCCTTGCTCTCATTATATCAATCATTATACCTTTGACATCTATATAACTATCTTATACCTAGACATACAGATTGGTCCCTACCAAATACACACTTATTCAACTTTCACACAACTTAGTCCTCACCAATAAACATTCATTCAAAACATTCAAACAACCTAGCCTATTTAATGAATCAAACCTTTCACTCCATTCAATCTATTACTACCTCATTTGCCTACCATGACATGAATGTTTATGTATCTCTACTATACCCACATATAAGATTTAATCCTAATCAATTAAATATACCTCTCACTCCTAGTAATTCAATCTCATCAATTCAATAATAGACTCTTAGTCAATTTAAACTATACCAACCTAGTTCATATACATTACACCACTACTCATCACTTTTTGCTCAACCTCCTCTATCATAGATTTCATACTTCTCCCAAAAAGTGGGGCATCATTCCTACTATTCCTATTTATACACTTATCAAGTGCACCTATCCATTCTCATAGATGGATACACTGTGGTTATCACACCTCTATTAGTCAAACTATCATATTCAACTCAAATCAGTTGAAACATAGAATGATACATACTACATGGGTCACTCAACATGGTTTTTACACTTCTAGTATTTAGACTATCAACATTACTCAATTTAGATCGATTGAAACATATAGTGGTTCAAACTATATGGGTCACTCAACATCACTCAATTTAGTATAGTCAAGATTATATAGTGATTCAAATTACATTGGGTTTCTCAGCATCACTTAGGACATTCAAAGGGATACACCTTTTATTTATAGATATATAGACTATCTAGATACCAAACTTAGGGGAATGTACATTACTACATGTCTCACAGATAAAAATTCATATAGCATGACACAGTTATAGACTAGATAGCATATTATAGGCATAACATAGAGCACATTGTTTTAATCTCTAGTTTTACACATGGGACATGACATGATAGATCATATCACATGTGGTTATATAGATTTCATGATTATCTAGACACATTACTCACATATTAGATTGGGGGGCATGGCATAGATGTTCATGTCCATCTTCTAGGATTATACAGATTGAGATGGTAGGACATGCCATTTTATTCTTACACATTTACCAACATTTCTAGTTTACGCTTAGGTATTACTCAAGTTGTCACTAGGTTAAACCATATGGTCATCTATAATGATTGGTTCATAGTATTAATCAGACTCAGACCCAAGATTTTGTGTGGGATAGAGGATAGGCATTGGTTTTGGAACTCTAGGTACTTCTCAAATCCTATTCAAATTATTTAGATTTAGTATAGGGGCCATCTATTATAGGGATTCCTTTTTCTAGGCATTATTCAGATGCAGTATAAGGGGCATCTATTATAGGGATTCCTTCTTTTTCTAGTCATTATTTAGATTTAGTATAGGGGGCATTTATTACAGGGATTCCTTCTTTCTCTCATCACTATTTAAGTTCTTCATCCACTTCCCTAGACAAGAACCAGGACCCTTATTAACACACTTATCTTCATGTAGGTAAGTTCAAGTATGTATCTTATTTATTTCTTTTACTCTAGTAATTCATTTCATTTCATTAATATATTAAAAGGGGGGTAAATGTATACACCCTAAATTGGTCAAGCAAACACACATATTATGTCTTTTCACAATCCTTCTATAGGAGACTCCAACTGGAGAATATGAGTTTTTACTCATGTCCTTTTATCTGACCTATCTTGGTATTACTACATTCATATACATCATTTTGATTATCCCTGATCATCCATAGCTTTCCAAACTTAACCCTTTCAAATCTAGGTACATCTTTTAGGTCTAGACCCATCCCCCTAGGTCCCATACCCCCTAGACAATAGCACCCAAATAAGACTATAATGCTAAAACCCAGAGTGTCTAGTTTCCAACAGTATTGTCCAAGAGCAATTTTGGTCCCAATGATCAATTTCTTCTATAGGACGAGTCTTACCCCTCTTGTTTTCTTCATTTCTATGTTGGTCAATTTATGGAAATAATGCATAAGATGGAGGTCTCATCTACATTACTTCATGGGACAAAACACTCATTATATTTGGTCAAAGCCTTACTCCTATTATTTAACTTCATGATGGAACACTTAGGATTATGTATACCTTAGGACATTCTATTTTGAGAATATCAAAGATAAAACAAAGTCCATGTTTTGGAAAAATTAAAGTAACATGTCCTTGAAGTGACTTTATCAACTTGTGGACATAGGGTTCAAGTATGTTTGTCACCTTATGGCTTCAAAATGGATATCATTTTAATTTTCATGTTTATATAACCTCATGAGGTTAAAACAAGATTCAAACACCTAAAATTCAAATACTCAATCCTATGTCTAGACCACCTGTAGGTGCACATCAATAGTATACAAGAAAAAACTATATATATTGTAGAATTGGTTGTATTAACCAATATTAAACAATTGTAATGGTTAAAAATTGATTCTATAAACCTTAGGAAACCTATCACAACCTTTACATCTCTTCATCACATGACTATGTAGGGCTCTTTTTACCTGCATGTAGGTAGATGTCTATAGGAAACTGACTATGCATGAATATGACTATGTTTCACCAAGTGCTAATATTGAGACTAAAAATTTGAAAAGGAATATTAAAAAAATTACCATTATTATCATGAAACATCAATACACATTTGATATAAAAGCCAAAACATGAAAAATAACTCCACTATTGAGGTAAACCTATCTATAAAATATGATAGTGTCCTTTACTAACAACATGAGATACTTGTGGTTTAATCTTATATCCCACACATGAAAAATGAGTAAATAACCATGTGGTAAGGGTGTCCACACCCTCTAACACCATGTATAGTACCTAGTTTTTATGGACTAGATCAAACATAGAGGAAACCATGAGGTGATGGGGTTGACTATGACTAAATGAGTGGATGACCTCCTTATCAATGGTTCATACAGCCTAGTACATTAATACTATAAATATTGCCCTAAAATGTAATTATACAAAGGGTAATATCTCCCACCAATTGAATTTGGCTTGATTTAACTCCTACTAATTGTACCATCAAAAAATTGGTTGACCAATTTTGCTTGCCTAACAGAGTGATGGAAGAATGAAATGTTTTTTTTCCATTTTTGATATTTTCAATAGTTACCAAGTGTGTAAATGAGCTTAGGGGACATGAAGGGTCACTATAGAAGTCTTGTCCACGTGACAAATAATTTTTTGTTTTTACAACTGCCCAAACTCTCTCTAGCTACCTGATTTTCTTGTTCTAATGTTGCTCTTACATTTTGTTAGTTGTGAAAAAAATTACTTGCACTAACACATGGACATTGAGAGATAATTTTTAACACTTTTATTTAATGCTAAACTATATAAACTTCATAATTGACTCAAATACGACCTCTAAAATGACATAAAGCTAAAGATGAATGTGACAAAGCTAATGACACATAAAATTACCTCATTAGGACCATATTACTCCCTATTACACCATATAAGGCCCCTATACAGGTTTTAAACTATAGTGGGTTGACCTATTTTGACTTGTGGTTAAAATAGTCAACATTCCTAGCAATTTCTTAGGGTTGTAAAGCCAACTATGCCAAAGACCAGTAGACTAATCCTATCCATTGGGATATGGAGTCACCTATGCATAAATTAGACACTTAATTTCATTTTAAATGACACAAAATAAAAGAAAAGACACATAATACAAGATGCACCAAAGGAAAAACACATATGTTCTCAAGAGTACTTATGGAACACACACACACACACAACTAAAATAAAGACACACACATATACTAATATTTACAAGACCTCACTTGAGGTGAAGAAAAACTCACCATAATTAAACTATGGTCAAATATGGTTCCTCTTGCATCCTTTCTACTCCATGAAAGCAACCTATCATGTGAAGCATGCTTGTCAACAAATACTTACTCATGTTGATGGTCAAAAAGCTTTACATCCTTGCCTCTTCTTATGTTTGCATTTGGATTACTTTGGGAATTCAAGTATGTTATATTTTTCCCTCTAAGAATCTTGTTCGAACTTATAACATTATTTACTTTTGACATGTTCAATTAGTGCTCTTCAAACTATAGATTATAAAAGATCAAGGCTACCTCAAATTTGTATTCTTCTTAGACTTGATGTTCTTGATGTATGGGATCATCAAGCTTGTTCTCATTATACCTCAACACCTCTAAGAGAGTATTAATATCAGGTTGAGGTGTTGACTACTCCTACATGACAAAATCTTCTATTTTGGTCTCACTTGGCTCTTTCAAGATTGAAGCTCCTATGGTAGGTGTTAGACATCCAACCTCATGTTTGATAAGACCTTTTCTTTCATTCCCAATAAGACATTCAACAACCTACTTATTAGGTTCACCAATAACCTCCTGATCAGATATGAACTTCTTAGCAAGAGATGTTAACTTACCAAATTTCTCAAACTCTTGACCTATGGAATTTAACCTTCGCCATAGGTCATCTTCTCCCTCATGAATGACATCTTCAAGGGCTCCTTCATCAAGTGCAAGAATAATGGCATTTTTCCTCTCACCATAGTGATCTATCATTATTTTCAAAACATCATCATCAAACACATGAATCAAGTAATTGATTTTAGTAGCTTGTGAGAAATAATGCTCAATGCTTACCTCATATTACACATATGCTCTCTCATGGATGATATAGGTGCCAAGGTCAATTTTCTCAAATAGGTGTATGGATCATATTCATAAGTTTCTACACCATACTCATATATAAATAAATAATATATTACTTCAATCTTATAATATGTCCCATCATCCACAATAGACTCTTCATGATCATTGATGACAGTTTAAATTAGAGCTTACTTCTACATAGGGCTCAATGTGAAATTTAGCTAGTGGTTGGGTCTTGATAGTTACCTTTGATCCATACATTTTCCTAAAGGATAATAAGGACCAATAAACTTAGAGGTAGCCTCCTATCTTGTTTTTGAAATATATTGAGAGGTAGATAGTAAATTGGGTAGGTAAGTCAACAACTATAATGTCTTAGAGAATGGGTAAGTTAGGACAATCATGAAGAAAAACATTTAAAATTTTGACTAGTCTTATTGACTTAGTAGGTGTACCATAAATTTGAATTACCCCTACTATATGGTTCATATTTTAGGCCAAAATTATCATATACAACCTTAGGTATCATTGAAGTGCTAGCTCCACTATCAACTATGTAGTTATGAATAAGCTTATCCCCCATAATGAGAGTGAGGTAGAAGGGTGGAGGCTTATCAAATTTAGTAGAGGTTTCTACAATTTTAGTAGGAGTATTAGTAAAATTAACATTTTTATGACCATGGGTTGATGATGGAGGGATAACATGAATAATGAAAGCTATTTTTGCAAGAGTTCCTTTTAACTAGGCATGTAAAGGACATCCCAAAGAGAGATATATGACTTAGAAATTTTTAATGAATCTATAATGTTTAGAGCTAGAATATTTACCTTTTCTTCTGTGATTAAAGGTAAGGAAGTGCTTGTGACTTGGGGAATTTAAGTACTTGAAGTATCATTTCCAACATTTTGATTTGAAGAAGCTTCAAGAGTACTTTGGATTGCCATGCTTGCAATCATGCCTTGTTGCTTTGTAGGAGGACCATTTGAACTTGTAGGCACACCATTAGCATCTCTTATATACTTCCTCCTAGCTCTATTGTTTTTTTAAACTAAATTACTGTGGTTAATAACATACATGTATTTAACTTAGAAGTTAGTTAAACTCACTCCTTGAGGCTTCCATCCTTCATTAACTTGTATTAGAACTCCATTTTCATAGTTGAGGAGTGACTCCTATTTGAGAAACTAGAGCTTTCTCTCCACCTTTATTTTCATCCATGAAATGAATTATTTCCATTCCTCTCCTTGGATCAGATTTCTATGCACTAGTACCATTACTCTTATGTTAGAGGTCAAAGTAGGATTGTATGCATTGGCAGGCCTATTGAAGTTAGGCTTCCTTTGACCTCTCCCTTGCCCATATTATTGACCATATTATTGAGGATAGGGATAGGGGTTTTGATTCACACATTATTTTAGATTTATTTAGATAATCCTAGATTATAATAATTTAATTATAACATCTTTATCCATGGCATCATCTACCTTTTTAGGTGTAGTTTTAGGCTTCGTATTGGCATTTGGGATTTGGGAAACACTTAGAAGAAGTAACAAAAGTATTTATCAGTAGAGGCATGGACACTTTTGGAGGCAACTTTAAAAATTATATCAGGTCATTATTAGCTTTAATTTCAAGGTCATGTTCCTCAAATAGGGTGTATCCACCCATGGATTTCAAAATTATGGCTATGTCAATACCGATAGCCCTCAAATATGTGGGAAACACAAAGTTATCAAGTGGTCTCATGGGAGGAGGAAACCTATGCCACATCCTTTAGAATATCTCATTAAAATCATGCATTATCTCCTTGGGGGATCTTTAAATTAAATTAATTTGGAGGATGAGTCATGTATGATCATTATTATCTTCAAAACATAAAGTTATTAGCTTTCCAAAATAATCCCAAGTTTTGATATATCCATCAGGAAAAGTCCTATACCAATCAAGTGATCTCCCCCTAATGGACATGTCAAAGAGCCTAATATCAATGTTGACCTTAGTAAAATTATGAAAACTAAATAAATTTGATATATCCCTAATGTTATCACTAGGAGTGACATGACCTTCACCATTGAATGTAGGAACACTCTTTGTAGCATTAGGGGGAATGCCATCATATACATAAAGATGGATAGGGTTATTAGTGTTCAATAATGGGAAGGCATGTTTTATATTCAAGTCCTTTCTCACTTTATTGGTCTTCTTGGATAGCAAATTCATACTAATTTTCAAAGGGAAAATAGCCTGAGGATGTTCAACTTCAAGAGGAAGTTTAGACTGAAGAGGTGGATTGATGGGATTGAAAACTCTACTAAAAGATAAACTAATAAGCAACATGAAGTATGATCACAAATATATGACAAAATAATGGTATAAAAATGTATTTTACCATAAATGGAATCGTCAAATGCTAAGTAGAACACCATCTGTAGCTATGATGTTGTCAAGACCAACATTCACCTTGATAAGTTATCTTTATGATAATGGTCCCACTGGGCACGCCAAAACTATTGTCACCAAATCTTGCACCATAAAAGTGGTTTTTCAATCCTAATATAATATTTGGGTAACATTATAATACCTATAGGCCTTTGGGTTTCCTATATTAGAGTAAAACCTCTAGGTTTAAGGGCTATTTCCCTAGATTAACCTTTAAGTGCTTATCACCTACACTAATTGATTACTTATGTGAAAAGGGATAGAAGTATAAATTAAATTAAACTATTCTAAAATAGACATGGGGGAGCTAATTCATGTATAGTATCAAGAGGGGGTTATAAAATATCTTAAATAGTCTTCATATGTGTCCCTAACTACTACTCTTATTATGGACACTTGTTCTCACCCTCTACAATCACCATCACTAGATTTACAAGTTTGTCTTCACATTTGGCACCAAAATGGTCATCAGTTGTTCAATCCAATCCATGTAATGGGTGACATGAAACTTTTAAATATCCCCATTGCCTCAAAATCTATTAGGAAGAACTTAAAAATCCTCCTAATTGAACTTATCATTTTCTCACTTTGTGGTCACCTTCCGTTCTCATTATCTTCCATAGATTACCTGAAGTGAAGGAACTTGTAGAAGTGTTTCCATGACAATTTTCTATTATAAATGATCATGGAGATATAGGATAATTCTAAATTGACCTCCCCTAATGACCCTCATCCTTAAACTCTCCTCTGCACCTACAAAACACAAAAAATCTATCAAGAAATTCTATTATATACCTTTTTGTATAAGTAGGGTACAAACAAAATAAATGGGATGGAGCTTGACTCTTATTCAATCCAAAAACCATTTATAGGTCATAATGACTCTCATAAATTCATTTTTACTCAATTATTTCCAATTAGGTCTTAGGGAAGGTTTCTGGAGGGTTTTTAGTGTTTCAGACCCTTAAGGATTGTTCATACAACCTTGATGTTGAAACCTCAGACCAATTCCACTAAAATATTTTTCAATACCCTATTAAATTTTCCCAAACTCCTTGTATCTCCATGATAAGTGTCTGTAATGGTGTGAGTGTCTTCAGATGTTTGATCAAGCTCTTCTTTACATGTTATGTACCTTGTGATAGGTTTGAGCCAAAAATGACTAACTTGAGTGATCCCTTTATAGACCACTAGCTATAAACAAAATTATACCTCAACATTTACATAATAAAATGTGTGGTAGGTTCATTTGGATATAAAAATGAGATTGAGACCCTATTAGGAATTTAGGCTTAGTCTAGGCGTAGTAGGCCTACAATGTGTTCATGACCTATAACCTTCTCGGCATGCCTGATCAAAACTATGAAGACTAATTATGATGTTTCATGTATAATAAAAATATCCAAACTTTATTTTAAGTGTTCCAACACTCCTCTCTCATCTCTTTATCACTTACCTACCCCTGGCTATAATTTTGCCTCTCTAGGAGTGACCTCTATCTAAGATAGAACATAGGGAATATCCCCTATCTAATCAACCATTTTTAGGATATGAGAGGTTATATTGAGTCATGAGTACCATATACACAAATTATCAAGTCTGGTTCATAATCCTAGCATCTCCAAACATTTCAAAATATAAGGTAGACTTTATATATTAGTGACTATTTAGAGACATTGAGTCAAGATTGTATGTTGAAGATTGAAACCCTTCTATGTTTCCTTGTTATGAGAATAATGTGAAGTGGATATCACCATTTTAAATGTATTATAAAACATTTTCATAATCCCAAATTCTTCCAACTTTCTCAATATGTACTCTTTACTGCCCAAGCCTAGTTAGCAAATTGTGTATCATGTTAATTGTTCATTTCAAGGGAATGAGACCCATGCAGGCTACTTTGAACTATGTATATCATGTTTAGGTTCCAATTTAATATCTATATGCTCATGTCATAATTGGACATACTCAGACCATACCCTAGGACTTTCCAACACCTAAACTATTATATTCTAAATGAATTGTCATACCACAACCAAACTATACGTGATCATTTTGACAGTCAAAAGGGGAATTTTTTCACATTGGAGCATGGATATTTATACCCTAGGTTATACTTTGGGCCTCTAACCACACCTTCATAGTCAAAAATATACATAACATGCCTAGGCTTTGAGATAACACCCAAACTTGTTATGCTCTAATATGTTACTAGTCTTTAGTCAACCTGTAGGTGCACTCTTTAGGAACAAAAGAGACCCATGTAGGCTATGTTTATAAAATGAAGCCTTTTAGTCCATGGTCTGGGATCCTTTAGATATCATTAGATCAATTCTCATCCAAATCAAGTCACTTTGTTATTAAAATGCTTCTATTGTATCTCGGTGTATTGAAAGATCATTTAAGCCTAAAACACTAGAGAATATTAAGATTATATAGTGAAAAAATGAATGAGATGGAGGCCTTGCATCCATTACCTCTTGGAAAAAAAAATCATTATCTTTAGTAAAGGACTTAATATTATATTTTAAATTCATGATAGAACACTGAGGCTTATGTAGACCTTAGGAAATTCTACTGTGAGAATAGGAAAGACAAAGTAGAGTTCTTATTTTGGAAAAATTAAGGTAACATGTCCCTAAAGTAACTCCATCAACTTGTGGACATAAGGTTTAATTATATTTGTCACCTTGTGGATCCACCATGGCTACCATGGTACTATATATGTTTATTTAACTTGATGAGGTTCAAACAAGCTTCAAACACCTAATATTAAAATACTCAATCCTCTTTTTGGACCACTTGTAGGTACACATTACCAATATACAAGATAAAATTGTATATATTAGAGAATTGGTTGTATCAACCAAACTAAAAAAAATTAAATGGTTCAAAATTGATAATCTACACCTTAGTAAAACTCTCACCACCTTGACATATCTTCATCACATCACCATGACTATGTAGGGCTCTTTTTACCTGCATGTAGGTAGATGTTTATAGGAAACTAATTTTGCATGAATATGACTATGTTTCACCAAGTACTAGTCTTGATAATAAGTATTTTAAAATTAATATGGTCATCATGACCATTAGGAGCATGAAACATCAATATGCCTTTGATATGGAAGCCAAAACATGAAAAGGAAATCCACGACTGAGGGAAACCTATTTGTAAACTATGATAGTGTCCTTTACTAGCAACATGAGATACTTATAATTTTATATTTTATCCCACACATGAAAAATGAGTTAATAACCATGTTATAAGGGTGTACACACTCTCTAACACCACATATAATACCTAGTTTGTATAGACCATATCAAATAGAGAGTTAAACATGAGGTGATGGGAATGAATATGTAGAAATGAGTGGTAGACCTCCTTAGCAATGGTTCATAGATCCTAGTATATTAATCTTGGAAATATTTCCATTAAATGGAAATATACAAAGGTTAATATCTCCTACCAAGTTAATTTGACTTGATTTAACTCTTACTGGTCATACCATTTAAAAATTAGTTGACCAATTTTGCTTGGCTAACAGAGTGATAGAAGAATGAAATATTTTTTTGCCATTTTTTAGATTTTTGAGAGTGATCAAATGTGTAAATGAGCTTAGGGGACCTGAAGGGTCAATTAAGAAGTCTTTCCCACATGCCAAATATGCTCTACAGCCTGTACAATTTCCCAAACTCTCTCTAACTGACTAATTTTCTTGTTCTAATGCTACTCCTAAATTTTTTAGTTATGAAATAGTTTTTTCTAACTTCCACTAACACATGGACATTGAGAGACACTTTTGAACACTTGTATTTAATGATAAACTATACAAACTTCATAAATGACTCAAATATGACCCCTAGAATGACATAAGGCTAAAGATGAATGTGACAAAGCTAATGACACATAAAATGACCTCAATAGGACAATTTTACTCCTTATTAAACCATATAAGGACCCTATACAAGTTTTTAATAATAAAGGGTTGACCTAGTTTGAATTGTGGTCAAAATAGTCAATCATACTCTCTTTTTGTTCCACTTTTTTTAGCAGGAGACAGTTTTGAAACCACCTCATGCACATAAAATAATAGTTAGTCTATTAAATCACTAAAATAATTATATAAAAGTAATCATTATAAATTTTAGAAGTAACATGTACATCTTACGTCATATTTATGAAAAATAATCACATTCATAAATTATCAAATTTCCTAAAATCTAAGATATAACTAAAACACATAATAGTATAATCTTATCAAATAAGTGTATCTAACTTTAAAATGTATTATAATGATCACATCATCTAAACAAAATATTAATTTTTTAATGGTGATTTGGGATGTAACATTTTAGGTTTAGATAAGTTGTTAGACATAGGATCAAACTCTGACTAGTGATGGACATGGGGTCAAAACCTTTTAATGAATAAAAAGACTTAGGAAATATTTAATTTATTTTCAATATTTTTGATATTTTTCTTAAAATTATAGAATTTTTAAAAGACACAATTATAATTTGAACCCAATTCCACATAGACAATATGTTTCTTAACTAGCTAGACCATTTTTTATCATTTTCAACCAAAATAACTTAACAGACATAAAATTTTGCATGCATTCAATTTTAGGTACAATAAGATATATAGGATATTTATCTTATTACTAATGTTTTTTGGTCTAATATTATGTGTAAGTGGTACATAATACTAAAAATGGATAAGGAATCACTCAGATTAGGAAACTATATACTTTTATATGCCTAGATGATTCTATCAATATTTAGATTCCTACACTAGATGTAGCCATTTAGATTCTATCAAATCCATCCATGTAAATTATCGTCTCACTATTTTAGAAAAAATCACTATGTTTTCCTATAACCCATGTTTTTTTGTGATATCAAAAGTTTAATGCATGTATAGTATCCAAAATACTTTCTCCTTCACTTTGAAACCCTAATTCCACTTTTGAAACTAGGTTAATCTATAAAATGTGAAGAGTGATGGGTTGAAATAACTCCAACAACTCTCTAACGAATGGTTGATTTATACCTACATATTTTATACACAATGAGGGAAATAAAATTTCATGTAATTCTTCCCATTAAGTGTATATGTGCAATCATGATCCACTAGTATAGATGTAACCTGTAATCTATCTTTAAAAAAATGACAATGGGTACTTGACTTAAATTAGAAGTGCTTCAGACTTATTGAGATTCTACTCCTTAAAAATGATTTATAATTTGTATATTTAGGGAAGTTCCACTCAATGTATAAGTGATATAATAAGATTTCTTAGTACTTCATAAATCCAGGATAAGGAAATAGGTTTAGCCCTATTGTGTATACATATATGACTCTTTGGGTAACTTCTCACACCACTGACATGGAAAACATACAGGTTGATCTATAAAAATTATTATAATATGGAAAATTACCATTGTTTAGTATGAAAACACGTTTAAAGTAGGTAGAAATTTTTTGAAATACAATTTCATCTAAAGTGTAACTAGAGGCATCCAAAATTTTAGGAACAATGACTTGATGATCAAGGAATAGTTTGCTTATGATAATAAGCAAATTGGACACAAACTATGGAATTCTTGTAGGTAACAAATATAAAATTTGGAAGGCCAGGCCTATAGGAGGAAATTGGATGGGACAGAATGGTGTGAAATATCTATATGGCTATGCACAAGTCATGTAAGTTAAGGATAAGTTAGGATTGAAATTTTCAAGTGTATAATACCAAATATTAGTGTTTACAATTTTTATTAATTTTTTATATTTAAAAAAATAATTATATATTCTAAAAAATATTTAATAATAATAAATATATTCTTAATTATAAATATTTTTAAAATATAAAAAAGGAAAAGTATATATAAAAAATAATTAAATTAAAAAAAATGCATGCAAAAACAATAACATTAAAAAAAGTAAACTTTTATTAATGGACCACAAAATCTCTATTTATAATGAAACTATAATTGAATGGATAAAATATATTCATGAAGGTCTAAATGTATAAAAAATATAAAGTTACCTCAAATTAAAATTTTATATAAAACTAAAAAAACTTAAATATGATTCTAGACATGGAAATCTTCCATGCAACAAATTAAAGCTTCAATGACTTCTCATAATACGTAAATTTACATGTAGGGTCCGAATAGATATGATGTGGAATAATAAGATAAATCTCAAATATTATCACCCAAATTTCATTTATAATTTTAAGCGTTCAAGTTGTTAAAAGTGACAGATATATGTCTATGGTAGAATAACTACTTTTCAAATAAAACATAAATGTGTAAGAAGGCTAATGGCCTTGCTCAGAATAAGATTACAATATATTGATCAAGATAATTATAATTAATTAAACAAAAAATGCTCACTCATACCATTTATCTTATTATATATAGTTAAATAATGAGGTCCAAGATTTTAAGGCATCTCTATCTTATAGGGAATATCCTCAAATTAGACAAACACTTATTTGAGGATAACCACAAAAGAGAAAATCATTGTTATAATTAACTTATAAATGGATAATTATGTGCCCATAAATATGTGATTATCCATAAATATTTCTATTTAAATTGAATTTTTGACTACATAAATGTTTTTTTATTAATATACACTAAAAATTTGTCTCATATTTATTAAATTTATATCCTAAGGTAAAATCCATGTTTTCCCTCAAATACATTATAGTATATTACCAAGCACATGGAATCATTGAGTCTCAAGTGTTATGGTACTCTTATCATACTTTTTAAAAATTGGTTATTGAACCCTTGAACATTTTCACTAACCATTTTACTAATGTTTATGAGATCACTGATAATAAATTTGGGGTCCATCTTATTTCCATAGTGAAACTTAAACACCCTTTTTAATTTAGTCTAAGAATTGATACTTTTATAAGTAAAATTAATGTACGAATCACTATCAATCTCTTTAAGTATTTTCATAAATATGTTTATCATTACATCCTCATCCTCAACATCATAATAATCATTCATATAATGAAATCATGTAAGTGATTTTCAATTTATATGGCATTGTCTCCTTGAAATTTTGGTATCTTTTATGATATCATTAGCATAAAATGTTGGGGAATGTTGGGAAGTGATTAAAATCTATTTTTATATTTTTTCATCTCATATATAAGGATGGCCTTGATGTAAATTTTATATAGGATGATTTTTCACTAGATTATGGGGTTAATTCACATGAGTTAGGTTATTTTTTTCCTTATAATATTATGATACCTATGTTGCTTTCTCATTATATAAGTGAAATATTGATTAAATTTATAAATATCCTCAATGATATTTCTAGTTTTATATCTATGGATTCCTTATTCTACTTCTAATAATTTTAGATTTATAATTTCCCTTTATTTTGGAAGGGTGTTTCTAATTGTAGATAATTATTATGATCTTCTATGATTTTAAAATATAGGATATAAATACATTTAGACCCATGGATTATTTTTATATTTTAATACTAATACATTTGTCAAAGACATGTTTACATCTCTTCCAAGTAGTTTAAGTATTTTAAGTAAGCTCAAATAAGGATTAGAATTTAGGTGAGCAGATATTTTCACTTAAATTTAATGTTTTAGATTGAGGTAAAAACAAGTTTTGAAGGGGCCCCAAAACCCTTTAATAGAGAGAAAAATAAATAACGTGTAAGCCCACAGGCAACGCCTAATAAACACTATAGTGTAGTAGCAAAAATAGGTTTTAAAAGGACCTGAAACCATTAGAGACACATCCGATCAAAACCCAGAAATAGAAATCTGGTAGCACAACAAACAAAAGCTAACAAAAGGAGAACAAAGATCAGTACCAGTTTCTAAACCAACAAGAAGGACCAGATTATTCATCCAATTCCAGTATCAAGTTCATGGCTTCTTTTCCTTTCAAAGCAGTTTCGTGGGTGGTAACCGCCTGCAAAGCTCCTTTTTGTGTATCTTTCTTTCTGGAACATTGTCTTGTCCTTTTTCTGGGACCCTCTATCACTTTGGTCTCCTCATTGGCACGTTTACCTATATTGATAGCAGCTGCACAAATGTTGGACGTTACTTCCTCCATTTTCTTTCATTTACCTATATTGGACAAATGTTGGATGTTACCTATATTGATAGCAGCTGCACAAATATTGGACGTTACTTAAATTTAATGTTAATATGTCATTAAAACACATAATTATTATCAATATAACATGGAATATATTAATTGGAATTATTATTTTAGGTTCTAATTGGTTTCCACACTCTTTAGAATATCTTTCTCATCATAGATTCAAGATCAATAATTTATTATTTTAAATTTATCATTAAATTTTCATTAAAAAAATAAAAAATTCCCTCTATCCAAATATATTATATACATCTCAAAATGTTAATGGTTGATAAACTTACACACCTCTATATATAGGTTTAATGTCTAAACTAGCTTATTTATCAAACACTCAAAATTTTAGACCAATAGAGTCACTAATTTAATTGAAAATAAAAAGATGAAATTTCATGATAAAACCATATTTTGAAAAATAATACAAAATAACTTTTCACAAAATAAATATGATGATGTAAAGACTCTTTGTTTTCCCAAAATTGACACCATCTAATTGGTGGTGCCATAATTATACCCTTCTTAGTATGGATTAGAGAATTATATATCTTATTTATATATTTCTCTCTACTAGAAGAAGTGATCAATATAAGAACATGGTTTTGGGTGTAAAATATCACCACTTTTTTTTTTCAAGTTAAATATGGGTATTCACCAATCATTTCTAAATTATTTTTATTGGAAAAATCATATGTATGAGATCTAAGCAAATGAACAAGACCCACAATGCCTAGTTATTGTAAACAATTAAATTTGGTAGTAGACACTTGGTAGAATCAACTCTAGAAAAAAATTACATATTTAGACATTTCATACACATTTTAATCTTGTGCACACTATCCCTCTATCTTTTTACCCACCTTATGTCTAGGCTAGCTCTATTCACTAGATATACATATGCATGATCAACCTAGTCTATATAATAATGTTAAATAATATAAAATATATGTTTACATATCTAAAATAAATTATTTAAATTAAAATTATAGTACCAGTAATGGATATAAAATATAGTTACCATAGGAATATTCCTCTACCAATAATGTATATGAATACTCAATGACTATTTTTTAAAATTTTAAAGTCTCCACTAGGTCAACCTATCAGAGTTTCATATATTAGTCATAGAAATAAATAATGCAATGTTAGATATAAATATAAAATAATCCTAAGGTTATAATCATCTTCAAAATTTCTAAAAAACTCTAGAAATAAATTACCAATATTTTTGACATTATCACAAAGGCATACATAACTAACAACCCCTCAAGAAAGTAGTCTTAGAGCCAAATCTAAATACACATGAAATTCAAAGTTGTATTGTGTAAAATGACAAAAAAAACATTTCATTTCATCATATATTTATCAAAATGCTACACACACACACACACACACACACACACACACACACACACACACACACACACACACACACACACACACACACACACACACACACACACACACACACACACACACACACACACACACACACACACACACACACACACACACACACACACACACACACACACACACACACACACACACACACGCACACACACACACACACGCGCGCACGCGCGCGCCCACACACACACACACACACACACACACACACAAGTTGGATAATTATGTGTTGTTTTCACCCTCTTTGGAATATTGTAATGTTGGAAATAGTAAACCTTTAAGTGGGTAGTGTTTTGGGTTATTCAATCCAAAATACTAAGCCATCTTATTAACAAATACATAACTAGATTTTGGACATAAGGAAAAGTAAAACATATATCAGTGCATAGGACTAAAGGCAAGCACACACACATGAATAATTTATAGGCATAGGAAAAAATTTCTAAGGAGTTACAAAACTTTACATCATATAAGGAAAATTTTGGTAAATTTAGGATAGTACTAGTTACCATAGGATTCATCATTTACCAATAGCATCCAGGCAAGGTTTGAGTATATTTTTATGATATCATCATTAATATAGAATTTTAAAGATTAGTGATGGCTGATATGAGTGAAAAAATATTATAAAACCTAAGTACATATTTCACCTCTTGATTTGCCAAATTTAAATCATCTAATTAAAATATCTAAGTATATATTCATAATTCATATTTGTATGTCATATATATATTTTACATAGAATGAATTAACTTTATTTTAATATATTTAGATCACCTTAATCCAAAAAATGTAAAAAAAAATTAGTGATTGACCTTCCTTGATGATCAATTATCTAATGTCTATTACATCAATGATCTTTTATATTTTAACAGAATTTGCCACTCTGTCACATCTTATAATAGTTTCATAAAAACCTTTTGAGCATGTTATAAAAGTTAATCTAAGATATTCTCTTGATATACAAAAAAATCCATGGGTTACTATTGATACTGTAAATATTAAACACATAAATGATCATGTTGATTATGAAGATGATATAAGATATTTTATAGCACCTGACATTTCTCTAATTTATACAATGATATATATATATATATATATATATATATATATATATATATATATATCATTGTATAAATTGGAGAAATGGTCAGGTGCTATAAAATATCTCATGTATATATATGTTACTCTTCACCCATGACATGTAACATTTGAAATACTTGATCCATGACCTTCACTTAAACATCCATTTATGGGATCATAGGTTAATTGGGATATAATTCAAACCAAAAATTATAAAAAATACAAAATACAAAAATAAAACTAAAAATACAAAACTAAGACCTTTGCATGACATGTTTTTCTATTAAACATAGATTGATTGAATATATTCCTTATATACATATTAAACTACATATCCATTTTATACACACATTATTGTCATAATATACATGAGTGGGATGTAGTATATATATGTTACATATGATACATTGACATTTAGGTGTCTAACATTAATTACATCCAAGAGGAACCTTTCTACATTAGGGACATGCCTTGATGGGATCATCTTCAAGAATTTTCATGCTACATCTTTCTAAATTGGTCCATTGATCATATCATATTTTTAAACACAACTTTTTCTTACTCAAACTTTCTAGAGTGTTATATCATATGGATATTATGCTTTACTATATTGGATGATGACATTAATTTATTATGTATTAGAATTAATTACTTTGTGCATGCTTAATATTTATGATTATGACATGTTGTGATAATTATGTGTGATATACTATGTTTTTATGGTTGCATTGACTATGTCTTGTCAACTTTTGTCTCAGTTGTGTAATAGGATTCCCTATACTACATCATGGCCATGGCATGTCCATGTTGGGTTAGATTGGTTTCATATCTTATATGCACTTATTGACCATGATATTATGTGCATTTTCATGTGCATGGTTAAATATATAAATTTTAATATGATATTGGTGTTGGGATTTCTTTCATTCATACTTTATTGTGTGTAATTCCATGATTTATATCATGCACCTACTATTATTTTTATCAATGCATGTTTAATTGATATATATACTAGACATTAATGCTTGTATGCCCATTTTCATTGGATTACATGTCCCATATGTTATTGAATTATAAATTTTTATATTATGACATATATTATCATGTTTTTATGCATATCTTACATGATTATGTTTTTCTATATAACACATTGTGGGCATAACTCTTTATTATGACATGAGTTATTTGCATACTTCATCCCTCATATCAAAAGGAGGAATACAATGGGTTTGTATCAAATATTAAAGCCATGAAAAATATATATTTCAATTGTGTGATAGATTATGTGATTTAGATGGTTTTTATTGAGTATATTGAGACATATATGAGTCATTTTATAGGATTTTTAGGAACAATTGAGGCATGTTATGATATGTTAAGAGACACATGATGGAACTATATATTATTAGAGTACATGTGGATTATATTGGAGCATGGAATTTGTTCATATAAACACTTTTATATTTTATATATTATGAATTTATGGGGAATGGTGGTACCATGTAAACACTCTGATTTTATAATCCGTTTTCAATGGTTATTATTTTGACATAAAAACTTGTTATGGGTTTCCAATATTATATAAAAATTGTATTTAGGATTCCAATTTTACATATGAACATAACTTAAGTGTTCCAAAAATGAATTAATATGATATTCAAAGGATTTTTTTTGAGGTTTATACATTTATCAACTTTTATCACTCCTCCAATGATGGTTGAAGAATTCACACTCCTAAACTCATTAGTATAATGCTTACATATCCTTGAGTAATTATCACCCCAAAATATTCTCAACAAAAGTTTTACAAGTGGTATCTTAGTTTTTGTACCCTCAAGTGTATTTTTTACTTTAATTTTAAATTTTATGTGATTCAATAGTCTAGTTGTTTTAAATTACTTATCTTGATAATACATTTATCTATACATGTCTCCTTTTAGGTTTTACATAAATCAAAGGGGACATTCAGGGCATACCTGTCAACAACTATGGGTGTGTATTATATTTACACTCTATGTGAATCAAATCTTAGATAGATGTGTTACCAAGGTGTAATGTATTATGTAAATTATTTATGTTCACAACATTAGTTAATTGGTAATAATACTCACATGTGTGAGAGGATGAAGTGTAGCTTGGGGAATTATCTTATCCCACCTTTCACTCAAATAATAATAATGTGATCATCCCTGAAGATAATAAGAATATTCTTAGATAGAAAATGCTATAAGAAGTTAAGTTTGACATCTTCTCCACTAAAGGAGAAAAGGCTCCTAGTCTAGAAAAGTTTTCCATTATATTCTTTTATCACTTTTGGACATTATTGAGAATGAGGTTGTGGTAGAGGTAACTAGATTATATAGAGTTCATAATATTATAAATTAAATCAATAACACCTTCCTTGTTATTATTCCTAATAAAATAGGGGTAATTAGTATAAATAATATAGGCTAATTAGTTTATGTAACATTGTGTACAAGTTTTATGCCAAAAATTTAGTCCTTAGACTACAACCTCTTCTACCCAAAATTATCTTTGAATAAGAAGGGTCCTTTGAGTCCATAAGGTAGATTAATTATGGAATTATCCTAACCCATGCATATATTCACCCCATTTAACACTATCAAAGAAAATTAATGTTTGTTAATCTCTACCTGAACAAGGCCCATGATAAAGTTTCATGGTAATTCTTGGATAAAATCCTTGACAAGGTAGGATTTAATAAAAAATTCAACATTATCATAGGAGACTACATATATTATTCTAAATTATCAATCATGGTTAATGTCTCCCCCAAGGGGTTTTTTATATTTAAAATGGGGGTTAGGAAAGGTGACCCCATCTTACATTACCTCTCTATTATCATGGTGTAAGCTTTAGGTAGGATACTGGTAGATTTTAGAGAGGCTAGGAAATTAAAAGACTTGTAAATTACCCTTTGAATGGATCTTGTCTCTCTCCAATTTTTTTTATGACACTCTAGTCATGGGAGAAGCCTTGGTTAAAGAGGATAAGACCATCAAATATGTGCTCAAAAATTATGAGGTGGGGTTAGGGTAATGTGTGAACTTATCTAAAAGTTGTCTTTTTTCTTTCATACACCAAATATGTTGAAAATTAAGATATCCATAATATTAGGCTAAAAAATTTAGGAGCCATTATCTTCTTACTTGGGGATTCACCTTTGCATCATAAGGTTGGAAGAAGATAGATGTAACCCACTACTAGATTGATTTCAAAATAAATTAGTAGCTGGAATGGGTGTCTTCTTCCTTAGGCTGGTAATATATAATTGGTAAAAATATCCCTTTAAAGTATGCCTATTTATTTTATGTCTATTTTTATAATACCCACCAAGATAGTAAATAAAATAGAGAATGTCCAAAGGAGGTTCATGTTTTCATTTAAATAAGAGTCTAATTTTTTTCCCTTAATGGCCTAGAACAAGGTGTGTAGGCCAAAATATTTAGGAGTCTAGATGTTGGGGAGGATTAAAAGCATTAAAATTTCCCTTATTTTATATTTATAAATATGTTCCTCAATTAAATTAAATATCCTTCAGTCATCCAAAAATTTGAACTTTCTACCATTACCAAAAATCCATTTTCTACCTTCACAAAGCAAATATCTACATTTAAAAACCAATTTATAAAACAAAGAGCCATAGTGATAACATTATATATTATAATAATTTAAGTGGCTATTTTATCTCCTATTTTAGAGCTAAAGTATGTGATTATTGGACCCATTATGAGGTTGGTTTAGTTTGGAAGGATATTTAATGGGGTACTTCCTTGGGGATACCCTTCTAGGATCTAACCAAACTTAATAAAAAATTGAAGGGTATTCACAATGGAATCCATCCCAAAGATTACCTAATTATTTGGCACAAATAAGACTCTAAATATTAATTGGTTAGATCAATATATATCCTTGACCTAGAGTATAGGGGTGATGGGGTCTAATATCTTAAACTCTTAGATAAATGCCTTATTCCTAAGTTCAACTTTCTATTTTGGTTGGCCTACCAAAATAAGATCCTTATAATTGACAACCTAAAAAGATCCTTTGTAAAAATGAAGAAGAATCAGTCAATCATTTATTCCTAGATTATTGTTTAGGGACCAACATCTTCAAATTCTTTGTGGAAAAAATAAATTTGGCTTGGTTCCACCCCAACCCAATTTTGGATCTTATTCTACAATGGAATCCTCCTTGGAAACTTCTAATTATTGAGTTTTTATGGAGTATCACACTACCTAATTTATTTTGGGTCATTTGGAAATAGATAAATGACCACATTTTCATATATAAATATGGCAACCTTAACTCAGTGAAGCTTAGAATTTAGGAATCGATAAAGGAACATTAGCTATTTTTCTCTCCTAAAACTAAGGAAGCTTTGGGAGAGTTTGGATAGTAGATCCTCTGTATTTAGAACCTTAACCCATATAAACCTTTGGTTGGGCCTATTGTTAAGAAATATAAAATCATGGTTAAGTAGGTAAAAGCCCTAGAAGGATGGTGCAAGCTTAAATTTGATGGTGTAGCTAAGGGGAACTTAATACTTGATTGGTGGGATGGGTTATTAGAGACTATAATGCACATCTTGTAGTATCCTTTTTAGGTGTTATGGGATCCCAAACCAACCACATGGCTAAATATAGATTAATGTTATGGGGAATTAGGCTATCAATTGATCTCAAGTTCTAAAATTTGGTCATTGAATAGGAATCATTTAACATTGTTAGATGTTCTTAGATAGTTTCCATGTTCTTAGACCATCCATAATGAATTCAAGGAAACCAAAATCTTTCTTGATTCCTTTCATTAACTTATCATCAAACATGAATATAGATAAGGTAATGGATACATTGATCTCATGGCCAACTAGGGGTTTAATGAAACATGTTTTATGAAATAGAGATCTAAGGATAACTTTACATCATAACATAGACACAAGTTAGAGGATGAGGCAGATAATGATGGTTAGTGAGTTAAATTTCATGTCAATATATAAGATTTTAATCTCAAATCTACATAATTATTTTATTAATTACAAAATCAATTTCCAAAAAAGGGTAATCATTAGCGTGGGTGAGATAAGGGATGGCCCTTTTAAGAGGTGTGTGGTCATTTATATGATAAAAAAGTGGCATCACATTTCCAATCATTAATTAGCCTGATTAATAAATTTTGAGCTAATATAAATTACCAAGAGAGCTTATGGGGTTGGAAACATGGGTGATGAACTAGATAGAATGTAGTCCCTCTCCTAAAAATATGTAAATAATAACCAAATATGAATTTTTTTAAAGAAAGGTGGGATTAATATGTACATGGATCAATTCATTAGTCATGACCCAAATCTCTTTGTATACTTTTCTAAATCTTATAAAAATAATATATTTTACATGAGGTGAGTATAAATTCTTGTTATAGAAAAGAATATTGCAATTATTATTGGAATGTCACTAGATGAAATGAAGGAATACAAGGATAAATGATGTAGGGATGAGCTCATAAAATTATTCTTCAAGAAAAATGCTTTGGCCAAAAAAGTGAAGAAGGGATTCTTATGATGAAACATTTTGTATCCATAGATGGTTGTCTACCTATAAATCATGAGGTACATAACTCTTAAAGGGAAAAAAGAGTGGCTCATTCTCACCATTTTATGTTTCTCAACCATTTCAAGAATAGATTTTTCCTTAACCTATCATTTATTATTTTGAGATCTCTCAAATTGTCTATGGATGCCTATTAAGGAAACACCTTAAATGTCATCATTTACTAAGCCATCATCATTTTATTGATAAAGGGGTCCAAGCCCTAGATTAACAACTAAGTGGTGATTGAGGAGGTTGAGGATCAAAAGGGATTATATATAAATGAGGTATCCAAATTTGTGGAGACATTTAAAATAGAGTCAAAGTATTCTAAGAAAACCATTGACCATATTATGGAGAATAAGAAAAGAATGAAAATGATGGGGTCATAAAGAAACTCATTTTTTGTATGATGATGTGGAGGCCTCCCCTATTAATTCATAATCTTAGTCTGTCTTAAACCTTGGCAATGAGATCATAGACTTAACAGGGGAGAATCATGAGGTGATAGATTGTTTTTATATTCAATAGACTAAAATAAAAGATGGGGTCATGTAGGGGTCCTTTCTCAAAGAATAAGAAGAGGCTAGTTAGAACCTTAAATAAAAACTTAAGGATCTTTAGGGGAGACTTAAATTCTAGGGAAAAGTTATAAGAGAAATAATAAAGGATATCAAGGCTATTAGAGAATTCATCCTAGCTAGAGTGAGTGTGGTTAGGAGAGGAGGTGATGTTTTGAATAAGCTACTCTGTATGCACAATCTAGAACTAGAGAATCATACAGATAAGAGAACAAAATGCTAAAACAAGAGGAGGAAGCTCAATCAAAACATAAGTGAGGGATCCTTTCTAGAAAAAGTCTAAGAGGGAAGATCATAAGGTGGATTAATATAACATGTTATAGGTAGATATATTTTAGGGTCCATGAAATATAACTAGAAGAAATATGAAGAATGATGATGATAAAAATGAAGGCCTTTTGGGTACCTCAAACACCATGGAGACTAAAGACCCAAATCTATACTAGTAGGGAGGTTGGATAAATATCTTTGGTTTCTTGTTATTCTAGGTATTTATTTATTTTTTTATTAGATTACTAATAGGTTTAGTCTAGGTTCTAGGTGGTTTTTTGTAAGCTCCATGGTGGGAAACTAGTTCTAGCAATTTTTTGGGGGATTTTTCCTTTCTATGGATCAATATGCAAAGGTTATGGGATCCTTTAAAACATTTATTTTACCTACATATAATAAAATAATCTCTCACTTACCATTTTTTACATATATAAGGATCGTTTATGTCCTTGTGCAAATTTAGATTGGAGCTTAGAGTCATATATATAACTAGAGGAGATTTAGTCTATTAGATATTTATATTCTTGTGCAACCATTTATAGTTACACACATGTACATTGTATATTCAATTAGTATAGTACATTTTTTTCTTTGTTGGTAAATATATTTATATTATCTAAGCATTGTTGTCTAGATTCATGTTCATTTTAGATTTTTCCTTTAACCTCCTCAATTCTTATATGGTATCAAAACTTGATCTATAATATCCTTCTCAAAATTTTCCTAGATCAAACTTTTTATTTAGAGTTATTTACATTATTGATTGTAAATCTGAGTGGAGAATAGATTTTATGAAGATATTTATACCTAAATAGTTTTTATGTGTTTTAGGCAAACCTAAAATTACCTTTGGAGGAATTTTAAGTTGTTTATTTAAAATATTTATCAATCTTGGCCTTCCCATGATACTTCCAAATCCTCTAATTATTTTTTGAGCCAATTCATGCTGTGGGTTTTCAAAATTACCTAATGGGTATTTTTTATTTGTGCCAAAACTATTATTTTAGGGATTTTTCCAGTTTTTAGAAAACTATATAAATTTTGGGTTTGATCCAGTATTTTTTTGAATTATACTTGAAAAATATAAATTAAAAAAACATGGTTTTTGGATCTTCTAGTGATTTTCTAATTTTTCTTGAATTTCAAATTTACTAGATAAACAAGGAATAAAAAAGATGACATTGTATTTTTTGCACTTATTTTTCCAAAACATGGATCAAGGTTCATACCATAATATTCCTCTTCTTGATATGTTTCTAAAAAGTCCTCATTTTCATGAATTGGACTTATGGTTATCATGTCGTGTGTGTTTGAATTTTCTCTTGAATATTATTGAGTATCAAACAGCTCACACTAATTATATGCCTACTAACCACCACACATACTGAAACATGTCATCATTACACTTAACCACTAGTGGCTTGCCACTATAAATTTATTGTAGTGTCATACCACATCTACCATGTGTCTTCCCAATGTTCATATTTAACACCCAAAGCCTGACCCTACACCATTGGACCTAGTTTTTGAATTCATGTACTTCTATGGCTCATAACTTTTGATCTATAAATCCAGGAGAAGTGGTTTTATTTTTTCTTGGATAGTTTTCGAGTCCTACATAGTAGTGGAGTTATTTTTAATTTTTTATAATATATATATATATATATATATATGTATGTACATATATATATGTATGTACATATATATATATATATATATATGTATGTACATATATATATATATATATATATATACATACATACATACATACATACATAATATATATATATATATATATATATATATATATATATATATATATATATATTGTAGTTTTTTTCCTAATTTTTTAACCAAATCATGTATTTTGGGCATTCTAGAGGCCATAATGTTTGACTAGTAAATCAAATTTGAATGTTTTACTTTGAAAGAGCATTTTCTTCATTCTCTTTGTAGTTTTAACATCTAATTATTTTTATGCGCACTTATATTTGATGTTTTTCCATCATAGTGGTCTATTTTGTAAGCTATGAATCATATTGCTTAGCATCAAGTATAGGTCACACATCATTTTTAGAGGGATCATTCTTGAATGCTTTATATATCTTTCGCATGGGTTTTCTAGATGTATTTTATATTCACACTAGTTTATAAATTACCATGGGTTTTTTTTATATTTTTATAAATTTATACATATGTGCTTTGTTGCACTTTGTTTTCACATTTCAATTTTGTATTACATTCATGTAGCATATTAGGTACTCTCACTTATGGATTTTGTAGTGATTTGTATACAAACCTACCACATTAACACTTTTGAGGAGATCTTCACATTTTCTTTGTCTTCATTCCCTATTTATAATTACTTAGAAATAAAGGGGGATTTTTTTTGTACTAATAATACTTTTTAAGTTGTTCAATTACAATATGTATCTAGTTTTTATTCCTAGTAGATGCAAAGATAGGTTGTTTTTCATGCTATAACAATTATATTCCAACCCTTTTGGGGTTTTCAAAATCATCGTGTATTTTTTCAATGATAGATTTATAATCAAGCCAACCTAAGGTTTTAAGACATTCAAAAACATTTTTGAGCCAACTTGGTTTTCACCATGTATTTTTTAAGATGGAACACGTCTCAATAGTTACACTTGTTCACACAATTAGATTCAAGAAAGCAAGTTTTGATTCATTTTTTTAGAAGCTTCATCAAATTTTATAATCATCTACATCGTCAAATTAATCACTATTTTTATATATCATTGTACATGGGTACCTCATCATTCCTAGTTTTTAGAACCTATAATTATAAGTATAAAACTTATTCTCTTTTACCACATCACTTAGACTATTATTTAGGAGGTGTTGTGTGTGTCATATTCACACTTTATGTGAATTACACCTTACATAGACCTATTACTAAGATGTAATGTATTATTTTCATTATTTACATATAAAACATTATATAAGTGGTGGTTATCCTCACATATGTGAGGGTGAGGTGTAGTTTGGGGAGTGATCCTATCACACTTTTCACTCAACAAATAACATATTAACTAAACTATTTATTTTACTATATCATGTCCCTTTGTGTTCTTGTGGAAAGTTAGATGGGATCTTAGATTCATCTCCAAAGTTGGTAGAGATGTAGTCTATTAGAGAGTTCTATTCTATTGCAACCAATGTTGTTTGGATACATGTTCATTCTATATTTAGTTAGTATAACACAATGTTTTTTTAAATTTTGAATCTTATTTTATGATCTAAGCATTTTTTTGTGGATGGATGTTCATTTCAAAATTTTCTTGGGATCTCCTCAATTCCTATAACACCCAATGTGGTTATAATAGGTACCAATTTTTTGTTTTATCCTTTTAATTTATCATTTTCAATACTAGATTAAAATGGAGGGATCTATAGACACCTAAATTTGGTATTATATGATTTAAAAAAATAAAATTGATACACTTTGACCTACTTAACATTATAAAAATTTAATTCTTCAGCATACTTTCCATCAATCTATTTACCCACTTAATTTCTCGGCCAACTCTATTTTAAAAATACACCTATTAAATATTAGATTAATCTATATAATAACCTTCCATAATATGAAACATACCTTGTCCCTATCTCATATAAGTTATTTACATTATAAATATATTATTATTAATAATTAGCCAATAATTGTTACTATAGGTGTATGCCTCTACTAATAGCGTTTAGGGACACTTAATGACTATTTTTCAAATTTAGAAGTCTCCACTAGGTTGTCTTGGACATGTTTCATTGATTGGTCATGGTAAGAAATTATGAATATTTATATATAAATAAAAAATCAATATTAAGGTAATATTAATCTTGATAAATCCTAATAAGGTTAAGAAATCAATTATCGCTCTTGTTTAACATTATAAAAAAGACATACATATATAAAACCCTCAAAGGATCAATCTTGAAGCTATGTCTAAATACACATGAAATTCAAAGTTACATGGTGTCAAGTGTCAAATTCCAAACATTTTATTTCATTCTATATTGATAATCACATTATATTTATATGGACACACACACACACATAGGCAAGTGGGATATATATGTGTGGTTTGAACCTTTTTCATGGAATTTTAATGTAGGAAATTCTTATCCACTCATTGATGAATGGTTGGGGTTGTCTAATGTAAAATACTAACCCCATTTACAAGGTTCATATTGAGTTTTCAATCAAAACTAGGGTTTGGATGGAAGAAAAATTAAAACATAAATCAACACACTAGAATGAAGTGAGCACACACATAGGAATAATATATAGGTGTAGGCATATAGGATTGATTTACATAATTGCAAACATATAGGGACACTATTGGTAGAGAAAAGATAATAACACTACTACAAGGGTCAAATAGTATCAACAACATCCACACAAGTTTTGATCCACTATTTTCTAATATGATCAATAAAAAATCTTACAGGAATAAAATTCAAAATCGTTGATGACTACCATTAGTAAAAAAATATCAAAAAATATAAGTTCATCTCTCCCCTCTTGATTTGTCAATTTTAAATATTCAAATTGTAATATATATATATATATATATATATATATATATATATATCCAATTAATTTTTTTATAGTATTGATGTTTTTTACATAATATGAATTAGTTAAAGGTTTACTTTATTTAGATCACCTCAATTCAAAATTAGTAAAACATTTTAGTGATTTACCTTCTTTAATGATAAATTATCCAATGTTTGATACATAAAAAATTTATTAGAGTTCAATAGACATTACCTACTCCATCACATCCTATAATAGTTTCATAGAAACCTTGTGAGCATGGTCTAAAAAACACATTGAGGCCAACATTTAGTTTATTCCATATGTTGCAGTGGCTACTAAAACTATATAGTGCATACAAAATCATGTTGAATATGAAGATGATATGGGATAATTTATAACATGTGATCATTTATCTTATTCATATAATGATATATATGTAATTCTTTACCCATAATGTGTGGCATTCATATTGATCAATATATGACCATTAATTAAGCATCATTTAATCAGATCATATGCTAATTGGGATATAATTAAAATTAAAATTTATAAAAATCAAAAAGTTAAAAAATACAAAATAATTAAAAAAATTAGAAAAATAAATATCATGACCTATGTATGACATTTTTTGCTAGTACGCATAAACTCATTGATGGTATTTGTCATATACATGGTTGATTACATATCCATTTTATACACACGTGATTTTCATGGTATAAATGAGTGGGTTGCAATACATAAATGTTACATATGTGTATAAAATAAAATATAGTATTAAGTACTTGTCAAATAAAAAATTGATATATGTTTACCACATATGATTTTTTCATGTAAATATAGTCTTACCCACCATTATCTCACATTTAATGTTTCTTTGTGATTTTCATTTTTACATTTTGTTGTTACACACCAACATAACCTCATTATTTATTTCAAACCTACTTACTATCCTACATAAACATATCCATATCCAAATTTCATCTCACCTACACACAGGTCAATAACACCATACTAGGTTAGTATAGATAATCGATATTGATATGGGCTTGCCATTATCAACCCTTTTAAATAAATGGATAATTTTTAAAATTAGACCTTTACTTATGGTTGGCCCATATACGTTGCATGCTAATGATGTGAGAAATTACCTAATTAGACTCATATATAAAAAATAAGGCCTTATTTGAATGGAATTGGTCACTTATATGGTAGACATCTAGACGCTAATACACATTGAGAAAATATTATTAATTCTTCCCAAATTGTAAATCAATCACTAGGACTACCCTACTTCCAAGTCTAAACATATCAAATCTTAGTCAAATGAATAATTGTTATGTATTAATTACAAATCATTAACTACATTTATATATTTAAGGATAAAAGTTTTACAATCACATTAGGTGGGAAAACTAGGTGTGTCTTGATTTCCCTACTTGGATAATTAGATACATAGGCAATAATCAATCTTTAAATAGGATTGATTGGTGTCAAATCCACCCATTTTACTTTCCTAGTTTTTGTAGGTTTCTATCCCTCACAAATACACCTAGGGTTTTGATGTCAAGGAGATAAATTTATATAGTTTCATGGATCATCATGGTTTAGCATCACACACATAAATATTATAGAGATAGATGAAGGTGATAGTATGATTAAAAATTCAAAAAAAACAAAATAATTTAAAAAATTAGAAAAATAAAAAATGAGGACCTATGCATGACATTTTTTTATGGTACACATATTGGTTTCTATTATTTTCTATATAAATGGTGAATTAAATATCCAGTTTATACATGATATTTTCATGGTATACATGAATGCAATGTAGAATATATAATTTATGTACGTGTAGAAACTATAATTTGGTATCAAGTAATTTATAATGATAATATTGATATATGTTTACCACATATGATTTATGGAAACAAATAAGGTTTTAGCCCACCATTATCTCACACATACATGTTTTCTTACCATTTTGATCCTTCCATTCTACCATTACACACAAACATTAAACTTAATGTTTGTTTCAAACAAGCTTACTATCCTACATAGACATCTCCAGATCTTAATTTCAGCTCACTTGTACATAGGTTAATAAAATCATAATGGGTAAATATTGGTATTTGATACTAACATATTCCTAATGTTACTGACCCTCTTATAACAATGGTTACTTTTTAAAAAATCAAACCTTTCTTTAAGGTCAACCCATCTATCTAGCATGTTGATGCCATGATAAATATCCAAATTAGAATCATATATACAAGTCAAATCCTCATTTGAATGAAATTTGGAACTTATCTAGTGTAAATATATACATTACTTCACATTGAGAAATATTATCTATTATTTTCAAATTACATTTTTTTCATTAGGACTAGCCAACTACCAAGTTTGATGCATACCAAAGCCTAGTCAAATCAAGAATGGTCAAGTATCAAATCTAAACCATTTATTTCATACACTTAAAGAGAATAATTTCACAAACACATTAGGTTGGAGAACTATGTGAGGCTTGATTTAAATCCTTAGAGTATCGAATACATAGGTAGTGGTCAACCATAAAAAGGGGGAGATTGGGGTCAACATAACCTTACAATTTTCAATTTGTTTAAGTTTTTTATCCCTCATAAACACACCTTGGGTGTCAAGGTGAAGGAGGTTGATTTATATAATTTTGCATGTCACCAAGGTTTTGTATCACACATAATGATATTTCATGAGATATGTGAAGATAACCATATGGTCATTGACCCATATTTTGGTATAGGTCACTACCAACTAAAAAAGTTCAATATTAGAATTCATTATTGACCCACATCTTATGGAACTAACCATGTGTAGATAACCATTCCTATATAGACAAAAGAAATTTTTTTTAAAGAAATGAATTATAGACCTACTTTGGTCTATTTTTCAATCCTAAAATACAATCATAATTAAACAACAAAAAAATAATAATTACTCATTCCCTTATTTATTTACTATATTTAGCATATTACATTTCAAATCATTATAATTAGTTTAAGTCTTTTAAATTTAGATGTATACTTGAATTTCATGTATATCAATACAAAATCACATACCATTTTTTTATCTTATTAGGGCTTCTAAAAAGAAGGAAAAATATATTGGTGAACCCTCACACTAATCAAATTATGTCAAACCCTAGGTCTCCATTAGGGTTTTATATTTATAAGGTTTTAGATTTCAACTTTAGGATTTCTCATATTTGAATTTTATTTATTTATGTTCCCTTTGATTTTAAGGTCCATCCTTATTCTTGTATCCATTAGTATTCTAAATTATTGTGAACATTATATGTCTAAGCATATTCAAAACACTAACCACTCACATACAATGGATTTCTCTATTATTTATTCCACCTCTCTTTAAGGTGATGATAATTACTTTCCCCCAAAGGATTTACATTCTACCACTATCCAAAAAGGTATGGGGAATATCATGGATGACAATAACATGAGCAATACTATATATAACACAACTATGTAAGGTCAAATTAAATCTCTTCAAAATCATATTAAAGTATTGAATTCCAATATTCAAACACTTAGTAGTGATGTCACTTGTAGAACCAATGACAAATTTCACAAAATATAGTTTGAATTGAAATATTTATATAAATTTGGATACACTATAAAGGAATTAGACAAATATGAACAAATATTATTGCATATATTCTATTGACTACATAAAAAGGCCAGAAATGAATTAGATACATAAGAAACTAAGAAACTAATGAGGAAATTACAAATTTGAAGACACACACTCATATACATTTCATAAATTAAACAAAATAATATCATATTTCCTCTTATGACACACATATGATCATCACTCTAAAATATTACACTATTTAAGATAATTCCATGATGAAATAATTAAAAAATGCAAGTATCGAGTATACAATGGAAAAATATAACACACTATTTATGTAAGTAAAGATATCACATGATCTCATCAAAAAAGTCATTTTTAATGGTAAATAATATATAGAATTTTGTATCATAACATTCTTTCATGCATTAGGGGTTGATATGAAATATATGAAACATTAGATCATGTTATTAATAAATCAAATCAGGCCTATGGCCACTACTTGGCACATTACCAATGGATATGATATCATCACCAAAGAGGGTGAATTCCTTGATTTAACTCATACTTCATGATACACTTTACAACCTAATTTTATTCCAACATTGGATACATAATATGAAATAAATATCATATACATTACATATGTATGTTACATTTGCATAAAAGGGACATATATACATATAACCAATAGACTATTATCCTTCCAATCACTATAATTCATCACAAAAATTTAAATAATATATTAATAAAGTTCATAATAATTAGGCAAATATTATATTTAATATAGTATCATAACCTACAAATTAACTCTAATTGTCAATTCCATACAAGAGGTATTTTTCAAAATTACCATCACCTCATTATATACAATTATAAAATCTACTGAGTGCAATATTATCACTCTTCCTTCTCTACAATAATTATATCTAAATATGATTACACCAATTAATTATGATATAAATTCATATTTTGACTATGATCAAACTGTGAGATATTCTACAAATATATGCTTAAAATTAATATATAAAATACAATATCTTATTGACAATAATATCATTCAAATTTATACACCTTTATAAGAATTAATATTAAAAATAAATGATAATAAAAATTTAGAGCCTATCACAATTACTATGATGAATAGAAATATGCATAATAAACATAAGCATCATAGGGATGTAGAGTATCACACCACACAAGATCAATGTATGTTAACAAGGGTAAGGGAATTCCTTTAATTATCATTATTTATAGAAAATAAAATATTTGTCAAAAGGAGTCAAATATTCATAGGAATGTAAGAGTCAAATGAGAAGTTTAAAATATTATAAAATAAAGTGTATGAAGAGAATAAGGTAGGACATTATCTAAATAAAACATAACTTTCATGGTCTCATTTGAGTTTCATTGAGTTTTAGCTTCTTCTTCATTGTTTGTTGTTTCTCATCATTTTATGGTTAAATAAGCTTATAAATATAGTTATTTATTTAATATATTATTATTTCCACTAATATACTTTAAAAATGGTGTGGATTGCATTTGAGCCTACATCTCCTCTTCATCCATACTCTAAGATGCCCTAGTTTGGTCTCACATTCAAGAGCTTGATTAACAAATTGAGAATGGCTTAACATATTAAGAAGGGTATGGTACTCCATATGATTATTTTCATGTAAAATGAACCAGGGAGGACAAATTACATTTTATGAGGTATAAAAGGAATTTGTATCATAAGAGAAGTGGTGTCAATATTGATGCACACACAAAAATATGAGGTGGATGTTTTTGTTAAGTATAAAGTGTCTGGGATATATATTTTAAATTGATATCATAAGAGTATAATAATATATAAGGGCTCTGATAATGATTGGCATTCCATTTCATAAAGGGAAAGTATGGGGAGAGTGGTTTATCCACAACACCTAGGCCATGGGAATGAATGCCACATGTTAGCAACAACTTTATCATGTGAGGTAGCTTATTTTATACCTTTGATTTCTATGTTATTTAGGTGAGATAGGAGGAGGATAAATATTATGACAAGGGTTAATATGAGAAGATTTATTTAGTAGCTATTTTTTTAGGCTTGTTTAATTGATTAGTTGGATCTATATTTTTTATGGAGAATGTTATTTATTGAAGCCTAATTTATATTTTCCATTCATAATGTATGGTATTTATGTGAGGGTTAGGTAATTTTAGTATCCACCAGGGCTCACCATGTTTTTATAAATCTTATATCATGTGTCACATACTAAGGTTTAGGTGTCACTATTACCGTAGATGAAAAGAAATAATTTATTGATTAATCTCTCAAAGCTTATCAATAAGCTTTAAATATAAAGATAATACCTTACTACAAAATAGCCTATCCAACTAAAAATAAGAGTTACTATAAATTTGGTGAAAATAAAGGTGACTAGCTTTACCAAATATGGTGGTTGAGTTCTATGAAAATAAATATTGGTATTATGATATGGGACATAGCTTGATAGGGGAAGGTAAATTTTTGTGTTCATGTGGACTCTAAAATAATTTAAGGACATGGGAAATAGGTATTATGATTTCCATAAACACTAATATGACTCATAAAAAACAAGGTAAGGTACTAATATAGAGGAGGCTAATATAATTTATTTAATCATTGAAATTGCATTTCAATATTAAAATGGGTGAATACATCAATATTTTATATAATGGGTTATTAAAATAGGTCCAAAAAAGTAAAGTGTGTATATTTTTGTAAAATTAAAAAGCAATTTAGGCTGTATTAAATAGTTAAAATAGCATCAAATAAGAGGTCTGATAGTTATGGCTAATATTATCTAGATAGTAGGAGAAGAGTTCCAATAATTCTGGATGAGGCTAGTTAGTTGTAGAAGAGCAGGGACTCTAGAAAGAAGCCATGGAGATTAGAGTAGTTAGGAATTTATCTCAAATGCATTTTTAATAGTGAAAATTTGTAAAAACTTTATTTATTAGAGCCTTTGTGTCTCTCAAGGTGAAACAACTATTTTAGTCTGAGAGAGTGTTATCAAAAGCAAGGGATTTGCATTATTTATCATTATTTATAGAAAATAGATATATTTGTTAAAAAGGAGTCAAAGAGTCATAGGAAAGGAAGATTCAAATAAGAAGTTTAATATATTATAAAAACAAGTGTATGAACAGAATAAGGTAGGCCATTTTATAAATAAACCATATCTTTTATGGTCTCATTTGAGTTTCATTGAGTTTTAGATTCTTCTTCATTTGTTGTTGTTTCCCATCATTTTATTTTTAAATAAGTTACAAATATAGTTATTTATTTAATATGATATTCTTATTTCCACTAATATACTCTAATAATATACATATTTATATTTTAATATAGCTACATAATATATATGATATATTCCACCAATAGACACATTAGTACCACCAAATATTAGGCATCCAAATGAATTATGTTAGTTATTTGATATACATATAATTAAACATATGTTATTCATGATTATGCCTTTGATTATCCTTTATTATCCTTCTACCTTGAACATATGATTTTACATTGACCATTTATATATCCCCTAGATTTTTCTTCTATATGGCCTTATGAATCCTCATTTATTACCTAATCCAAATAATCCATAACAATGATCCTATATTTCTCTATGTTTTAAGCACAATCATTGAGAGGGTGGGGGGTGAATTAGTGTTTAAAACTTTCATTAGTATGTACTTTAACATTCCTTGAACCATCAAAGCAATAAAATGATATATCAATGCATAAATAACCAATCACATGAGCATGAAATAATAACATAACATATAGAACACATATATGAGTGGGAAACCCTCAAGGAGAATAAAACTCATTGTGATCCCTAAAAATGGAATACTATCCTATAATATAAAATATCAAATTTTATTGAGCACCAACTCAACTTAGAGTATGTTGATACATGAAAATGTATCACAAGGTTTATATAGTGTTTAAAACACTTCTCATTTATAGATTCAAATAATCTATTACATGAGTTGATGGTTTTGATCTTCTTAAGATCTATGGGAGAAAATAAGAAAATCTATATAACTCTTTCAAAATATAACATGTAAGTGGTTGTTGGTAATAACCGTGATCTTAGAGATTATCTATGAAGATGAAATTAATATGAACTAGGTATAATGAATGATGATCAAAACCTAAAGTATAAACCCTAATATAGCATGAATATTTAAAATGAAAAGCTAAACTATAGTGATTTGATAAAAAGAAAGAGAAAATAGGTAGGGTAGGGTAGAAAGAAGGATGTTTCTGATCTATAATGTAGACATTATGATAAAGATTAAATTTCATCAAAGATATGCAATCAAACTAGCATATGACATGAAATTTCTAAAAGTACAGATCCTATCATATACCTAGCAAATGTCTAAGGATATTTGAAACAATGCAAATAGGAAATCAAATTCACTTAAATATTTACTCAAATAATAAAATTGAATTTTCACATCTTCAAGAATAGAAAGGAAAATGAAATTAATCTCAAAATATTGTAATAAACCTAGCATAAGCTCAAATTAACAACTCTGCTTTAGCATATGCACATCTATAATCTATAAAAATAATTCAAATCTATACATCAAACTAGATACTTGAGGGAACAACCATGATAACAATCACACAAACAAATATGAGACAATCTTTGCATAATTACCTTACTTGTATTAATTTCTTCAAAATGTACACAAAAGTTTTGCTCTAAAAAACTTCATTCTCTTTTACAAATGACAATACCCCTTATATAGGGAACCTATGAGGTATGTCATTCAATTATATCAAATGAGAATGAGAAAAGTGTCCAAGGTAGTTGTCCTTATAAAATATTCTAGAATTAATGAAAGTTTTAAAATATAAATAACCTACAAGCCATGTAAATTAAAACTTATACATGATTTTAAAAAATAAAATATTATTTCTAATGATTTACAAGGCTTTTAGTACAAAATATTATTCTAGTCAACTCAGTTGACTTTGAGACACCCCATGTTGTTTTATCTTTTTGTATTTATTACAAAATATTCATGGATTGTTTATATTTTGTATCAATCAACTTGAGGTTGATGATTGGCTCCATGAATAATCCTTCTTCTTACCATGCCAACCTTTTGTAGTCTTTATCAGCTCTATCCAAGGCTTCCTTAATGCTTCTAGTATTGTTGATTTTTTCTTTTGTTGACAAAACCATGTCTAAGATATGTTAATTATGTACCCCTATAGTTCCCTAACTTTTATTCTTTACCTCTTGGATGAATTGATTAGCCTTGTGTTTGAATTCTTCATCAGTTATCATGCCAGTAGGACTAAGGATGGTTGGATCCTTAACCAAACCTCCTAATATGTGTACCACTTTATTATCTAACTATTTGAAGTCATTATAAATATTTTCCATATTTTTTGACCATTTACTTACATAATTTATATTCTCTATTAAAATGATCATATCCATATTCAAATGTGATAGGCTAATTGTTTTAAACTTAGGATTCTGGCTTTCTATTAGTATCTTGATTAATTCTTTCACCTTGTTGTCTAAAACTTAACATTGATTAATTTATTTCATAGCTATGGAATTTTGTTTGTTTAAAAAATACAACTTAGACCTTATAGTTTTCAAGTAACTAAATGTATCATATATATTTAATTTAAAATTAATGATAATATCTCCTAGAATTGATAGAATAGATTGCTCTTCCAAGTTCTTTTTCTCCTACTTTAGCCCTTTGATGGTAACTTTAGAATTTTTTCTTGAGATTGAGATAATTCAAGAACATATTCTTAAAATTAAGGGGATTCACATAGTATTTATCCTTTATTCTAATTTAAATGAGTAAAATTTTCCACCTTTTGATGCATAACCTCATCACCACCTTCAATGACCAGTGTCTCAGTAACCCTTTGTAAACCTATAGTATCTGGATCAAATCTTACTCCAACTAAATATTGGGATAAATGTGAGATTGGGACCTCTACTTATGATTGGAATTTTTACTAACTTGGAATAGATAATCTCTTAACTTCTTTTTCCTACAAGGCAATGATCCATGGCTTCAACTCTTGTTGCATAAGTATGCCTGTAATCTTCACCATAGCCCATAGATGATAAGTGGGTAGATTTTCTAAAATTGGTTCATAAATGAGGCATTCATGAATATTTGGTCCATACATGATGTTCTTTTCATTAAATATATTAACATTTTCCAAAGGTGGTGTATTGGTCACTTAAGGTTTATTAGCTTTTGAGACAATGGTAGTTTTAGCTCTCCTCTTAAGAGGATATATGACTATCAAGTACAATGATTTCTCATTTCCATTTTCCTCTTTGGTTTCCTCAACCTTTGCCTCTTATGCTTCTGAATCTATCTCATGTGTCATAGATATCATCCTCAATGCATCTTCAATAGACTCATGAGTATCTAGAGCTATCATATGAACCTCCAGTTGAGGTGAATCTTACTTTGCTATCATAGATGATTCAAGAGCTAATGAGCTAGAATAAATTTCTCTTGCTATTTTCTATTCAATAATGTGATCTACTTATGTATCTATTGGTGGAATCCTAGAAGAACCAACATCTATCAAATAATATTGTCTAGGGTCTAGCTACCATCTATCTTCTATTTTCTAGTATGTATTCAATCTGGACTCAGGTTTTATGTTATATTCCTTTAATCTCTTGGGATATAGTGTAGGTGTCATTTGGTGACCATTCTCATTGATTGGTAATATTGGTAGTTACACATAGGGCATATAATATATAATACATCATGTATAATCTAGTCTTATTCTTATTCTTGATTCTATATATTTGTCTTCTTAGGGAAATATTGATAGTTTCACCTAATGGCACTTCTTCAATTATGAAGTATACCATAAGGACCCACATTTGTGCAACATAAGTAATATATGTACACCTATACAATTTGTTTATCATTATCATGACCATTCTAACTTCAAGTCTAAATTGGCTTATAGGGATGTTCTTTGTAAGATTTACAATGACTTGGTTACCTACTTCTAACCATTTTACTAAAATGTCCATCATGTTGTGTTTCTTATCCCATGAACTAATGGAGGTTAGGTCTACTAGGGTTTAGGAAATTTTTAGTAGGACTTAAATTCAATAGGAGAGATATATGTAATTTTACTTAAGCTATGCTCATGAATTAACATACCCATATAAATTCTAGTCTCTTTGAAAGTTAGACCAAGAACATCGATACAATTAAGTACCTTTAGTTTAGTAGTAGCATAGTATAGTCCTATCATCTATATTACCACAATATCATCATATAATATCTTTTATAAGAGGATATTCTCTTCTTATTTAGTTATTACTCCCTAGTTCTCAATTTTTTAGAACATGCTCATGCAATTCTTATCCCCTGTGTTCAATGAAATAGCTAAAAAATTTGTCTTTGAAAATTAGACCTTCTACATCTAATGACAAATATAGCTCAACCACTTGATTTGAAACATTTCCATATGTCACCATTGATATAATCCTAATTGAATTATCCCTTTTTAATTGATAATTCAACTCTTCTCATCTCAACATAGTGAATTTAGGAACATTTTATGGTTTTTTATACATTTTAGGGTTTTTCTAAGGCTTACACAGAGCTTTAATGGTGTCGATCAAGTTAAAAATATGAGTTTTGGTGATTTAGATTGAATTTGGATCATGAATTTATACCTTTTCATGGTCATTTCCATAATATCTTCCAATATGACATGTATGTCTATGTGGCATTACCTTTTCATGTAACTCATTTATTTTTAAAATATAACCATTATCTTTTAGACTCATGTCATCACCTTGTGTAATCTTAGAGTTTGATTAAACTCATTCCATTTATCTCCATCTAAGTCTTTTAGGCTTGAATTTTAGTGTATTCATCGATCTTTAATATGGGTTCATGAGATCATGCCACTTGGCAACATCATGTGCTCTCTATGGACCTTAAAGATAGTCTCTATATCTTGAATGCTCTTACATCACATGGTGGTATCATGTGCAATCCAATATTTTTAATTCCTTGACTTTATAATTGTTATTGATATTATTTTATATGATTAAATGTATACCATTTATCTTCATCTAATGGATTAGATGTGCATCATTGATCTGTCGAATGCATGATCAAGAATGGACCATTGATCTCTCTTTATACCTCTGATTAAATGCAAACCATTCATTTATATCTAGTTCACTATTATTTTAACACTTGTCACCATTGCATTCCTTCTCAAGATCCATTGACATTTTGACTTAATCTCACCATTGATCTTCTTTTTAAAAATCAAATGTGCTCTATCAATTTAGATCTTAACTTGTTGACATTGGGGAAACACCTGCATACCATTGATCTCTCTTTCAGTCTTCTGATATTTTTCCAATTAGTGACAGCACATGTTTTCATACTTATAATTAGTGAAGGAAACAAAGTAAGGGTTTGATATATATATATATATATATATATATATATATATATATATATATATATATAAAGACTTAGCATAAAATTTACACTAAGGTTTTAATGAATTGATAAATTCAATTAAAACTTAGGATAAAACTAGGTCTAAAATGAAATAAATTAACTTGTGGAAAAATATGAATCTATTTAAAAGAAACATAGGCTAAAGAACTTAGACTAAGGTTTTTAAATGTGATTAAATTTAGAATCAATTAATCAATTATAAACCAAAGGCTAGCATAATATTTTTAATGGGACCATGGTAGTCAACCAACTAAGGGTCAAATTAATGTTAAAGTAAAAAACCTTGAACACTTGTTCATTCCAATGGAAATCCATAGATATTTTAAGATGGAAGCATCTGAATCAAATGTTAGCAATATTAGGTGAAGTCAAATAAATCTTATACTAACATGCCAATGTAAACTATATCAATCGTGATATTCAATAATACACTTTGATCAAGTTGAATTCATAATTTCTAACACAATTTTCAAAATTGAACAAGGGTCCTCATTTTTTATAAATAGGGGTATGTTTACCTCAACAAATGGTGACTTCTAGGGGAAACAGTACAAAATGTTAGAACTCAGATACTCTTAGTTTAAACTAATGAAAAAAAATCATTCTACATGATCAATTACCATTATTAATATCAATTCATGATTAAAACAAGTTTTACAAATATAGATCTTAAGTTTAAACATCAAAACTCAGTCATGTTGTGTGTGTCCTTTGATTCATTCATTGATTGCCATGGTATTTAAAGGATAACTTATAGATTTCATGACCTTAATAATTGACATAGACTTGTAGCATATTTAGATATTCATTATGAATAATAATTTATAAAAATGGAAGGCTTGGGTATTGTTATGCTGCCATCCAGGCATCCATGTCCCTAATAGAGATACCTTTAGCTCCACTCCAGGACTTGTTCCACTACCAACCAGGCATCCATAGCCCTAGTGGAGGTTACCAAAATCACCTTTTGTTATAAATCTTTATAAATTTTCAATAAATCTAATTTTTTTGTATTTTTCAAACTATTTTTAGCTTTCCAACAAAGGTTGGGAACTAAAATTAGCCAAGTTTTTAGGATTTTTGCCAAATGTTTGATTTTTAGACAATTATCCTTAGTTATAAACTTCATCCTAGGAAATAATATTATTTAAGTGCCAATATGAATTTTCTCTAATAATTTAAACTTTCACTCAATCCTATACAATCCTTATTAGAACCAAACTTAGATTATAACAAGGTTTAAGAGTTTCAAGGAACAATTAATCTACATATTGATCTTCATCAATTTCTCAAAATCATAACACTAAGTTCATAATTTCAAAAATTCATGACAACCAATATTTAAAGTCATACTTTCATTCTTCATTTGAGAAGTTATTTTTAAGCATTTAAATGAGTGAGGGAACTTGAAAATTATCTTTAAAAAGACTTATTTAAAGTAGAGAACAAAACAAAGAAAATAAACACACAAGAAACAAACAAATATTCACAAACACTATTTACAAATAAGGAAAAAAAAAGAAACTAATCTAAGCCTACCTACACTAACTCTAACTAGTCTTATAAGTTATTCCATAAATACTTGATGTAGAAAAATAGATAAATAGTGCTTGAGATATTTCCCATTGGTTGGCAAAGTGAACTCTACTCCCTACAAGTCTTTGATCTTGAAGGTGTTGTCTCCCAATGTCTCAACAATTTGATAAGGGCTAATCCACAAAAGAGTGAATTTCCCATGTTTTCCTTTTGGATTGAATGTTTTGTCCCATAGGAGAACTAGGTCTCCCTACTTAAACACATTTATTTTTGAACATTTTTTAAACCATATTTTGACAATGCTTACTAAATTTGGCAAATGCTTCTTCTCTTGCATCCTCTTTTTGTATGATATCAAATAACCTAGAATTAACATATTCTTGATCTTTTTCCATATATTATTGCATGAACTTGTAGGTTAGAAACATGAGAGTAATTGGAAATATTGGTTCTTGACCATATACCAATATAAATGGTGATGCTTTCAAAGTTTATTTCACTCTAGTTTTATCTACCCAAATAACATATTTAATCAATTTATTCCATGTTCTTGGTTGTTTATCTACAAACTTCTTAATTGCTTTCATCAAATTTTTGTTATTAAACTCTAAAACTCCATTGCTTTGAGTATAATGGTTTGATGAAAACTTAAGAGTTATTTTATTATCATAGGTGCACTTAGTTGTTTCTATAGATATGAAGGTTGATCCATTATCACAGACCAATGATACTAGTGTCCCAAATATAGTATAAATGTTATCTTCTAAGAACTTGATAACATCTTTACTTTTACATTATTTTATTTCTACTACCTCTATCCATCTTGTATAATAATAAGTAGTAATAAGATCATACTTATTTCCATACAAATAATTGGGTTTAATAACCCCCACAAAGTCCAAACCCTGTTGAAAAAATGGTTTGTCAATTATAACTAGCTTCAATGGCATAGCTTATTTTGGTTCCTTGGCATTAAAAATATGACATTTATGACATTATCTAACATTCTTGTCTGCATCCTAATATTGTTGGAAAATAATATCCTACCCTTAGGATCTTGTAAGTTATCTTCTTAGAAGGGTGTATACTCCTAAGTTTTTCATGAAAAGTACTCAAGATTTCAACTCCTTATTTTGAAACACATCTCAAGTATATACCTTCATAGTTATTCATATATAGTACCCCATCCTTGATCAATAAATGAGATACTTTGAGCCTCAAATATATTCTTTGATCTCTATTCATACCTTCAAGACAGTAACCACTAATCAAGAAATGAATAACTACATCATACTAATATTTTGGCTTGACTTTTTATTGATCAACCTACATTATATGTAAAATAGGATTAGTGTTAGCAATTAATTGAATCAATCCCTGAAACCTCACTAATTTGATAGTTTTCATTTTAATATCGTACTCTTATAGTATATGAATCCACTTACCTCTTCTCTCTCATAATTTATATTGACTAAGCATAAGTTTAGTGGCAGGGTCTAGCAATATTGCATGCACATTATTCTTAAGAATATAGTGTCTAAACTTTTTAATTGCCTTAACTAAAACAAATGTTTGTTTATCAAATAGAGAATAGTTTAACTCAATATTTTTAAATTTATCTATCATTAATTTAATTATATGATAACATTTATCTATTTTTGAGTTAGAATAGTTGTTATAGTATACTTAGAAGCAAAATAATAAAGATAAAAATCTTTTAAAAAATTATGACTTATCAACACAGGTGCATATCTTATTGTTTCTTTAATATCATTGAAGGATTTATTTTTCTTTTCATTCCATATGACCTTTACATCATTCTTAAGCATGTCATTAAGTGGTTTCACAATCTCTAAAAAACCAAAAATGAATTTTCTTACAAAATTAATTTTCCCAAAGAAAGATTTTAACTCTTTTCTACTATTAGGGGGTTTTATGTTGGATATGGTGTTAACTATATCTGGATCTATATAAATCCCATCTTTGGTTATAGTGTATCCTAATAATTTCCCTTTAGTTACACAAAAAATGCTTTCTTTAGGATTAAGGGAAATTCCATACCTTATACAACATTTAAGTACTTATTGTAAATGTATTATATGGTCTTCCATATTTTTGGAAAACATAGATAATCCATATATATAATGATGCATTTACCTATGAGACATTTAAAGTGATGGTTCATAGCTATCTGAAAGGTATCTCCTACATTGATGAATCCAAAAGGTATCCTTTTATGATCAAAAGTGCCCTACTTTGCTGTAAATGCAGTCTTCATTCTATCTTCCTTGTTGACAAGTACTATATTATATCCTAAAAAACCATCTAGAAAATACATCATGGTAGAACCACTAACAACTTAAATTAATTGGTAAAGATATGGTAAAGGATAATTATCATTTTTTAAATATCTATTCAAAATTTTAAAATCTATGCATAATTTAATCTCTCCATTTTTCTTTCTAACTGGTACTAAATTAGCTACCTAGGTAGAATGTTTAACTTGAAAAACTATTTTTGCATCTAATAAATTCTTAACCTCATTAAAAATCAATGGCTCCAAAATAGGATTGATAGGTCTTTGCTTTTATTTGAAAGGTTTACAAGCTTATTTCAATGGAATGGTATGGATAATGACTCTAGGATCAAAGATCTTCAAGTCTTTATAGGACCATGCAATGACATTCATTTATCTATTCAACAAGTCTCTAGACTTTCTATACTCTTAATTTATGCATGATATACTAATTTTTACTAGCTGAGGTTGACCTTAAATTCTTAGATCAACAACATTATAATCTTTCCCACTCACTTTGGGAACTTTAATAGTTTTAACTAGCTTATCTTGATTAGACAATATTTTTAAGGCAATCATGCCTTTGGGAATATTGTTGTCATTCAATTGTATAATATTTTCATCAACTCTATCTTCATCAAGAGAATTTGTGTTGACCTCATCAATAATATGAGACTTAAATACTAAGAAGTTGTTCATGAACTCAATTATTTGTTGATCTTTACTAAACACTTGTAGATGGTTAACATTATCAGGAACTAAAGTACATGGGACTAATTCAATGTTAAGTCTTTGGGAATATTGGTTTGGCATAAGGTTAGATTTATCTAAAGTTAGTTCATCAATAGACTGGATATCTTCACTAGGGATTGAAACAATGTTGAAAGCATCAAAATACTCAATCAAGTCCCATACTCTAAAATTGTATTTCTTAAGATAAGATAATTTGCATTGATATTTAATTCTAACCTGATCAATTACTAGTTTAGAATCACCATACACTAGTAGTTATTTAACCTTGTGTTTGTTAGCAAATTATAATCCTAAAATTAATGTTTCATATTGTACCAAATTATTGGTTCAAGGAAACTAAATTTTATAAAAAGCAACATATTATTTACCAATAGGATTGATCAAAATTATTCCTACTCCAAATCCATATTTACATCTAGCACCATCAATATATAATTTCCAAAGTCCAAGCATAATATAAGAGTTTTTAAAGATACATACTAGAGGAGTGTCAAGAGTGTAGACTCCTAAATTAGAATTAAACATATTAACCTTTTCATTAGCTACATTGTACTTAGTGATCATGTGATTCATTTTTGGTTCCCTTTCAATTCAAATTTGATTAGGAACTCCCCTCCATGGTAACCACATGTGAGAATAGTTATTTGACATGTATCATTTAAATATTTGGTCTAATCCCAGCTAAGTAGCATTCCATTAGCATATGGAATGTCTAAAACTTGAATATCTATTAATTGGTGTACCCTTAGCTCCAAATCAAGTTGCATATGCACATTCAACAATTCACCAATCACATTAACTCTAGATTTGTCTAATTGAGTTACTACTCTATTATAATTAATTGGAGTTAAACCAAGCTTTTCACAAATACATTTTGGCATTATATTTATAGAGGCACCTAAATCAAATAGACAATTATGCAAGTTTTTAACAAAAACTCTAATTATTAGTAAGAAAGGTGGAACCTGTACTTTTTTATTATAAATCACTACATTGGCATTTATAGCCTTTTATGATTTACTAGGTTTTTTCCTTAAAGATTTTGGAAACAAATCTCTTTTTTCAATAATTTGAGTCAATTCATGTAAAGTGATATTAGCTTTAATCTTTTTCATATCCTCCATTATATTGTGTCCACTCCTAGTAGATGAACTAGATGAATAAACATTATTTCTAGAGTTACTTCCCTTTGGAGGTTCTAGATTTTTATTAGCTTTAGGATTATGAGGAATATAAAAATTATTTGGTGGAGTTGAACTAGTCAATATTTGATTTTATTCTCTACTCCTCAATGGATAAGTCTTCTTTACATACTATTGAAAATCATGAATCTCCTCTAGAGTATCTTCAAGTTCATTCTCATTTTGGAATGGAAAATTAAATGTCTCCACCATAATAGTTATGTCATAATATTTAGATGACTTTAAAGAACCAGATGAAGCTATACCATTATCTTTGTTAGGCACAACTTCAAATGTATATAATTCATCTTGAAAAGCTTTAAAAGCATTAAAAAAATTTATACAATCTAATTCACCATGCTTTGAAGTATTTTGAACTCTATAATAATCATCTAAAGTTACATCATAAATGTTCATTTTAGGGATGCTCCTATTTGTAGATGACGCATTGTTATTGTTATTTTTATTGCTTATGAAAATTATTTGTAGATATATTTAACCTATGACAAGAATAATTTATGTTGGATCTTTCCCTAGTGTTACTTGTTTTTGAAACTGAAGAAAATATGTTCTTCATTTTTTAGCCATTTTGAGTATGAAGTCATTTTCTTTCTCAGGTTCCTCTAAATTGTGAACTTGAGTAATACTACTAGTTGTTGGCACCATATCTCTTTGATGTTGTGGATGAGATCCACTTGTAGTGTTATTTAGGAATCTTAGGTTTTGACCAAGATGAGCATGACTCAAAGGTAGTTGGTTTAAAACTAGATTTTGATTAAAAGTAGGCATGTTTTGATTAGCATTTAGGATGATATTCAATGTAGGCAATTTAGGATTGATATTAGGAATATAATATGCTAATTGACCTTGGGGTTGCATTTGATAACTAATTTTCATAGCTTCAGCATAAGCCAAGGCTAATTTATTTATGACTCTAATAGATCTTTTCAAAAATATATAAGTCATTAGATCTAAATCATCCTTATAAATCTATAAAGCTAAAACTTCATCAAGCCTATAAGGATATGTAGTTATACTAAACATCTTATGTAATATGGCATTGAATTCTCTAATGGTTTCATTTGAATCTCTCTTCATAGTAGTGAATTATTGATAAAGGACATGAGGACTAATGACCTTTACAAACTGATCAATGAAATAAATGTTGAAATCATTCTAGCTGGTAATGTAATTTTTAAAAACATTAAGAAACTAATCATATGTTACATCTCTAAATGTAAAAGGATATAATCTGCAAGAAACATCTTCATGAACAACATTTAAAAATCTTAAAGTAGCCTTAAAAGACTTGATATGTTCTTCATCAATCACAACACCTATAGGACTAAAAGAAGGCAAATATTCTTAGGGTTTCTAGGTAAGTTATGTACATGACCAGGCACATTGATAGAATATCTAGATAACCAATCCATACCTTGATGAGGATAAAATATAGGAGAAACACAAATAGGTGAAATAGGTTGAGATTTAGAAACCTTACACTTACCTTTATTTGTTCTTTCTTTCCTATGCATTTCCAAAGATAGAATAGGTAGCCTTATCTCAGACCTAGGTCTAGTCCTTATTTTTGGTAGTTCCATTTTATAGACTCTGAATACTATTTAAAATATGACATATTAACCTTATCTTTCTAAATAATAATGATTAAATTTATACATTAAGTAAATTTAACACAAATTTATACAATTCTTTCAAACAATAATTATCTTTAATTGAATTACCCTAAAGATACCTCTAAACTTATGAATATGAGTGATATTTACACTTCTAAGTCAAATAAACCTAAAATTACAAAGAATCAACCAATCTTTGAACAAAATTACTATCACTAACCTCAAACACTTTATATTTATAAAGTTAAGCTACCTCTACAATAATTGATCATAAATCTTCAAATGAAAACTATCTTTAACTAAATAAGCCTAAATATTGTTTTAAAACCATGAATGTCAGTGATCTTTACATAATTAAGCTAAGAAAAACATAGTTCTATAATAGATCAATTGATCTTTGAACAAAATTCACTAAAACTAGCTAAGATACTTCAAATTCACAAAGCTTTAGCTTAATACCCTCCTAACACAAATTTCCCTACCTGTTGATGCATGAAAGTGTATCACAAAGATTTCATAGTGTTTAAAACACTTCTCATTTCTAGATTCAAAAAATCTATTACATGAGTTGTTGGTTTTGATCTTCCTAAGATTTGTGGTGGAGTAATACAAAATCTATATAATGGTTTCACAAAATAAAATGTAAGTGGATATTAGGATCAATTATGGTCTTAGATATTATCTATGAAGTTGAAAGTAATATGAACTAGGTCTAGTGAATGATAATCAAAACCTAAAATCTAAAACCTAATCTAGCATGAATATTTACAATGAAAAGTTAAACTACAATGATTTGATCAAAAGAAAGAGAAAATAGGTAGGGTACGGTATAAATAAGGATGTTTTTGATCTTTACTCCAAACATTATGACAAATCTTAAATTTCATCAAAGACATGCAATCAAACCAACATATGACATGAAATTTCCAAAAGCATAGATCCTATCATATACCAAGGAAATGTCTAAGGATATTTGAAATAATGCAAATAGAAAATCAAATTCACTTTAAATATTTACTCAAACAAGAAAATTGAGTTTGCACATATTCAATAAGAGAAATCAAAATGAAATGAATCTTAAAATCTTTCAATCAACCTAGCATAAGCTCAAATTGACAACTCTACATTAAGATATGTGCATCTAGAATCTATAAAAACAATTCAAATCTAAAAATCAAACTAGATAAATGAGGAAGCATCCATGATAAAAATCACACAAATAAATATGAAACAATCTTTGTATAATTTCATTGCTTGCATTACTTGCTCCAAAATTTACACAAAAGTTTTTCTCTAAAAAACTTCCTTCTCTTTTACAAATGATAATACCCCTTATATAGGAAACCTATGAGGTATGTCGGTTAGTCATATCAAATGAGAATGAGACAAGTGTCAAAGGAAGTTGTCAAATATAACTAACCTATAAGCCATGTGCATTACAAATTGCACATTCTTTTACAAAATAAAATATTCTTTCTAATGATTTACAAGGATTTTAGTACAAAATAATATTCTAGTTAGCTTAGTTGACTTAAGACACCCATGTTGTTGTAGCCTTCTATATTTATTACAAAATCTTCATGGATTTTTAATATTGTGTATCAATCAGCTTGAGGTTGATGACTGGCTCCATGAACAATTCTTATTTTTTCCCTACCAACCTTTTATAGTCTTTATCAGATCTATCTAAGGCTTCCTTAATGCTTCTAGTATTGCTAATTTTCTCTTTTGATGACAAAACCATGTCTAATATATGCTAGTTATCTTCCCCTATAGTTCCTTGGCTTTTATTATTTACCTCCTAGATAAATTGAGTAGCCTTATATTTGAATTTTTCATCAGTTATCATGCCAGTAGGATTAATGATGGTTGGATCCTTGATCAAACCTCCTAGTATGTGTAACATTATATTCTCTAGATATTTGAATTCATTAAAAATATATTTCATGTACTTTTAACATATACTTATATCCTTTATCTTCTCCATTAAAATAATCATAGACATATTAAAATATGCTAGGTTGATTATTTTAAACTGAGGATTCTAACTTTATGTCAATATCTCGATCAATTCTTTCGCCTACTTTTCTAAAGCTTGTCATTGATTGACTTTGTTCATATTTATGGAATTTTATTTTTTTACCACATCTAACATAAACCTTAAAGTTTTTGAGGAACTAAATGTATCATATATAATTTCTTCAAATGTGTTGATAATATCTCCTAGAACGAATAGAATAGACTGTTATTCCAATTTTGTTTTCTCCTTATTTATCCCTTTAATGGTAGCTTGTAGCATTTTTTCTTGATATTTAGATAATTCATAAACATATTCTTCAAATATATAGGCTTCCCCTAGTATTTGTCCTTTTTCTTGAGTTAAATGAGTTAAAGGTTCCACCTTTTGATTCACAACCTCTTCACCACCTTATATGACCAGTGTCTCATTAACCCTTTGCAAACCTATAGTATCTAGCTCAATTATTAATCCAAATAAATATTGTGAGACATGTGAGATTGGGACCTCTACTTATGATTGGACTACTGATAACTTGGATAGGCTAATCTCTTTGCTTCTTGTTCCTACAAGGCAATGATCTATGGCTTCAACTCTTGTTACATAAGTATGCTGGTAGTCTTCACCATAACCCATGGATGATAAGTGGGTAGATTTTATAACCTTGGTTCATATAAACCATTAAAGAATAGGTTATCCATATATGATGTTCTCTTCACTAAATAGAATAACATTCTCCAAAGAGTGGTGTAATGGTCACTTTAGGTTTATTAGCTTTTGAGACAATGATAGTCTCAGCTTTCCTCTTGGGAGGATCTATGAATATCATGTCAAATTATTTATCCTTTCCCTTTTATTCTTTTTTCCCTAAACCTTTGCCTCTTCTTCCTCTAATTTTATCTCATATGTCATAGATGGAATCCTTAATGCATATTCAACAGAGTCATGAGGATCTAGAGCTATGATATGAACCTCCTATTGAGGTGAATCTTGATTTATTGTGATAGATTATTCAAGAGCTTAAGAGCTAGAAATAATTTCTCCTAGTCTTTTCTCTTTAGGCCTATGCTCTTATTGTGTATATATTGGTGGAATCTTAGAAGAACCATCATATATAAAATGATACTATTTAGGGCTTGGATACCATCTATCTTCCATTTTTGGTCTCTATTCAATTTAGACTCTAGTTTTATGTTGTATTCCTTTAATCTCTTGGCAACTTCATAGCTTAAGGATGTTTTAGTGTAAATAAAGTCAAATAAACTAAGTTCATTTTCATATGTTATATTCAAAATACTAACCTTTATCCTCAAATTTTCTTTTACCTTTTCATATGGATCCCACTGCCTATGATCATCAATCTATATGTTGAAAGACAACTTATGATTTTGAGCATCCTCAATATGATTCCACTACCTAAAAATAGTTTTACCAATTGTCATGGGAAAACTATGTAGGAGTTCCTTTATTTTGGTCTTACAAATTCCATTAATCCTATTAAACAATTGATATGCCACCTCTTATTCTACTAATTTTTTAGGTACATGAATTGGTAATTTGAGAGGGGATGTTTGAGTTTATTCAATTCTTATAATATTGCAATTAGGATACAACCATATGTCTCCCATTACCTCAATTGATTTCTTTATTAAAGGTCTTATTTTCATAATAGGATTACCATTAATGGCTTCAATCAATGTAGGGTAAACACGGTCATAAATAAACTAAATGTGGTATCTATACTTATAGATATGTAATTTAGAATAGTAATGGGATATAGTCTAGGTACCATTGGGTGACCATTATCTTTGATTGGGGATATTGGTGGTTTTACACAAGTAATAAAATAGATATTACATCATGTATAATTTACTCCTCTTATTATTCTTGATTCCATATATTTGTTTGCTTATGAAAATACTAATAATTTCACCTAATGGAGGAACCAACACTTCTTTAATGATGAAGTATACCATAAGGACAAACATTGGTTCAACATAAGTAGTATGTGCACACCCATATAACTTGTTTAGCTTTGTCAAGACCATCCTAACTCTAGGTCTAAATTGGCTTATAGGGATGTTCTTTGTAGCATCTATAATGACTTGGTTACCTACTTTTAACCATTTTCCCAAAATGTCCATCATGTTGTGTTTATTAGCCCATGAACTAATATAGGTTAGCTCTATCTTAGGCTTAGGTAATTTTTAGTAGGACTCAAATGCAACATGAGAGACATGTAATTTTCCTTATGCTATGCTCATTAATTAACATACCCTTTTCAATTCTAGTCTTTTTGAAAATTGGATTAAGGACATCAATACAATGAAGTACCTTTAGTTTAGAAGTAGCATAGTGTAGTCCCATCATCTAGATTACCACAATAACATCATATAATCTCTTCTCCAGGAGGATATTCTCTTCTTATTTTTTTATAACTCCCTGATTCTTAATTGTCTAGAATAGTCTCTTACAATTCTTATCCCCTATGTTTCATGAAGTAGTTACAAACTCTTTGTCCTTAAAAATTCAACCTTTTGCATTTGATGATAGATATAGCTCAACCACTTTCTTTAAAACATGTCCATGTGTCTCCATTACTATAATCCCAATTTAACTATTCATTTATTAATTTATAATTCAACTCTTCTCAACTCAACATAGTGAATCTAGGCATAATTTAGGGGTTTACATACATTTTAGGGTTTTTAACGGTTTACATAGAACTTTAATGGTGGAAATCAAGTTCTAAATACAATATTTGGTGACTTAGATTGCATTTGGATCATGGATTTATGCATTTGTATACTTGAGTCCATAACATATTCCAATATGACTTGTATGCCTATGTGGAATTGCCTTGTCATGTAGATCATTTATTTTTAAAATGTGATTACTGTCTTCTAGATGTGTGTCATCACCTCCTAAAATCCTTAAACTTGATTAAACTAATTCCATTGATTTCCATCTGAGTCTTTTGGGATTGAATTTCATCACAACCATCAATATTTGAGTTGGGTTCACAAGATCATGTCACTTGGAAAAAAAATACTCTTTATGTACCTTGCAGATAGTCTCCATTGCTTGAACACTCTTACACCATATGGTAGTATCATGTGTAATATGGGATTTTTGACTCCTTAACTCAATGATTATTATTGATCTTATTTTATAGGATTAAACATGTAGCATTGATCTTTATATGAGTGATTAGACATGCATCTTTATTCTATCAAATGCATGATCAAGCATGAATTGTTGATATCTCTTTATACCTCTGATTAAGCAAGTACCATTTATTTGTATTTATTTCACCATGATTTTGAAACTTTTCACCATTTCATTTCTTCTCAATATCCATTTACATGTTAACTTTGAGCTCACCATTGATATTCTTTCATAAGATTGGATGTGCTCCATTGATTTGGATCTTAACTTTTTGACTTTAGGGAAACACCTGCATATTATCAATCTCTCTTTTGAGCTTATAATATTTTTCCACTCGGTGACACTACATGTTTTTGTACCTACAAGAAGTGAAGGAAATTAAGTAAGGCTTTGGGATATATATATATATATATATATATATATATATATAAAGACTTAACATAAAATTTAGACTAAGGTTTTAATGAATTGATAAATTCAATAAAAACTTAGGATAAAAATAGATCTAAAATGAACTAAATTGACCCATGGAAAAATATGAATCTATGTAATAGAAACTTAGGCTAAATAACTTAAACTAAGATTTTTAAACGTGATTAAACTTAGATTTAATTAATTGATTAGGGACCAAAGGTTAGCATAATATTTTTAATGGGAGCATGTTATTCAACTAACTAAGGGTCAAATTAACATTTAAGTATAAAACCCTAAACACTTGTTTATTCTAATGTAAATCCATGGATCCTATAAGATGGAAACATCTAAGTCAAATGTTAAGAACATTAGGTGAAATCAAATAAAGCTTGTGCTAAAATTATAATGTAAACTAGATCAATCATGATATTTAATAATGTACTTTGATCAAATTGAATGTGTAATTTCTAAAAAAATTTGACAAATTAAACAAGGGTCCTTAATTTTTAGAAATGGGGGTATGTTGACCTCAATAAAGCACCAACCCCAATGAAGTCAAGCACCTACTTCACTAGGTTTTAGCAAGCACCTACTTGCAAGGAAGTACCAACTCCTTAGTGACTTAAAACAAAATAAAACACCTCATTACACCTTTGATATATTTTTATGATCTCATTTAAATACCTCCTTTTGCTATCCAATCAATGTTTTATTCTCTTCTATTGCTTACATTTAAATAGGCCTAAAATTGCCTTATATATACTATGCTCATGGTTACACAAAACTTAGTCATACATACACCTTCAACCTCTTAGGTAAGCCATATAATAGGTATTAGATAATATTTTGGACATGATTAAAATTAGATTTGTACCCCTTTTGGTCTGCAATAACTCAATTATACCTCATTTTTCTTTTAGGCCTCATGAAAACCTAATTGCATTAGGTTTATCTTCTTAACATCAAAGATTGATTTTCTTGGACCCAGATGGCCTTATCCAACAACTTAAAATAAATAAATAAACTATAAAAGGACTTATAATATCCTCCTCCATTCTTGATTTGATCTATGTCTTTCATTCATACCATGAAATCTCATTTAGGGCCAACTACCCTATAAGTCCTATGTACCTCAAAAGTCTATCTTTCAAAATGAAGTGTAAAAAACCTTAAGGTATTGAATTATGATAACAAAATATGCAAAAAAATTTTACATGAACTCATTTTAATAAACATATGTTTGGGACACTTTCACTTAGGAGGTAAAGGCTCAAAAACATCTTTGTAACTCACTCACTCATAACTACTAATTTACCTCAAAGACCATCCATGGTGACTTAGACATACAACACCTATGTATACACTTTCCATGACTCTTAATTCATGAAAATTATCTTATGATACCTCTAGATAATTTTTATATATAAATATCATATGTTCTAATGACAAATATTTGTCTTGTAGATCAATTTATTGACCCTATATCACACGGTCTTATTTGAATAAGAGAGGTCAACTTTTGATCAACTTTCTCACCATACTCACTGACCTCCAAAACATATTTAAATCATTAACATTAATTTAAAGTCATAAATAAATTCTTTATGTACTTGGATACATCAATATAACATGCTTAGACCCTCAAATCCATCTTCTCATCTTTACTTGGGTTTTTCATTGTTCACACCATTAGGTGTGTCTGTGACTCGCTAGCATAGATAATAAATTTAGCATACCTAAAGAGTGTAACCCATAAAAAAATCATCATGGGAATGTAACATGAGTATATATCTACTTCTACCATCTATTTTATTTTCTTGACTAATGAAACTTTTGAGAGTTATAATAATGTTTTGACAAATAAGCATGTATCTATGTATTTTATCTCTCATCTAACTGACCACCACCACCTAGAGGTACATGGGATAGTTTAATACATGATACAATAGCTTGCATTTTCATTTTAGTCCATTTTGAGCTGATTTGAATAAGATCTTTCACATCAGGTCCTTAATAAGGTTTTAAGAAGGTTTAACATAGGTTTTGCTGTTAATGATTATTCATAAAAGGCTTCCCTTTTAATACAAAAACAATGCCTAGATATATTATCTAGGACCCTTCCACATATCTCCTTGATATGTTAGGTCCCATGCAAAGGTTACACATGCCAATGAATATCTAAAAGTGTTTCTCATGTCTTGAGACCTCATTTTATGAACTCAAGAAGGCCTAAAATAGTATTTCATGTAATTTCCTATAAACCATGACATAAAATTTTTTTAGCATGTTTAAAATATCATATATTACCTCTATCCATGATCACATATGTATATTTGACTTTAAATATGATAGTCATACCTTATTAGGCTAGGTAGGGTCTAAGAGAGGTCTAGATGCATACCTAGAGTAAAGATCCTACCCCTATAAGCTCACCCTAAAAATCTCATGTATGCTTCAATGATTTTCTGTCATGATAAAAAAATGGAAAACAACCTTCACATGAATGTGTTCATCCATTTCAAGCACATACCTCTTCATGTCATGACTAGGCTCATGACTAGGCTTCTTATGCAACATTGACATCAATGACCTGTACCTTCATGCAAACATAATACATTAGTTTCCTTGAAATTCTCTTTCATGAAAAAATCCTTCAACATCTTTCAATGAAAACACACTCTTAATTCCCATTTTCATAGCAAATACTTCCAACTAGGCTTACTCTCTCAATGACATCAACTTTATGCAAGATGCACCTTTGACATCAATGAAAATACTCAAAAATATCCCCCTTTATCATTAATGGAAACCACTCTCATAAAATTATCTTAACAAGAAACTTATCCCTCATTATTAAATTTATCCCCCTTTGACATAAATGATAAAGTGATGTCTGCAAATTTTTGGATCACACCTCTTCCAACAAAAACACTCAACATATAGTATTATGATATTATGATGCATTATAGAAACATGATCCCCCTATCATCATGCATACCTCCTTGGTATTATATCCACTTAAGCACTTTGACTCCTCAATGACAACTATGGGTAGCAATTACACCCAAATTTTGTCTTAGGTATTCAAATGTTGGCTTTAGAAGTGGTTTGGTCAAAATATTTGCAATCTGATCCTGTGTATAAACATATTCAAGTTTAACACTTTTTACACTTACCTATTCTCTTAGAAAATGATACATGATGGGAATGTACTTAGTCCTTGAGTGGATAATAGAGTTATTTTAGACACTTATATCACTTGTATTATCATAATAGATAGGGCTAGGACTATCATACTCCACCTTGTAGTCTTTTAATGTCTATCACATCTATAAGACCTGAGTACAACATGAGGTTACAATAATATACTCATATTCACAAGTAGACAATGATAATAATGGTTTATTCTTACTTATCCATGAAACTAGGCATGCATCTAAGAAGAAAAATCCTCCACTAGTACTCTTCCTATCATCTAGATTCCCTACCTAGTATGCATGTGTATAGGATGTTAGGTTGAAATCCTTACTCCTTGGATACCAAAACCAAAACTCCATAGTCCCCTTGAAATACTTGAGTATCTTTTTGTCTTCTTATACATGATTTTCCTTTGAATCTGCTTGAAACCTTCCCACAAGACCTACTACTTACATGTTGTTAGGTCTAGAGGTAGTGGTGTATAGGAAACTTCCAATCATTGTATGATGTTTTATTGACCTTTGGAGACTCATCTTCCTTACTCAAATTACACCTTTTAATCATACATTTACTAAATACCTCACAATCTTCCATCTCAAAATATTTCAACATCTCTCTTATGTACTTAGCTTGTGAAATGAATATACCTTTTTTAGATTGAATGATTTAAAACCCAAAAAAGAATGATAGCTCTCCCAACATGAAAATCTTAAAATCCTTCTTCATCACCTTTGAAAAGGCCTTAATCATGTTCTCATTGTTTCCACTAAAGATGATGTCATCCACATAGAAAATTACAATCATCTGATGATAATATTTTATCTTTATGTATAGATTACTATCTATAACTCCTATTTTAATTCATTAATCTAATAGATATCTGTCTAATCTGGCATACCAAGCTCTAAGAGATTTATTTAGACCATAAATAACCTTTTATAATATACAAACATAGTCTTTTTTACTTGATATTGAAAACCCCTTAGGTTGATCTATGTATACCTCTTCTTCCAAGTTTCTATTCAAAAAGGTATATTTGACATCCATCTAATACACCTAGAACCCTTTGAATCTTGCATATGCTATAAATTATTTGATGGCCTCCAATATTTCCACTGGTACAAATGTCTCCTCAAATTCTAACCATTCAACTTATGCATGTCCCTTGCATACCAATCTAGCCTTATTCCTAGTGACTTCTCCATCTATGTTTAACTTGTTTATAAACACCCATTTTTTACCAATGACATTCTTATCTTTAGGCCTAAGAACTAGTTCCCAAGTCTCATTATTTTATGTTTGGTCTAACTCCTCATTCATATAAACTATACAAAACTTATTTTTTCTTGCTTATATAAGGTTCTTAGGTTAAATATTAGACAATAGAAAAATATTATCTTGATTTAAGTGACTTACCAGTCTTCTCCTTGTTTGCATACATGCATCCTTATTTCCATTGATTTGTAACTTGAGATGATCTCTTTGAATCTATCTTGATGGGATTTTTGAGTCTTGTCTTTCATTAACTTCTTATTCTTCCTCATCAGACTCTATTATTTCCTCTTCATTCTTGAATTTTGTATTCTTTGATGTATCCTTTGACTATGAGTGTGATTTCCTTATTTTATCAATCTTCACATTGGTGCTTTCCACTATCTTCTATAACCTCTTGTTATATAATCCATACATTGATCTCACTGATGATTATCCCAAGAATATAACTTCATTAGACATAGAATCAAACTTACCTAATTCTTCCTCATCTCTTTTGATGAAACATTTACTCCCAAACACTCTATAGTGTTCCACATTAGTAGGTCTATCTTTCCATAGTTTATAAGGGGTCTTGTTTCCATTAGTCCTTATCTATCATATATTCAAAATGAATATTATAGTGATAATTTCCTCTCTCTAGTATCCATAATATAGTCTAGACTCATTTATCGTAGTTCTTTCCATTTCTTAGACTGTCATATTCTTTCTTTCCACTACCCCATTTTGTTAATGTGTCCTAGATGTTGAGAACTATCTCCTTATCCCATGGACCTCATAGAAGTCATAAAAATAATTAGACCAAAACTCTCCTCCTTTGTTATATCTTAGGCACTTGATCTTTCCATTCTTCTCATTCTCAAAAAGATCCTTTAATGCCTTGAACTTATCAAGAGCTTCTAACTTTTATTTCAAGAATGCTACCTAAGTCATGTTTGTGTAGTAATCTATGAGTAACATGAAGTATCTATCTCGTTGAATGTTTTGGATTCTTGTAGGACCATAGATATCAGTGTGTACTAACTCCTAATTTATTTTAGTAGAGTAATCTTTGGACTTGAACCTTTTTCTAGTTTGCCTACCATGTTGACATGCCTTGTAAAGTATGTTTATAGGTTTGGTGATCTTAGTCATGTTCTTTAAAAATTTCTTAGTGATTATCTTGACTAGATTTTCAAAGTTTAGATGACATACCTTATGTGTCATATCCAAATTTCATCCATATTTCTCATAAATAATCTCTCCTTCTTAAGATTGGCAATTAGCCTTTTGGATTTGGCAATCCTTATCTCACACCCTCTATCATGAAAGGTTAGTGTGTGTCCTTAATTGCACATTTGACTTACACTAAGCATGTTATGTTTCAAACCTTCCACATATAACACATTCTTTTTCTTGGTCTTCCCATTATCCAAACTCAAGATACCCTTGCGAACTATATTGGAAGTAGTATTATCTGCAAATCTCACTATTCTTACAACATTCTTCTTCAATGAGATGAACTTGATTTTATTTCATGTCATGTGACTTGAGAAAACACTATTTATATACTATTTCATGCCTTAATATTGAATGTGAAAGGTAGCCTAAGCTACAATAAATTCTTCATCTTTAGTATTATGTTATTCCTTCACCTTGTCCACATGGTGTAACTTCTTGATCCACTTCTTAATGGTATGATGGTATACCCTTTTGTCTTGACTAACCTTACTTATATTACTCATGTTTCATTCTCCTTCAATATGTCCTCTTTTGTCATGATTATAGCGAAGTATGATTCTTCTACTATTGTAATGGACATCCACCTTATTCCTCCATAAGGAATTGATTCTTACATAGTGTTTAAAATCCATATCTCTATGTCCATATTGATTACATGATAAATAATAACCATTGAATGAATTTACATACCTTATTTGTTTGATCTTGAATGATACAACTATACCTTTGTTAACTCTTGAAGGATTCAAGTTCTTCTTGACTTGTTAATGATCAACTTGAGTCTCATATTTGAGAGCTTATGTATAGGTCTTTGAGGTATGAGTCTCCTTGTTTTATTGTTGGTCTTCTTTAAACCCAAGACATATCTTGTCATGTGCAGACCTTTGAATACTGAATATATCACCAATAACTTTAGTACTCTTTTCAAATTTATGTTGTGTCTTCAACTTGACTATTTGTTGATCCAATTCTACCTTAATGGACTCCATTTCAACTCCAAAATTGATGCATTCTTCTTCCTTAGTCTTAATACTTGACATGGTAATTTTAATATGAGTTTCCAACTATTTTACAAATCTCCTTATGTTCATTTCTGTTTTTCTTAGTATTTTTTCAAATAGATTGATTTAATCCTCATAACTCTTAACCAATGATCTTAGTTTTTGATTCTTCCTTCTTTGGAACTTTAACTCCTCTATAACACTCACCAGTTCTACCTCAAGGTTCACTTCATCCTCTTCTTCATCTGATTCTTTGTCATCCATAGGGATTTTCCCTTTTTAGAATCCTTCATGGTCTATTTATATATCCATGAATAAGGTTTCATTATTATCATGGTCATTAATGTCATCATCACTATCAAATGTACTAGTTTCACTTACATCAGATGAGCTATTATCTTATTTGGTATAGAAACTTCTCTTGTTATTGAATGACCCTTTCTTGCTTTCATACTTATTAAAACCCTTTTTTCTCTTTTTAGGCTTATAAACATTCTTATCATCACCATGATGTTCATCATGTTTTCCATCATGCCCAATTTTATTCTTTTTAGGAAATTTAGAGGCAAATTGGCCAATCATACCATAGTTAAAGCATTTTAAATGCAACTTACCATTATACTTACTTGATCATTTCCTTAGTTTTCTAACAAACATGGATTCTATCTTTTCATCATCAATGTTTATGTCAACATCATCCTTGGCCTTCTTACCTTATGACTTCTTGTCAGCTTTGAATGTAGTTTCCTTCGTAGAAGGTCTTCCATCACTTGTTCTCATTTCATAAGCATTAAAGATGCCATGAATCTCATCCATCTATAGTATGTTAAGATATTTGATCACATACATAGAAGACACCTTTAAATCAAACTTAGATGTTACTGATATCAATATATTTTGTAATACTATTGATTCTTCCAATTGCTCTCCTAGACCTTTGATGACATTTACCACTTCATCTACTCTTAATAGATAGGATGCAATGTTTTCATCCTCATTCATTATTAGGCTTTCAAACTACCTTTTGTGAGTCTATAACTTTTCTAACTTAAATTTGGTGTCTCCTTCATAGATGGTCTATAATTTTTCCCAAATATCTTTGGTTGTATCATAATGCATGACCTTAATAAATTATACTTTTGAAAGACCACATAAGATGAAATTCATTGCCTTAGAGTTGTTATCACTTACCTTCTTGCCTACTACATCAGTTGGTAGTGTAGAATGTGGAGTGAATCCATAAACAACATATTTCCATATGTCATAGCCTAAGGACACTAGATAAGTCTTCATTGTAATTCTCCAAAATGCATAGTCCCACTAAATAAAGGAGCCTTATTTGTTGAGAAACCTCCTTGTATCTAATGACTATATATTCTTGTGCTTCTAAGATCTACTTCAAGCTATTTAGGCCTGATTCAAAGGACTAAGCTTTGATACCAATTGTTAGAAGATAGATCAGTAAGATGGGTTGAATCAATGTTTAAATTTTTTATTCATATGTAATTTAACATTCCTTGAACCATCAAAGTAATATAATGATATAACAATGCATAAAGAACAAATCACATGAGCATGAAATAAGAGCATAACACATAAAACACATATATGAGTAGGAAACCCTTAAGGGGAATAAAACCCACTGTGGTCCCTAAAAATGGACTACTATCCTATTAGACAACATATCAAATTATGTTGATCACCAACTCAACTTGGAGCACCAACCCCAATGAAGTCAAGCACCCACTTGACTAGGCTTTAGCAAGCACCTACTTTCAAGGAATCACTAAATCCCTAGGTGACTTATCACCAACTTATCCACCTCATTAAACCTCTACTTTATTTTTATGATCTCATTTCAATACTTCCTTCTACTCTCAAAGTAATATTTTATTCACTTTTATTTCTTACATTTAAATATGCCTAAAACTACCCTATATATATACTATACTCATGGTTACACACCACTTAGTTAGACATACACCTTCAACCTATAAGGTAAGACATATAATAGTTCTTATAAAATCTTGTGGACATGATTAAAATGATATTTTTTCCCCTTTTGGTCTATAACAACTCATTTAGGCCCCATTTCTCTTTTAGGCCTCATCGAGACCTAATTACATTAAGTCTATCTTCTTAGCATCAAATCTTGATTCTCTTGGGACCATATGGCCTTTTAAAAAAACTAAAAATCATTAAAAAACTTATTAAATGACTTATATTGACCTCCTCCATGCTTTATTTAACTTGTGTATTTTGTTCATACCATGAATGATCCTTTAGGATCAATTGCCCTATTAGGCATGTGTACCTCAAAAGTTTGTCTTAAAAAATGAAGATTAAACAACCTTAATCTATTGAATTAAAATTAAAAAAACATTTAGAAAAATTATCCATGACCTCAAGATAATCACCATATGCTTGGAACACTTTCACTTAGGAGGTAAAGGATTAAAAACATCTCTGCAACTCACTCACTCAAAACTATAATTTACCTCAAAGATCAATCACGATGAATTAGACCTCCAATACCTATGTAGACAATTTATATAACTCCTAATTAATATAAATGTTCCTATGATATCTCTATAACATTATAAAATATAAACACCATATGGTCTAATGAAAAATATTGGTCTTGTAGACCAATTTCTTGACCCTATATCACACAGTCTTATCTGAACTAGATAGGTAAATTTATAGGAAACATTTCACCATATTCACTAACCTCTAAAATCTATTTAAATTATGAATATGAATTAAAATTAATAAATAAACTCTTCATTTAATTTATTTCATCAATATGACATGCTCAAACCCTAAAATACATCTTCTCATCTTTGCATGGGTTTTTCATTATTCACACCATTAGGTCTATCTATGACTAGCTAACTTGGATGAACAATTTAGAAAACTTTAAGGGTGTAAAATATCCATAAACTGTCATGGGAATTTAATATGATTATCTATATAATTCTAACATCCATATCATTTTCTTGACCAATGTAACTTTTGAGAGTTATAACTTCTTGATAAATAAGCTTATATCTATGCATTTTCTCTCTCATCTAACTAATAAACACCACCTAGAGGTACTTTGGAGATTTTAATACATGATATAATATATTTTAAAGGAATTTGAGTCCATTATTATTTAATTTAAATATCTTTCACATCAAGTCTTTATTAGGGTTTTAGGGAGGTTTAACATAGGTTTTAGTGTTAATGATTATTCATAAAGGACTACCACTTAAATCCAAAACCAATGCTTAGAGATATTATCTATGACCCTTACCAATCTCTCCTTAATATCTCAATTTCCCATGTAGAGGTTACATATGCCATTAGACATATAAAAGTGGTTCTTGGGTCTTGAGACCTCATTTTATGACCTTGAGAAAGCCTAAAATAGTGTTTCATGTAATTAGCTTAAAAACATGGCATCAAAAATTGTAAAGATTCTTAAAACAACATATATTACATATTTTTGTGCTCACATATTCATACTTACCTTAAAATCTAATCTTCTTGCCTTATTAGGCCAGCCAGGGTCTAAGAGAGGTTTAGATGTAGACCTATATTAAAGGTCCTACCCCTGTAGGCTCACCCTAAAACTCTCATGAATGATTAAATAATTTTTTCTCATCATCAAATAGTTCCAAACAAAATCCACGTGCCTATTTTCATCCATTTACATGCACATACCTCTTCATGTCATGACTAGCTCATGACTAGGTCAATGATCAGTACCTTCATGCCAATATAATACATCAATTGCCTTCAAATTCTCTTTCATGATAACATCCTTCAGTGGAAAAAATCTCTAAATTCCCATTGTCACATAAAAATACTACCAACTAGTCTTACTCTCTTAATGACATCAACCTTATACAAGATGCACCTTTGACATCAATGACAATACTCAACACTCTATCATTCATGGTAACCCCTACATGCAAAGTCTATACAAAACTAGTCCATATTTTTCCTCATAGTTACTTCTAATAACCTAATCCATATCAAATATTTATTATCATCTATAATTTATATAATTGACCCTTATCCTTTTTCAAATCATCTCCATTACTAAGTCATCAGAGCCATAATGTATACTATATTTGATAACTATCATAGAAAACACAATGTACAAAAAAAGATTATCTCAAGTAAAATAAAATTATGTTTCACATTGTTCATACATGAATTAATATAGAATTATTAATTATTAAATGAGGATGAACATTCATTCTTCCACATCCTTGTCTACCTACCATATTTGTTTTTCATGATGTTAAAAATTACAATGGGGACATGGTGTTTGAATTCACTTCCTCCACATAGCTATGTTATCACATATATTGCACATTATACCTTGAAACATGTTGTTTATTGTTTGGATCCCTCATATAATTATATTTTTTAAATTTATTCCACTTAATATTACTTGAATATATTAAATAAATTTCAAAAATACAAAAAAAAAAAAAAAAAAAAAAAAAACAATCAAGAAAATACAAAAACATTTAAAATATATTTTAAAAATGGGGCCTGAGCATGGCATGATTACTAGATTATACTATTTACTTATGTTTTTTATCACATGTTTTCTATATTGCATATTATTTTAATACACACATTCATTTCATGATTTATGTATGTGATGCAATACATATAGGTTACACATGGACATATATATGTTGGACTTTCCTCTACCCAATTATCATGTTAATACTTGGACATATTATTACATAGGTTTAACTATTAAAGGTTATATCTTTATATAACCTTATATCATGTTGAGTTATCTAGATCATATACATGTATTACTATTTAATCTTATCTTACACAATGCTACATGGATATGTTGTTATACTATGATGTGGCATTGATACATATAGATGGTGTAGACTAATATTACTTGTTTAATGTTTCATGTATGTTCTTACTCTTACATAGTAAGCCAATTTATGATTGTATAATATGTGTACCCCCTTGGCCTTATTTTATGTAACATATTTATATCACTTATTTATGAAAATTTTGTGTTGCTTGTGTGTGAACCTTGGCCTTATTTGTTTTGACATTTTCATGTCCCTTGTATTCAACACTTTGGGTTTATGTGTGACACTAACTCATAGGATTGTTGTGCTTGTTAAGCTTGCTGACAATGAGTGGTTCCATGATCCATATCATGCATATTTATCACATAGTATTATTAAATTATTTTTTCAATGATAGTTATTACTAACTACTTAATTGAGACACCTACATAGGCATGACACTTGTATGTTCTAGATTACATATTTTACATGCATGTCTCGATCAACATATACATTACTATGGTGACATATTATCCACATGATCACACAATTATAGATGTTATATTTTCACATGTCTTGATACAATTAAATCTTATTTTTATACGTGTAACTTACATGACACATCCCTCATCTCAAAAGGGTGGTATTATAGTAGGCTTGTCATATAAATAGAAGCCTCCATGAATAAAAAATTAGATCTAATTATAGATTTTAGAGGTGTACAATGGTTTAAATATCAAATACTTTAGCTACATGATATATACTAGAACATTATTACATATTATGGGGCATACTTCATGCATATACACTCACTTGATATATACTTGAGTATAAATTCATACACACTTGAGTACATATGCATGGGCATATGTAAATTATTTATAGGAATGGGAATTACAAGTTTTCACATACACATACATTTTATATATTGGTTTTCTAATTCAACATATAATTTTATATCAATTGGTACATATTTAGAGGCATTATACTAGTTCATCCACATATACACATTTTTAGACTTATGAGGCATGATACTAGTTCATGCACATACATATTGTGATAGTTCATAATTGGCACAATTATAAAAAGGGCATGATAGTATTTCATGCACATACACTACATTATAATTTATAATTTCATACCTATTAACACTAAAGCCATGAAGGGGTATGGATATTTTTTATTATCTTTTTGTCATAAATTGTATTATATATTAAGAGAACTTGAGTGAACTTGAGAAAAACTATACAATAAAAGATGTGATAATGATGGGGGAATAAACACTATCCATTCTATTTTTATCAAACATTTTATTTTACATGGAGTAAAATTGAGAAAATTTGATCAAAACTATACAACATAATCTATAATCTATAAATGGTGGTTAATTCACTTTTTATTTTAGAGAATACATCATGTGGTTCCCTTTTTTTTTGGAGTATTTATTTGGATTAGTACATTTATTACTTCTCTCCACATTTATGAGGGTTGGGACATGTTATCTTATAATCCAATAAATTATATAGTAACCTAAAATTTGGTGCATAGTTATCCAACTCTCCATTTGCTTTAGCAAGGAATCATAAGTAATCTAATGCTTCAACAAGGAATCATCAACTCTAAAAACATTAATGGAAGACATGGTTCTCATGAATAAATAGTTGTACTTCTTATTCTTAAATTTTAAAAATTTAGTTTTATATTACAATTTTCACTCTATGGACATGGAACAGAAAGTGGGGAATCCAGCTCTAATGAGGAAGGAGAAGATAAAAGTAAGAATGAAAAAGAAGGGGAAACTATAGAGGAAGGAATGGAAAGTGGGGAATCCAGCTTTAATGAGGAAGGAGAAGATAAAATTAAGAATGAAAAAAAAGGGAACACTATATAGGAAAAAAATGAACAGAATAACTATGATCTCGAAGAAAATCAGAAAGTGCTAGGGGAAACTGAAAAAGAAATGGATGTTTTATTTGAGGATCCTGATTCAAAAACAAAGAAGGAACATTTAGTTCAGGATGCCTATCATGAAATGGAAACTAGAGAACAAGTAAAGGATGATCTTATCCACAATGATAGCCCTGGTGAAACTGAAGAATAGAAAAGAATGGAAAGGGAGGATCATACTGAAAAGGATGAAGATAATCCAAAAGAGAACATAGAAGATTTAAGTGATGTATGGTAGAAAGAAAGGAGGCACCCCTTTATGAATTTGGCCAAATTCAAAGTAGATGCTATCCTTCAAGTTGACTCCTAGATGTATAAGGAAATAATGGGCCTCAAGAAGAAAATGGAAAAAATGGAACATAATCAAGAAGCTGATCGAAACAAAATCAATAATCTAGAAATGCAGATGAGGGATATTCCAATCAAACTTAAAGACTATGAGAAAAATATAAGAAGGCTCATTAAGGAAATCAAAATGAATATGGAGGAGGTTGCTTCTACCATATGTGCAGCTACTGCAAACATTGGAAAACAAGGAAATGAGGAAATAAAATCTTTGGAGGGGCCTAGTAAGAGGACTAGACAGAGCTCAAGGAAGAAAGCAATGCAAGAGGTTGCTATGTCGGTGGTAATATGTATACAGGACACTGCTGTGATTGGAAAGGAAGTGGTGAAGATGATCCTGGAATTAGAAGAATAGGATCTTTTTGCTCTTACAGTCCTGGTCCTTTTAGTTGGATGTTATAACTGGTTCCATTTTCTAGTTATTTGTTTTCTTTTCATACTTGAGTTTCCAGGTCTCTGTAAAACCTGGGGTCTGTCTTTTGATGATCTTGAATTGTGGTTTTAGGTCCCTGTAAAACCTATTTTGATATTGCTTAGTAGTAGGTGTTAGGTTTGTTTCACCTGTGGATGTTATTGGTATATCCTTCTTCCTTTGTTTCAAGGTTTCGGGGCCTCTTCAAAACCTATTTTTACCTTAATCTAAAACATATGTTTGTTTCAGGCTTTAATTTTAACTGACCTACCAAATTGGATATTTTTACAAAATACAAAGTGTGTTGTACACATTCAGGTATAAATTTTCCTTTCACTCAATCAATTGAATTACTTAATAAAATATAATTTTTTTAACATACTTAAATATATTATTAAGTACTCAAAAATTACAATCTTATCATATGTTTACTATGCATGAATTGTATGTATAAATGTGGTACTAAACCACCATCATATCATACCTATATATTGCCTTATGATTTTGATCCTTTTATTATATTATTATACACCTACACGAACATTACTTTATATTTCAATCCTTATTAATATCCTTCATAGAAATCTCTACATCCTTAGTTTAACCCACTTATACACAAGTCAATAATGCTATATTAGGTTAGTATCAATAATCAATACTGATTTAGGCCCATATTCCTATAAAGGACTACTTTTTAAATCAAATATTTCCTTAGGGTCATTCCATCTTCCTAGTGTGTTGGTAGTGTGATAAATTACCCAATTGGACTCATATATATACAAATCAAGGCCTCATTTTAAAGGGGGTCAAAACATATCTAGTACACATATATACATTATTACACATTATTAAAATATACCCCATTCTTAACAAATTTTAGATCAATCTCTAAGATAATCATACCACCAAGTCTTAAAGATACCAAAGCCAAGTTGAAGAAAACATTTTCTAGTATCAAACATAAATCATTAATTGCATTCATATATCAAAATAGGATAATGTCATAATCACACTAGATGGGTGAAATATGTGTTGCTTGATTTCCCTCATCAAAATATCAAATGCATATGTAGAAGTCAATAATCAAACATGGGTGATTAGGTTTATCTCATCCCATTACATTTTCCCAATCTTTGTAGGTTTCTAGTTGTCACAATCACACTTAACGATTCAAGGTGAAGGATGTTGATTTTTGGATTTGTGCGCATCATGAAGGTTCAACATCATACATAAAAAGATGTCATATATAGTCAAATATTACATTATGGTCATTAATTAATATTTGATCATAGGTCATTATTAACTATCTCAAGTCAATATCAATAGTCAAAATGGACCCAAATCTGATAGAATCGACCCTATGCAAGCAAAATCATAGTTCCTAAACTAGATAAATTATATGCTTACTTTAGTATATTTTACACTATAAAAATATAGTAATATTTAGATATTCAAACAAAAAATTTAAGTATTCATCCCCTTTTTGTACTTACTATATCTAGCATATGCCATTTTTCAAATCATTACAATAAATTTAAGTGTTTTACATCTAGATGTATGAATGAATGTCATATCTATCAATCTAAATTAATTTACTAATTTATTATTAAGTTTTTTTAAACCACATTAATGTAAAATAATATGATACATGGACATACATATATGTGAAATTACTTACACCCTAAGGAACCTTTCTACAATAGGGTGTGCTTATGGTGGAGGAATCTTTATGCATTCTTGGGTGATATATTTATACTGGTCCGTTGATCATAGTAGATTTTTATACATGAGTTAATCTTTGTCATACTTTATAAAGGGATATTTACTTTGGATAAAGTTATTTACTATATTGGATGATGACATTTATTAAATATGTAGAATAAAATTTATTTATCTTTGTGTGCTTGATATTTATTATTGTGACATGGGGTGATCATTGATGTGTGTTATACTAAGTATTATATGGGTGAATTAATTAGGTATTTTCATGTCATATATTATTTGTGTCAAAGGATCATATTATTTGAGTCATGTTCATGTCATGTATGTGTCAAGTTGGAGTCATGCCCTATCTTTCATGCTTGTGTGCTTATTGATAATGACATTGTGTGCATGTGCATGTTTTTAGTTACATAATTTACTATTAATATGATCTTGGTACAAATATTTATATCACATATATTTATATTGTATACAATGACATGATTTTTATCATGAATATACTACAATTATTATCAGTTTGTGATAAATTGATGTATCTACTAGACATTAACACTTGCATTCCCATTACTTTTGATTACATGTATCAAATGCACATGAATAATCAAATATTTATATTATTACATATATTATCATGTTTTTAATATATCTTACATGATTATATTCATATATATAATTCATGGCACACATAACTCTTTCTTTTGAGATGAGTAACTTGCATCCTTCATCATCCATATCAAAAGGGGGAGTATAGTGGGCTTGTCTTAGACACTATATATGATTTTGATGAATTATATAGGAATTGTATGAAATTTTTGTAAATATATGGTTTCATTTTATACCACTTTGAGGTATACATGGATCGAATTGGGCATGGAATATGTTTATGAAATCACTTTTATACATTCTATATTTTAGATTGATGGGAAATGATGGTACTAAATAAATAGTTTGGGAATATAATACATTTTATTGGTTGATTATTTTACATACACAGCTATTTTTGGTTTCCACTTTTATATACAAACCTAGTCTGGGGTTCCAGTTTTAAATTTAAACCTAGTTTCAAGGTATCACAAAATAATTATTATGATATTTAGAGTAATGTGGTTGAGGTTTATACATTTGTTAAATTTAGTACTCATTACCCAATGGTCATTGAATAATTTTACACTCCTTAACTTATAGTTTCAGTGGTTGAATCTCCTTGGGGTATGATCACCCATGGTATTCTATAAACAAGTTTAACATGTAGAAGTTTGGTTCACATACCATTAATCATATTTGTTCCTTGGATTTTCATTTTCATATGATTCAATGATATAAATGAATTTATATTACTTATCTTGAGAATATAGTTATGTATACATGTTTTATCATATGTTTCAAATTAATCAAGGGGAATTCAAGGCATACCTATCAACAAAAAGTATGGTTATCATAGGCACCATTTTTATTATTATTTTAATTTTTAATACTAGATTAAAAGGGAGAATTTTTAAACACCTAAATTTGGTATTATACACTTTTGTAACATAAAATTTGTCATACTTTGATTTAGTTGGACATTAGATACACATTTGACCCTTTTCACACTTTTACCCTATCTGTTTACCCACCTATTATCTTGGCCAACTATATTTGCTAGATACACCTATTCAAGATCAACCTAGTATATACAATAACATTCTTAAATATCTAAAAAACATTTTCCATATCTCAGACCATGGATTTACACTCCAAATATATTGTTTTTAATGATTAAAATATTTTAGTTACCGTATATGTCACTCTCTATCAGTAGTGTCCAATAAAAATCAATGGCTATTATTTATATTGGGAAGTATCAATTATGTCATCCTATAAATGTTTCATGGTTTAGTCATGATAGTAAATAATGAAGAGTGAGATATAAATACGAATTAGTCTTAAGTTTATACTTATTTTGATAAGTTCTATCAAAATTAAGAAATCAATTAACACTCTCTTGAGACATTATCACAAATAATTTCATAGATAAAACCTCGTAAAAGGAGTATCCTTAGATAAAAATAAATTTACACATGGAATTAAAATATTCATGGTGCCAAGTATTGAAATCTAAACATTTCATTACATTATAGATTAATCATGATGTTACACACACACATAAGTGGGATAATTACATGAGGTTTGAATTATCTTCAAAGTATTGGAAAATAATAAATCCTTGTCCATTTAGTGAGGAGTGGTTTGGTATATCCAACCCAAAATACTTTCCCATTTTCAAGGGTGATCTTGTGGTAAAGCTCTCAAGTAGGGTTTGGACAAAAATGAAAACAAAGATCAACACACATAAATGATTGTGAATGCACACATGGGAAACATTAGTAAGTTTAGTTGTATAGATATGAGGAGTTATAAAATTTTACAATATACAAGGACACTTTTAGTAGATATAATATAATACTACCTACTGCATGATTCATTGTTTACTGATAGCATCTAGGCAAGGTTTGAACAACTATTTTCTATTTTGAGTACTAATAAATCATACACATATCATTTTTCAAAATAGTGATGATGTCCATAAGTAAATTAATATCATAAAATCTATGTACATCTCACCCCTCTCTCTTTATCAATTTCAAATCACCTTAGTTAAATATCTATCTATCTATTTCCAATTTTGACTCATATGTTACTACTATATATTAGATAAATTGAATAATATTTAGTTTTAATTTATATAGATCACCTTAATCTAAAATAATTACAATATTTACCTAAATTATTGTCACTGACATAATATAAGACTTGTTCATTCACTTATTCAGATCATAACTCATATAATTAAATATTGATAATCAATAAGTTATGCATTCACATTTCCCCACACATGAAAACACTTAACTCTAGAAAATGTAAATTAATTAATCATATCTTGATAGATTAATAATATTTAAAATTATAATTCATTGGAAACATAACTAATAACATAAAAAGTTATCAATGCACAAAATATACAAAATATTTGATAATTTTTTATTTAATTTAATAAGATGTGTCATTTATCCATTGGAAATACACATGACTATCTCATCCATGAGAAACATTAATTAATCTTGTAAAACAAAACTCCTAAATATCTACATAAAATTTAAAATACATTACATAATAATCATGAAAATATTACTGAACAAAATTATGTACTAATTATTAAAATAATAATTCCAATTTTATATAAAAATACTCTCATACAATGATGAGTATGAGATAATCAAATTAATACTAGAGATAGATACTTTTTACATTTAAAAAAATAGTAATACTATTTTATGAATGACCACATACCTACAATACATAATCTACTAAAAGATTCAAAGCATAATTCTTATCAAATTTGTGCTTCTTATGAACTTCATTATTCTTTGGTAGTTATTCATATAACTTAAAATTAATACTAGAAAACATTATTATAAATAACAATCCACAAATTTCATAAACTCAAAATAGAAAATAAAAAACACGTCATAATAATAATATATGATTATATCAAAAATGATGATATGAGAAGTGATGGCTACTTCTTTATAACATTCTATAAATATTTTGGGATGATCCTCATGTAAGTGACACCTATACCATATTTGGTATTTTATTTTAGCCTTCATTATAGAAAATATTATCACAGGGATAATGAAAAAACATTTTATAAAATAAGTTGGTTCCCTTTTACACACAATTCTTAAAGTTTGAACATGTACTTTTATCCTTTAACACCTAAGGTACTCATTAATTCATAAAATCAAAACATTCCCTTGGTTGTTTTTAATTTCCCACATGTGCACATTTTACATCACATATTATTCTAGGAAAATACAAAAGTGACCTTAACATTTTGATTATGGTGTAATAACAAATTTAGCATAAATTTCAGTGTGTCTATCATAAACACCTAATTTTTCTTCAACACACCTTTTCAATTAACTTGGGTACATTTGGATATTTTCAAACACAATTTTCCTTCATTAACACCTCTCTAGCCTTGAGATAGTTATATGTCCTTAATTTTAGGTCAATTTTGTTTTTTTCATCTTTAGGGTCATAGTCATCCATTTTCTACGTAGTATTATCTCCATTCTAATATTTTTCTCTTCCTAGATCATAGTCATGGGTCTAGAAATTTTATCTTGGATGTAATTTATGAATTGATTATTTTTTCCCTCATTCTTTCGTAGATCCATTATACCTTGGCATAATTACAAACATATTTATTTTTTCTTATCACAGTATGCCACATTCATCTTTTGGTCGATGTGTCTTAGAGATCTCTATATATACAAATCAATCCTAATTCATTTTACCAAGTGATCATCAATTATAAAACTCATTAATTTTAAGCTAATATTGATTCCATTTATTTCTACACTTGTTAAGGACCCTACACATTGATCATTCATTACCTCTACATCAATTATAAGTATTGTTTCATCATAAATTTATGACAAAAAACTTTTATAGTGGGGTCATATAGTTGTATTTTATTATCTAGGAGATGAAGTGAATCTATTTATCTCACTTGGGATGGAATTTCACTCACATGCACAAGAGAATAATAATGACTCTAATTTCGAGACTTTGGGATATTTAGCTACAATTCCTCAAGAGGTTTCTAAATTAAGATAAATTTAACATATTTTTTTCTAAATTTCAGGGTTAGGTTAACCAATGAAGGAGAAGAATTACAACACATTTTTACATTAATTATGCACTATGTAGGAAAAACCTATTTCATCATATAGTGCACCTACCAGAAAAACTATAAGCCAAAAATTATTTGGGTACGCAATCAATACCTAGGTACATAATCAACAATAATAGAGGTCATAATTGGTAACCTATTAGTTTCATTAATCGATAACCTATTTATTTTATTCCATTTCATAGTTAAAAACCAAATTTATAAGGTATTATCATAGTCATTTCTAGATCCATACTTCAGTCTTAAATTTCCAAAATTTAACTTAGATGTATCTATTTTAATCTCTCTTTGAATTTTTGCCATTTTCCATTAATTTTTAAATTATTTTCACACTTTTAATTAATATTTTTATGCATTGTTAAAATATTATTGTAGTTTACAATTTTTCCATAAATCTTTATTTTTCCTAGTTTTTATTTTTTTGCATGTAGTATTTATCCATTCAACCATAAATACTCAAAAAAAATTATGAGACTAATCTTAAAATCCTCTAATATATGGTTTAACAACCCTCATCCCCGTTGAGACTTAATTTTCTTATTTTTCTACTATTTTTTTATTCCTCCCTTTTCCATCACCTAATATTTTCATTCATGTTTAATTTATACTCTCTGGATTATATCCACCTATTATAAATATGTAAACCCATCTATTCTTTAAATGATACAAACTAAACTTTCATAACCCTCATCCAAGTAGGGTCTAATTTTACATTTCAAATCTAATTTTTAGATTTGTATCTTTTGTTGCTTACTTCATTTAAAAATAATTAACCCCAACTTCATTCCTATTTTTCATACTTACATTTATGAAATTTAAGAAACCTAGACTTTACAACCTACTAGATGAAGATTTATATTGAGTGGTGCTTATTATGATTTGTTTCAATCTCCTTTGTTTCCTATTTGTTCTTATTTGTAATAAAAAATAATAATTTTTTAAAGTGCCTACTTCTATTTTTTTTGAAGAATAAAATCATAAAATGATCCAATTATGAATGGTTATGTTGAGAATTAAAATTGTGATGATGACTATGAGGATAATGTGTGTGTTGATGTAAATTAGTTTGATGATTTTGATCCAAAAACCCTAAATGTTTGGAGCATGTGATGTTTAAGTTAAAGTATAAAAGATAATTAGGGATAGTAAACTTTGTTGGATTATTTTTTTAATGATACAAATTTTTTGTTAAGTTTTGTTCTTTGGGTAGTTTTTACCTGTTAGTTGGTTTCTCAACATACTTATCTTTTCGTAAAGATTTTTAAAGATTCTTTTTTTTTTTTAAATTATTGCATTTTCCCAAATATTTTTTTGTATTGTTCCTCTATTCCTAGTAATCAATGGTATCAGAGTGTTAGGTAATCATGGAGGATTGAAATAAAATTCTAAGAGAAGAAATTTACATTTGTAAGAGTGGAAATTTTTTTATGAGAAATTTAAAACTCGAGGGAAGAAAAGAGATTTTTTTCTCCTATGCTTCAAATCTATATAGCACTTGGATGGTGCTTCAAATCTCATCAGGTTGGACAAAAAGTATTGAGTAGCCTATAAATATATTCCTACAAATTGGTGACTTAAAGTTTTGATTGAATTGATTGTATAAATGAAGGAAAAATTACCAAAAATCTTCATATGTAGTTTTGGCACAAAAAGAAAGCATACAACATAGTGGCAAAAGAATAAGATCCTAATTTGTATAATGGTGAAATTTATTTGTGCATCTAAGGAATTGAGCCTTACACAATTGATTCATATGGTGCAGTTATTCAACAAAGTTTAGTAATTTAGAGAAGAGTAGCAATAGTACGGTCTATAAATTTAAAGAGGAGTAAATCAATAGCATCCAAACAAAAATGTTTACCTACAATGATCATTGAAATCTAAAATAATGTATCATTTATTTTTCAACCCTAGAAACATGGGCTCCACCAAAGGCATACAATGAATTATTTTTCTTTGAGCAAGTGAAAGAATATATTGGGTAAAATAAATTTCCATGCATAATTTTTTTTATTTTACATCCTCAAACACAATATCATATAGTATTTTTAATTTATATGATAAATGTAATTTGGAAGAGGATAGATATATTTTTGATAGGTAGGTGATAAAAGGAAGTGAGGAGTCCCATTGAAATTATTAACCAAAATTATCAAGGAGTGATAAGGTTAAAATATTTTTTTAAAGGGTGATATAAGGGTGTAATAGAAGTTATAAGGTGTAATAATTTTCAAGTCCCAATAAATATTTGTATTTGGAAACTATTTTTGAAGTTAAAGGCAAAATCTCAAAATAGTATTCCCTTGTCTCGTTTTGACTTGTTTCTTTAGTACCATGGCAAAAATCATGAGTTTGATTTCCAAAAATGGTAAATTGTCACCTAAACATTACAAAGAATAAAGTAGAAACATGGAGAATACACTTATTTTTAGTGAATTATGGGAAATCACTGAGAAAGAAACCACACCACTAACTGAAGCTATAAATTTGATTGAATATCAAAAACATGATAAATGTACACTCACACTTTTAAAATCATCTTGCACTAAATAGGTAATCATTCATATTGAGGCAATTAAAAATAGTGCATGGAAAACTTGGAAAGTGTTAAAATATTTGTATGACAAACAACCTTCATACAAGAAGATTGACTTTCTTATATAACTATTGAAAAATAAATTGGTAGATAATGAAGATGTTTCTAAATATCTTTCTCACATGAAAACATTGAAATAAGAATATTGCACAACTAGTGGTAAAATTGATGATGATATGTTAATTTCCATCACATTAAATGGTCTTAATTCTACATACACCAATTTTTTTGAAATTCTACAGCTTAGTGATAAGCTTAAGAGTGCCACATTTGACTCTATTTCTAAGTTATTATCTTAGCATGAGAGATAGTTTGCAAGGAATAAGAATACATCCATGGAGGAGACCCATTATACCAAAATAGGTAATCCATTATATGAGCATAAAAAAACATTTTTTAAAGCACTTTCAAAGATAAAAACACTCTCCATGGCACACTTATAGACATAAACATAATTCTAGACATAGGGATCATTCTGGTTCTCTAAAGCATAAACACCATTTTGGTTATCCAAAGAATAAACATCACTCTAATTCTCAAAAACATGAGCATCACTGCAAACATTTGCATGGACACAAGCACAAACATAGGCATTCTTCTTCATGTGGCTATCCTTCCTCTAGTTTTAGCGAATGTGGGAGAATATGCTATAATTTTGGTGGAATAAGACACCTCTCTATAGATTTTCCCTTCAAAAAGAGGGCCTCTTGACATTGATAGTAAGTAAAAACAAACATTGTTGGTCTCTCTAGTCACTCTAGTCAATGTTTTGGCTATTCTTTTCCATATTCTTTTGATAGATGGGATGACTATGAAGTTGCTTACTCTATAATTGATGACTATATATTTTGAGATGATAACACACCCATCCTGTGTGAGTTGCTAGGCTCAATATTGGGATTTGATGTAGTAACATTTTTTGGCTTGTGTACTTTACTTTAATAGATCTAGTGTCAATATGATATTTGATGTGGAGCATTTCAATGGATTGTGCTTGGTTTATTTTCTACATAGCTTCTCACCTCTCACCTGATAGGAGGAGAAGATATGTCACATTGGTTTTTCAATCAGTCATCAATGTTTGTAGTATGTGTCAACATTGTTAGTAATAAACAAATACCTATGGGAAATGTTGGTTATTATTGGAATCAATTTGAGATGTGTCATACATCATATTACGATTATCATTTGTTGGACATATTTTGTTTGAGGATAATTGTATTTATACAAAGCATGATCATGTTCTACTTTAGTGTGGGGATGATCAGGGTGTTGATCAGTTTAGGATGCATAGTGTACTAGTTGTAGTTGTAGCAGAGTCTACTTGGATGACTCACAGTTCATTGCTTCAATATTTTCTATATCCCTTTAGATCAAGGGGGAGTTTATTGGATTATTTTTTTAATGATCCAAATTTTTTGTTAAGTTTTGTTGTTTGGATAGTTTTTACCCATTAGTTGGTTTCTCAATCAAATTATCTTTTTGTAAATCTTTTTAAAGCTTCTTTGTACAAAAATAAATTATTTCATCTTCCCAAATATTTGTTTGTATCATTCCTCTATTCTTGGAAATCAAACTTACACCTAAGAATACTATTAATGCTCCCTTGAAATTTTCTACTATCCTTATTGTAGGTTCTACTTTTACATTAGGTGGTGAGGTTGTTACTCTAATAATCCTTATATGTATCTACCTATTACAACTCATCCTCATGTTACTCTTACTATTCCTACACAACTTATTTCTTCTTTGGTTACTCATTATAATCCACCACCTATACCCACTCTTAATTTGTTTCTCTTGGAATGAATTAAAATAATAAGGTATCCATTCCTACCAGTTTCAACGATGCTTCAAAGTATACACATGCTAGTAAATATTAAGATTCATTGGTTTAAAAAAATTAACATAGGCAATTACGAATCCAAAAACTATCTGATGGTTCTCAAAAGTCTAGCTATTATATTAATTATCAAGACATAATAAATGACCCATTGGCTCATGAGGTCATAATTCACCCTTTTCCTATTGCTTCTCTAGGTTAAAAATAACATCAATATAATGTTAGGGGTGATCCTTCACATCATATTCATTTCAAATTTTCTTCATGCTTTGGTTATTACAATGATGATCAATTGATGATAAATATTTTTTCTATAAGTATCAATTAATATGCCTTGAATTTATTCTACACCTTACCTATATGATTTATGCATCATTTTAATTATTTATATGATATAAAATTAGCTAAATTTTCTATTAAAATTATCCAAAAAATCATTTTTTCTCAAAATTTTCAATGCAAACAAGGACCTAATGAGAAGGCTACTAATTTTTTCTTAAATTTAAGATTATGCTTACAAAATTATCTCATAAAATCCATGATAAATAACTAAAAAATATTTTCTCTAATAGTTTAGATAATCCACTCAAAGACAAATTTATGTTTAACACTTACCAATATTTCAATGAGCTTTGTCATATGGTTTTCAAATATGAGATCAAAATTTTAGAGGCCAATATATTTAGGTATAAATATAATGATTCTACCTCTAGCACCATAAAATATCAAGGAAAATCAACATTCAAATCTAAGAGTAGTGTTTCTCAAAATGTTTGAGATAAGAATGAGGAAAAGATTATAAACATGATTTCACAAACAACTAATAGTATTTTCATTCCACCTTATAGGAACCTTTGACAAATTACAAAATTAATTTAACCTCCTTATACAGTGATTAAACAATTACTAGAATTCAAAATTATTATCATACCTTCTCCATATCATTTAAATGACTTTCAATATTTTCCTAATGGATATGATGTCAATCAATACTTCAATTTCTATAGATCTTATAGATAGTATACCAATTGATTCTTTGCATTTAAACTTAAGATACTAGATATAATCTATAGTAATAACATACAATTTGAAACCCATAATAAAACATTGATTTTTTTTTTAAATTCTTAATCAATGCTTGAAAATATTTAGCAATCCATTTTTGAAACATGATACTAAGGAAAAAAATATTTTCACATGACTAATGTTATATTCTAATCAAAATTTTCCAAAGATCACATCATTGACAAAATTATTGGTATGTTTATTAGTTATAAAAATTAATCACCATATAATATATTTCACATCCATAAGATTATAAATGATTATTCAAATAATGGTCCTCTCCATAGAAGTTATTTTATTGATTCACATCCTACGATTACACATGGAGTTATAGTTGAAAATGCTTCAAGTCAAAACCTCATTATGATGTCATTATTTGATATTCTAAGGTATATTCAATGATACTTACTAGGAACATCCATGGTAATTAAGAGTTATGATGGTCTTTCAAGGAATCTTATCTACAATATCACATTATTATTCACCATAGGTCTTAAGATATTTTTAATATGGTTATAAACATTTTTGGATTGTGATACATAAAATATATTACTTGGGCACATGTGAGTAAGTAAAATGAGATAATTTCAAACCATAATACATAATTTCATTTAGTGTGTCTAATGAAAAATTATGTGCTATTTTCTGCATGCCTTACAAGTTACTATTCCAACCTCAAAAAAAACATGAAAAAATACTTATAGTGTTTCCTAAAAATAAAACCATTCAACCCATGAGACATATACTAATATTTAACCATGTCAAATCATATTTACGACCATAATTTAATCCATAATTTTGACTTCTTGATTCATATATCCTAGATTTAATATTAATATTTTTAAACTAATAAGACATACAATACTGAATAATCATTATCCCAAGATTGATCCACAACCTCTTGCATTGATCCATATTAAAGAACCTACTAAGACATAAATTATACAAAACCCTGGGCATGATTCCCAAACCATTATAGTGGCTCCTTGAGCCCATTTCCCTAATATTAATTGTTGGGATGATGATTCAAGGTACTCCATAACACAACCATTTTTATGATAATCCTAGAGATATGTTTGACTCCCCATGTGGATGGTACCCTAATTTTGACTATATAGATAGGATCATAAATTGGCCATACTATCCTATCCTTTGTAGTTTATATATACATCTTATTCTACTATAACTTATATCATGCATATATTTTATATAAAATCATTACATTCATGTGATTTATTCCCTTGATTTTATTATATGCCTCATTTTTATTCTATATTTGACATCTTCACACTTGCCTTCTCTTATGTAGACATTATTATACACCCTTAGTTTATTGTGCTTGCTATGTTACACTCACCTTTTCATTTTGACTATGGATCGCATTCCAAACACTTATGTAGACTTATTTAACAATATAGAATATATATTGAGACCTTCCATCCTAGCATGCTTTGAATTATGAATAAATTTATCGGTTGTTGAAAACCCTCATTTTTTTGTTTAACCCTAAATTTAGACTATGGGATGGGTAGGGTTAACAATATATAAAGTAATAAATTTAAAAGATGTTATATTTATTACAACACCAAATATAAATGATACGTAGTTTGATTTATTATGCACAATTAAAAATTGGCTAGAAACAAGTGGAAAGTATGTAATATATATAATCTAGATTCTATAAATTATATTTTTATGGATATGGATACTACATTTGATAGTAATGTCTAACTATGACATATATGTCTAGTGTGGAAAATGAATTGATCTCAATGAGACTAAATTGTAAAATTCATTGAAGGAATGCATTATGCATATACAAGATCTAAAATATAATTTATAAGAAAAGCATATAATGAATACATCAGCACATGACATGAGAGTTACCATGGAAATATCTCAAAGAGGTAATAAAAACTGACCAATGTCATATTCATTAATATGAAAAACCAATCCAACCCCAGTATAATTCCTTTCAATCTCACTTCTTCTCTATACTTTCACAGGATCTTGTTCACTTGAAATCATATCAAGATCAAATGAATTTACAATAGGGGTAAAACCCTATTTATAAAATTCAAGAGGGGATGTGAGCATTATGAAATATTTGGTCCATCCATCTTGAAATCACATTTAATAAAATTTTGTAAATATTAAATTATTATAATATTATTATTTATTTAACTAAGGTTTTTATCTTGCTTTAATAAATAATATATTATTCATTACTTAATTAACACCAAGGTGAGATAATGGTTAATGGAATTCCACTTAGTTGTTAAATGTTCTAACACTCCCATTTAATGCTAAGTGGGGATAAATGTCATATTCACCTTAAAAAAATAATTATACTATGTACATAATTAAAGGATTTAAAAACCTTCATCATGCCAAACATCACCTTTTGAAATAAAATGAATTATAATCCATAAAATACTCAAGAGTAAGTTTAGGCTAGCATGATCATGAGACTACATCTCGCAGCTTTTCATGAATAATCACTGAGCATGTTTGGAGCCTTTCATAACATAAGGATCTCCATTACAAAGCATTATTCTAATGTATTGAGGTATAAAATTAAAAGTTACACATGAATTTTACTCAAATCACATAATTTTTTCATGAAGTTTACAATACTTTATAATGAGAAGAAGTATAGAGAAGGAGAACACATGGCCATCAGTAAGTGGCACTGTCATGCACACTCCCCTTCAATGGCAACTCTAAGAGGCCCAACATTGCATGAAACTAAAAAAAATTGGTAGCACCAAGTGATTTTTTGAAAATAACTACCACTTGTTCATCCATAGGATGTAACTATAGATTAATATCACCATTGAGGACTTTATCTTAAATGAAAAGCACATGAACTTCAATGTTTTTAATTCTTTAGTGATGCACTAGATTATTTTCCAGAGCTATATAGCTTTGGTTATCATAATGAAAGATGTTACTATGAGAAACATCTAAATTAAGTTCCCTTAACAACCTTCATAGCCACATGGCTTCTTTAATAGCTTCCATAACACTTATGTACATTTATTCTATAGAAGAGAGAGAGGCAGTAGGTTACTTCTTGATGCTCTAAGTGATATCACATGCATCAAACTTAAACACGTATCTAGAATTAGATTTATGATCTAAAGTATCAACAACATAGTTAGCACCTCAATAATCATATAAATTAGCATTATCAATAGATGAATAAAATAAACCATAGTTTATAGCTCTTTTGATATACCTAAGTATTCTCTTTGCTAATTTCTATTTATCTAAATAAGATTCCTGCATAAATAAAGAAGAAACACTAACAAAATATGAAATATCTACCTTAGTAATTAAATAAATAAAAATTTAAATAATATATCTATATAAAGTAGGGTTAGATTTTTCGCATGCAAGTTTTGGATCAAATTTAACACCAACTTCAATAGGAGTATAAGAAGATTTACAATCAAGCATGTTAAACTTAACAATAAGAATATGTGTATATTGATATTATGATACAATAATTGAATTTTCATCTTGAAATATAGCCATTCCTAAAAATTGATATAGAATGCCTAAATTATCCATATCAAACATTTGACTTAGTTTATCCTTATATTTATGAATTAAACTAGTTAAATCTACAACAATCAATAAATCATCAACATATAATATAATTAGAATCAAATGACCAATTTTAACTTTAACAAAGAAATAATTATTAGAGTATAAATTAGAGAAACCCAATTCATTGAATAAAAAAAGTAATTTTAGAATACCAAGCTCAAGGAGCTTGTTTTAAACCATACAAAGATTTATTTAACTTGCATACATAATTTTATCTATTAAGGTTAATAATACCTTTAGCTTGAGTCATGTAGATTTTCTCTTCTAAATCACCATTTAAAAATGTATTCTTGACATCCATTTTGTGGATAACCCAACCCTTTTGACCTACAAGAGCAATAAAAAGTCATCTATTAGTACTCATTTTTGTTATAGGATCAGAGTTTTTAACATAATAAATCTCATATTTTTTAGTAAAATTGAAAGAAACTAGTCTAGATTTAAACTTGTCAATTTTACCAATTAAACTATATTTGATCTTATAAATCCACCTACAACTAACAATATGCCTTTTGGCAGAGGACGGAGAAGATTCTAAGTCTAATTTTTAATTAAGGCATTATATTTAGCTTGCATAAAAACGTTCCATCTATCATCTTAATTTCAGTACTCAAATAATTGAGGTTCACATTCATAAATATTAATTAATGCATGATAATAATGTTTACTTATAGTTAATTTATTAATGTTATCAAGATTAAAAGACTGAATTAGGTATTCTACCTATTTAAGTCTTTTATATTAAACGTGAAACTCAGGAGGTTCTTCAAACTCCATGTTATTCAAAGCTAGATCAAATTCCTCAAGGGCATCCATTTCATCACAAAGAGAAACATGAGATCTAGGTTCATCAATATAACAACACTAAGAAGGATCCATAGAGAGGTCACAAAAGGATTTTTTAAGAATAATAACATCCATATTCTCAATGATCTAATGTTTAAAATGACCATAAACTCTTTTAAAAAAAATCTTACCTCCATAACCAACAAAAATTCAAGAATTGGAAGTGGGATCGAGCTTCTTTATTTTAACTTTAAGAATAAATATAGAAGCAAGACTACTAAAGATCCTAAGATGAGCCACACTAAGTTTTTTTTAGTCTACATTTCTAAAGTGGTAGAAAGATGAAAAGCTTTGGTAGGAACTCTATTTATAATGTGCATATTAGTATTCATAGATTTAACCCATAAAAATTTAGGAACATTTTCAGATTGCAATATTGTTCTAGCCGTTTATATGATGGGGTAATTTTTTATTTCAACAATGCCATTTTGCCAAGGGAAATAGGATGTTTTTAGTTCTCTTTTAATATCATAACTACTTCAAAAATAATCAAACTCTTTACTAACATATTCACCACTATTATCAATTATTGATCTCTTAATAAAAAAATTAGATGCATTTTAAATACTAACTTTAAATTCCTTAAATTTAGATAACACATTAGATTTGTTTTTAATGAAAATAGACCAGATCATTCTAGTGTAATCATCAATAAAATTAATAGAATACAAATAACCATTAATACATACAACTTTAATAGGTCCTACAACATCATTATGAATCAATTATAAAGGATGTAAGGAATTCACATCATGATTATTGTGAAAGGGGTTAGTAGGTTTCTTACAATGTAAGCAACGCTCACGACATTCATGATGAGAAGGTATCGAAGGAAGTCCAAAAAAAATATTATTTTTAGACATATCATGTTAACTTATAAAATTAACATGTCCTAATCTTTCATTCCATAATTGAGATTCATTCTTACTATGTGATGAAAGAAAACATTTAAAAGAAGGAGAAAAGATATGTAAACCATTCTTTTGAACACCTTCAACAATCAAGGAACTAGAATGATTTATAATGGACCAAATATATTTAATTAATTTTACAACGAAATTATCATTTACAAATTGAAAACAAGATACAAAATTATTTTTAAGCTTAGGTACATAGAAAACATCATTTATAGTAACATTTAAAAACATTGTTTTTCCCTATTTAGTTGCTTCTAAAAATGAATTATCTCTTAAGTAAATCATTTTAGAGATATGTATAGAATCACATAAAATATCAAACAAGAATTTCATATGGTGCGATGCACCACTATCTAAGATCCACTCATTTTCATTTGAAACAAATAAAATAACATATAAAGTAATAGCATTTGAATCCTAAATATTATTTTGATTAGGGTTTTGATTTTACTACTTGTTTTAATTAGATTTCTTCCCTTTGTTATTTCTATAAGTTTTAGTTTTATTTAAATCCTTATTTTTATAACTAGCTTCCATCTTATGACCAAATTTAATACATAAATTACAATATCCATTAAACTTATGTTTATAATTCTTATTACTAGATTTCTTATTACTTTATTTGCCTTTAATAGAATTAGGGTTATATTTCTAGTTTTTAGTGTTATAAAAAAAATTATTTAATGTGAGAATTTTTTAAGTGACATTCTCTTTAGAATAAAAATTTGTCATAACTTGCTCTTTTTGAATTCAAAGAGCAAACAAGGTGCTAAGGTCAAGGATATCTTACTCAGTTTGATACTTAGAATTTAAAATTGAAATAAAATTTATAAACTTTTCATGAATATTTAACTAGATGATAAAATAAAACAATTGATCTTGAATTAAATTATAATTGCATCCATCTAACTGAGCTTTAATGCTTTTAATTTTAGTAATAAAATTCACAACTTTCTCATCACCTTTCATAGGTGGAGTTAGTAATTCAAGGATTAACTTAATAATCTTCAAGATATGAGTGCACTTATGCATGGATTTAATAATTTTCCAAGCATTTATAAAATACTCTTAATTAATAATTTGGAGAAGGAATTCATCTTCAATACTATGTAAGATAGTGGACATAGCTTCTTGTGATTTTTGTTGAAATGCATTGGTAAGCTCAGGGGTCACATGTCATCCAAAAAGGGCTTTTCCAATCCTAATGACAATATTCCACAACTTGTGAGCCATAAATCTAGTTTTAACATGAATTTTCCATATATTATAATTATTTCCATTAAGCATTTGAGATTTATCTATGTAAAAATCAGGAGAAGCCATAACTTCCCATTAAATAAGAAGTAAACAAATGCTTAGAATACTATCTAGTGTGAATTTTAACTTAATTTGATAGTAAAACAAATTTTAAAGTGTAAGCACATAATTATTGTTAAATTTAATACTATATAAAGTAAGACATTTATGAAATATTGTGACAAAATAGAGTGTCACAAGTGCCACAAAAATACACTAATAAAAGAATAAATTAGCATTTTTAAATGAGTTTTTGAACTATTTTTAAAAATAAAGTTAATTTCACATGAAACTATAATTAATTTCATAATTTAGATGCCAAATAATGCAAAAAAATGAATTAAAATTGTACTAATCTAAGTGTTGAAAGAGTCACACTCAAAATGACCACTTAAACACTATTATTAAAAAAGGTGAAAAAACTACAATATGATACTTCAAACCAAAAAATAGACCACTCCAATGCATCCATAATGTGCCAAAACCTATAGATTGACTGGTTACATGACTATGTTTGTCAAAAAAATATTCACTGGGTCAAAATTTGAAGAACTAGACGATGGGTCAAGGGTTTAACACGTTAGAAAAGTTTGCACATGAACCAAAAATGGATTTAAAATTTAACTAAATTTCAAAAAAAAAAATTACCAATTTAAAAAATATTGATTTATGGGGTTTTGAATTTAGGACCTCCTTAGTTGTAAGCTCTAGCAAGAAGATAGACTACCAACTCTTTTAAGAAACGTTTCAAAACAATACATGCACTAATCTATATTTAGACCCTTTTAAATATATATATTTTTTTAAAATAAAAAACAATAATCCATACATGTATATAAAAAGGAATAGTAAATAAAAAATTACTAATTTTAACTTTTTGATTAAAAAATAGGTTTTGAAAAAAGTGGGGCCCACCCACTTTTAAATGGAATATTTGAATTTAAAAAATAATTATTTTAAAATATTTTCCAAAAAACTTTATTACTTACCTATGTATTCTTCCATCCATGAATATGACACTCCTATAGATGAAGAAGTGCTCCCAAAAACTTACAGATGTCACCAAAAAACTTGAAAATTATTCTAATTTTCCATATTTTTTCTGATAAAGAAGGAATTTAAAAAAAAAAGATTTTGATCAGGAAATCAATATTTTGAATTTTCTTAAGTTGATTATGGTTCCCCTATGACAGATAAATATTTCAATTCCTAAAAAAAATATGAGTTATTTTAAGACACTCCAGAGATGTTTTGAAATTCTTCTGAAATGTTTTGAATGAGAGACAAACCTCCACAAAGTAATCCAAAGAAATATTATTATCTCTCCTTATTATACATAGGCTTGAAAAATAATTCAAAAAATATTTTTAATTACATGTAAATCAATTGTTCTTTATAATTTATAATAGCTTACTCCAATTATATTCTCTTGAGCTCTGTTACCATGTTAAATTCATTGAAGGAATGCATTATGCATACACAAGATCTAGAATATAATTAATAAGCATAGCATTTAATGAATACATCAACACATGACATATGAGTTACTATGGGAAAATCTCAAAGAGGTAAAAACCCCACCAGGGTGATATTCATTAATATGAGAAACCAATCCAACCCCAATACAAGTCTTCTCAATTTCACTTCTTCTATGTGCTTTCATAAAACCTTGTTCACTCAAAATCATATCAAGATTGAATGAATTTACAATAGGGTTAAAACCCTATTTATAAAATTCACAAAGGGAGGTGATCATTTTGAAATTACAGGTCCATCCATCCCAAAATCACATTTAATAAAATTTGGTAAAAATTAAATAATTATAATATTATTATTTATTTTACTGAGGTGTTTATCTCAAGTTAATAAATAATAAATAATTTATTATTTAATTAACTCTAAGATGAGCTAAGGGTTAATTAAACATCACTTAGTCATTAAATTTTCTAACACAACTTCATTATCTTGGTTGATATGTTCAGATCTAGGATATGGGTTGTCAATATTTTTTAAATGTTTAACCCCTAGCTCTTCACCCTTAGAATGAGTTTGTTAAATATGGGTTAATGGGATTAAAATTTCAATCTAACCCCAATTAACCCTATGTCAATGGTAATTTCCTACAAGTTAATACTCCAAGGAGGGCCTTGGACTTATCTAGTTCTCCTTTATGTGTGGGAATGTGTGTGCACAAGGGTACAATATACTCGATGAAGATGCATGTAGTGATCTATATTATAATTTGACAAATGTATTAAATGGTATACTCTTAGAATTTTGTAAATCTATAATATTATTTATCCTATGTTTGATATGAAAATAAGGATGAATCTGGAAAATAGCTTAGTTGTGCAATTAATTTTTTGAGATTTATTAGATGTTTACTTGGTATTCTACTAGACAAGGAATGATAAGGATTATAATTTTATTTATACCACACATTTTGAAAATATATCATGGTAGAGTTAAATAATATAAATATTCCAACCCATATATTTCAAACCATTTTCAATTTAAATGAATTTTGGCAACTAGAGACTAGATAAGGATATAGACAATACCATCGGTGGTAACATCGTTTTGTGGTTGGTAGTGTCTAAAAGGGTAAAAAATAGGTATGGATTTAAAACTAACATTAAAGTATGTTTATTAGGTTTTAAGATTTTTTCTACAATGTAGGTGACTTGGGCCATCATAATTATATGTATCAGACTAAGAGATATGTATTAAGGCACAATGAGATGGTGAAAGTAAGCCTTTCAGCAATAGGGAGGTCTAGAACTCAAGTGTAGATCCATTATTCATATTTTTCAAATGTAAAAGACTAAAATGATATGAATATTTAATTTTAATATCTATATTATCCCTCCCCCTTAATCTATTAATGTAAAAAGATGAAATTATTAGTTTAAAGGAAATAAATATCTATACATGGGTGTGTATAACACACCTTACCTCTGCTTAAGCCCACTTTGAGTGATTCGATAGTGTATGAATTATAACCAAGAGTATGTTATAATAAAAATTAGTGAATATAATCTAAAATTGGAAACAATTTAAATTCTTGAAAAGAAAGAGAGCAAAGAAACAATACACATGTGTGTCAATGAAACCATACTTCCTTTTGATGAGTTGACTTGGTAAAGATGATTCCTTATGAATCATTAGAGATACAATAGGTTTAATACTAAACCTTTGAGATTTTAAGAGGGATATTGGAAGGTATTATGCCCCTAATATAGTGAAAGTATGAGTTGTGATATGATATGAGTTATGACATGGTTATTGACATCATTATATCTCAATAACACAACTCAAGTGTGAAATATAGTATGGTGAGGGTTAGTGATTTAATCAACTTGTCATATAATTCTAGTGATATTGGATAATTTAATCACTCTAAGATATAAATATGGTGAGATATAATGATTTAATTACTTCAAACTATAAAATTAACCAATTGATGTAGTATGAAAGGCTCAATAACAGTACATCTTGATGTAATTGGTACATCCATGTGACTAGTATAATGGGTAATTTGTAATTTTTTGGTATAATAGCATGGAATATGCACCTCTAATATGTATTTGTTAGAGTTTATGTGTCATAACTATAAAAAAGATCTATTTCAAATCTATGTAAAATTGGTGCAATATATAAGATTCTGACCCAAATGTATTTGAATTATGAAATTGGATTAGAAATTGTGAAATTGTGGAGGTTATGTCTTTATGACATGACCCCACTAAAATACGGATATATTGAGTAAGTGTGTAAGTGTGGATTCATGTGTTTATGACATTCTCCCACTAAAATATAAAAACTATGAAAAATTTAGAGGTCATGATTATATGACATACCCCACTAATATGCCCCTCCTTTTGATGTGAGGGAGATAAAAACTGGTAGATACCTTACCTAAAAATGATAAGGCAACTATAAAATCTTTGTATGAATCATGTATCATATAGGGATAACATGTCATAGTAGATATCTCAATGAATCTCATAGTATGTGATCACATTAATTCCTAAGATGCATGATATAGATCATAACAATGTATAGAGAGTAATAATACAATTTGATAAAATAATCATGAACACACACAAAACACTCAATGTAATAAAAAATAAGGGTTTAAGGAGACCTCATACAAGGTGCATGTTCAAATGTCACACAATAGAAAGGAATGGCATACTCAAATGTCCATACAATGACATATTTATATGTATAATCAACATACAATAGGATAGGAGATAAAAATAAAGCAACATATTCAAACATTCCACAATCAAGCCAATGGAAAGTAATGAAATACACTCAGGGAAGTGAAAAATAGATGAATCATAAACATTTCATACTAGTCCCTATATATGTGTGTTAGAAAAAATATTAGTTAAGCGAGATCCCTGTGAAGCTCAAAGCTTACGAAAACAACCTTCGGGAGCTAATAAAGGATAACAGAAAGAAAATGGAGGAAGTAACGTCCAACATTTGTGCAGCTGCTATCAATATAGGTAAATGAGCCAATGAGGAGACCAAAGCACTAGAGGGTCCCAGCAAAAGGACAAGGCAAAGTTCTAGAAAGAAAGGTACACAAAAAGGAGCTTTGCTAGAGGTTACCACCCAGGAAACTGCTTTGAAAGAAAAAGAAGCCATGAACTTGATACTGGAACTGGATGAATAATCTGGTCCTTCTTGTTGGTTAAGAAACTGGTACTGATCTTTGTTTTTCTTTTGTTAGCTTTTGTTTGTTGTACCACCAGACTTTTGTTTCTGGGTTTTGACCGAATGTATCTCTTATGGTTTCAAGACCATTCAAAACCTATTTTTGCTACCTCACTGTAGTGTTTTTTAGGCGTTGCCTATGGGCTTAGTTGTTCTTATTTTGCTCTCTGTTAAAGGGTTTCGGGGCCCCTTCAAAACCTGCTTTTACCTCTAATCTAAAACATATCAAATAGCCTATGAAAAATATGAGCATGTATATAGATATGTTAAGTGTTATTATATAATCCCAACATGATAATGTGGAAATGATCATAAATTATATGTAACCTATACCAATCATGATCAAAGAAGTAAATGCCCCCAACATACTATATGATGTAGGTAGAGGATAGGTTCAATATTTTTAAGTGCATATATCATATGTTTGGGTATTCATTTATATCACTTAAATATGTGTGAACCATATATGTATATATAAATGAAATTCTATGATATCTACTAACTTAAATCAAACAACATAGATTCCAAGGAGCTAATAAATATGGGAATGCTAAGTATTTTTGTATTTGATTTTTTATATTTTTGGAATATTTAGGTATAATATTTACATGACTGCATAATTTTCATCAAGTTCTTGAGGGGTTTTATTTCAATTGTAGCCAAGTAGTATATGCCTTTTCCCAAAAAAAATGTAACTACAAATGGGCCCAACTAATTTGGTTCAAAATTTCCTTTCTTGCCTTTTTCTATATTGGTATTATTCTTATTTTATTTTAGTACAAGGTTACCCACAATAAATTAATATGGTTTATCCTTTTTTTATATACTCATTTGATGTGATATTGATAGACCCATAAATGTTCAATAGCCTATGTGTGTTTGGCACTCAATTATTCTAACTGATTTTAAAAAATTATCAATACTCATATTTTATAATATCCTTGAGAGAAACATGAAAGGATGGTATTTCAAATTCAATAGGGATGATTGCCTCTATATCATAAAATAATGAATAAGGTGTATCCTGAGTAGGTATATGGACATTGGTGTAGTATGCCCACAAGGAATATACCATGTTTTGGTGTCAATTTGTACTATATCATTTAACTATTTTTCACATATTTTGACAATGGTTTTATTGATGTAGGAGAATATAAGGGTTAATGCAATATTGCATCAAATAAAAACATAGTTCTATGTGATTTAATTTATTTTATTGTTGTTTTGGCATGGTTACATTGACTAGTTTAGATCATCATGTCTACATGATATTTCATACATTTTTATGGTATATTGGTGTAAAGATGTAAATTTTGTATATCTTTATGTTTGGTATATTATTATGAAAATCCATGTGGTATAAATATTATGACATGAGACAAATCCTTATGAATGTCCATGTGGAAATCATGTTATGCCCTAAGGCATTTTAGTATAGAGAGGGCATTTCTTCAATTTAAAAAAGGAGATAATTTAAAGAGACATTCAACTAAGAAAATATATGAGGTAAAAATAAGATTATAAATTCAAAAAATAGATAAGAATAGGTCGTATAAGTTAGGAATATTTTTGGTGGAATAAATGCTAATAGAAGGTGAATCGATAAAAGCTAAATAGTTGGCTAGATGAAATTCAAAAAGGATTTCAGGAAGAAAATGAAGTAAAAATGAAAAGAGGAATATTGGGTCATCTATGGATGGTAGGAGAGTATTTATCTCCATGAAATTTAATAATCCCATAGAGGCATTTATAAGTGTGTTGGGATGTGTATTTTATTCATTATAACAAGCAATTTAATACAAGAATATGTTGAGTATTTTGAGTCAACTCTGAATATGTTTAAATATGTGTCCATGGAAATAATAAGCCCTTATAATATAGTCATAAAGGTTTTTATTATTTATACTCCCTACCTTGTTCATACATCAATTTGTATCAAATAAATTTTTTTTGTGGGTTATGTGTGTGAAAATCTTGTATGAGTTTTTGTAGGCAATGAAGAAAAGTTTGATGAGTGAGCTGCATGTTATGAAAGAAAAGCTTACATAAATTTGTTTCAAGTGTGAGACAATTCAAGTAAGTTTAAATGGAATTTGAGATTCTCTATTTTTATTCATACATTTTATGGAAGATAATCCTATTTATTGTGGTGAGATATGGTACATAAGAGAATAACACTAGAGGTGGATGACTTGACAAAGATGTTGAAAATATTCCACATGAGATTGTAAATAATGGAGATGATTGCATAATGTGGAGATCTCAAAAATATAAGTGAATAGAATTCAAAGGAGAAAAAAATAATACTAAACCTTTAGAGGATGGTAGGAGGGTCTCATCATCTCCATGAAATGTAATAATCCCATAGAGGTATTTGAATGTTTATATGGGATGTGTACTTTGTTTTCTATGACAAGCTATTAAATGCAATATGATGTGTATTTTGAGTCATGTTTGAATATGTTAAATGTGTGTCCATATAACTATAAAAACCTTAAAATATAGTCATAAAGTTTATCTGTAGAGGCCAATCAAGTGGAGGAAAGTATTTTAGCAGAATAAAGAGACCAACAAAGGTTAAGATGAAGGAAAAAGGTAAGTCTCCTTGTGATATATTTTTTTTTATGGAAAATAAATTCTATAATAGCTCATGGAACATATATTTTATCTAGAAATATATTTTAAAGATGAAAATATTGAGGACCCCATGAGGGTAAATACTACAATTCAAAGACTATTTGGATTTTTAGATAAGTATTAGAGATTTATCCAATATAAGAGAAAGGAGAAACGAAATTTGAAAATAAAGAGTTGGGAGGATATGGTTTAAACATTTATGGGTCATGTTGTGCACCCAAGAAGGCAAGTAAAATGGATGAATAAGCTTCATATCTTGAGGCTTGTCAGATAAGAGAAGAAAAATCTTTCCAAGAATGGAAATATGAATGGGATGTTTCCATGTAATTAGATTAATGTTATTCCAAGTAGTATCAAGGAGAAGGATATGTGTTTGGATAATAAGGTTGTATTATAATATAATATGAAAATGAAGTTTCCATGTGTGAAGCCCAAAAATGATTTTCAGAATAATGAGGGAAAAGAGAGATATTATAAGCCTATAGAGGAAAAAATCCTCATGCAATAAGATATGGAAGTGATAAAATGTTCACTGAAGGAAGGAGAGCCATTATTTTCTGATGGGAATGAGTTTATAGTGTCCAATGAGTGGGAAAAATTGAATCATTCTTATTTATTTAAGGTAATGATTTTTTCATTTCTCATTTAGAAGGTATAATAGTTGAGGACAAATAAGTAAAACTATAGGTTTCTATAAAGCAAAAAATACATGTGAATGAATAATGTAACCATGATCAACTGTAGGTTTTGATGAAGGAAACAATAGAGGTTAATAAATAATTTATCCATGAAGGAAACAATAGAGGCATTTGATATGAAATATAATGCACAAAATAAGAGTATGGTTCTAAACCAACCATGTGATGGAGATAAAAATAGATATAATAATGGGGATAAAACAACCATGAAGGTTGTTTATATAGGGATTTTGAGAGTCCATCATGAGAGAGTAATCCATGATAAATATGTAATTAATAGATAATATTTGGATAATCCATGAGAATCATGAAATTAATATAGAAGAGTGGGACAACATGTCCTTGGAGAAAGATGAAGTGGTTAGTGAGGTGTTTGTGGGAACTCTTAATACCTTAATGTTGTTTTTAAATGTGCATCTTTATAAATGGAGAAAATGGTAAATAAAATGACAAAGTGTAATCTTGTATAACATTCTCATTTATGTGATAAGTAGAGTGAAGAGTATAAATAAGAGAATAATATGGAAATGGTTTTTGAAGCATTGGCTGGTATTTATACACCATAAATAGGAAATTATTTCTAAGTCATCATGGATACAAGAGAGTGGGAAAACATGGGAATGATAATTTTATCAATAAGATAGACATGAGGAAGATAATTTTCTATATCTATAGGTGGGATATGATACTCTCAAAAGATCAAATGAAGAAGAGGGAAAATATTAGCTAGTTTTTAAATCAGCCAATAGCAGTGAAGAATATGAATAGAAAGTTGAAGTGAATGTGCTAGAGAAAATACTAGCTAAGGCAAGCCAAGTAATAGAAAATAATTGCATAGAATTATTTTTGGTTGCCTAAGATTTATCATATGTGTAAATATTCCACATGAGTGTAAGATGAGAAAAAATTGAAATCAAGGTCTGTGGAGACCCCATATGTAATGAGCGAGATGACAAAGGAGTCATTTGAAATATTTAAAATGTATCTAAAGAGGAGAAATAGATGGGATATTTTGGAGATCCCATTTTTTATGAATAAGGAGGAGATAATATCATGTTCAAAGAGGAGATGAAGTTGGCAAAGGTATTTCTTGATTCCCATAATTATTTATTTGACCATGTTATAGGTGTGAATTTATGAGCAAGAAAAAAATATAATGAACCACTTGAGTTCACAAGTTTTGAATAGGTGAAGGAGTAATAAGATTCTTTCAAGAATATTATGAATTAATATTCCATAAGAAATATGATGGTGTTAAGAGAGGATATGGAAACCATGAAATAAGTAGAGATGTAAATGGAAAAGGGTGATATAAAAAATGATCAAAAAACATGTTTTATAGTGAGTAGAATAATCCAAGAAGGCTTTAGGAGGAGGTGGTCAGTCAATAGTGGGTTCAAGCCAACAAGGGGGAATGAGATGTAATAACAATCATCTTAGTGGAGGTGGTCAAGCAAAGGTGGGTTTTAGACCACAAGTATATTGAGAGAGAATAAGAAAATAATTTGGTGGAGGTGGATAGACTATGGTGGGTATAATCCCACAATAAAAGGAAAGAGTAGAGGTAAGACAAAGAGGATGAAACTGAAACCAACAAGGACTTGGAAATGAAAGGAAAAGTTTGGAAAATAGATGAAGTGTTCAATTTTTTGGAATGGGATGCCATGGCCATTATGATTTATGGTTAAAAGAGTGGTTTTACCACTTATTCCATCTATGTGAGCAAGAACTCACATTTTAAAAACCTCATGTGTTTGATGTAGGAGCATCCAAGGGTTTGTGTAATCTTGCATCAATTAAAAATAGAGTGCTTGTGTGTTTATGTGATTTATTTTGTTTGTTTGTTATTTTAGCATGCTTACTCATTTACTAGTTTAGATCATAACATCTACATGAGATTTCATACATTTATTTGATGGTACGTTGGTGCAAGGACTAAATTTTGTATGGATTGATATTTGGTAAATTATTATGAATGCCTATGTGGCATAAATACTATGACATGAAATAAATATTTAGGAATTTCCATGTGGAAATAATATTTTGACCCAAGGAATTTTAATATGGAGGGGATGTTTATTCAGTTTAACAAAGGAGATATTTCAAAGATACATTCAACCAATAAAATAGATGAGATAGAAAGAGTATTCTTGGGTTATAAAATGGATAATAACAAGTTTTAGAAGTTTGGTGGATGAAAAGATAATATAAGATGAATCGATAGAATCTAAATAGTTGGTTAGATGGAATTTAAAATAGACTTCAGTAAGAGAATGAAGAAAAAATAGATGAATTTTGGGTTGTTGATGGATGGTAGGAGAGTTTGAGTATCTCCATGAAATGTAATAATCCCATAAATTAAGTTATAAGTGTGTGGGGATATGTATTTTGTTAATTGTAATAGGCTATTCAATATAAGAATATGTTGTGTATTTTGAGTCAAGTATGAATATATGAAAATTTATGTCCATGTAACTTTAAAACCCTTACAACACAAACATTAAGGTTGTCTGTAGTTAGACTCCATACCTTTTGCTTCCATCAATTATTTTATTTATTTTTATTAACCATTACCCTATGGGTAATAGGGTGTAGAAAATGTGTGTTTAATTTTGCACTTGCTAAAAAAGTGATTCACCATTTTATTTGTAAATGATGACCCATTTTAAATGATTATTATAAGGGTATTCTAAAGTGGGAGATAATATTGGTCATTAAAAACCTACATATGTTGTCTCTTATGGTAAAAATGAAGTAGTATTGCCTCCACCCATTTGGTAAAGTATTATGTAGTTATGATTATGAATTGTGACCACCTATAGATATGAGATTTATTTTTCTAATCAAATCAAAGTGACATAATGATAAGGGACATGGTAATATGAAGGTTTGTAACTCATAAGATGAATCATGATTTAAATTGTATTTTTGGCATTGTAAACAAAATTTGGCATGTTTAATACATTATTGTTCCATTGTAGGCCAATAATAACCTTGGCATAATTTTTTTTGGGACATGGCCTTGCCACTAAAGTGTCCACCACACTCACTATCATGCATTTATAATATTTTGGTTCAAGCTTCATATTTTTAGGAATCAAAGTAATTATCCATCAAAACTTCATTTGAATAAATCAATTCTAATAATTACATAAAAAAGTGCCTCTCTTTATAATATAAGTCTGGATTTCCATGTAAAATGATTTATTATGTAATAATAGTATAGAAAATTATAAATGTCACTATACCATTTTGTATTTTTATAAATGCATGCAATAATAAGAACTAATAATGCATCGATTTTGTTTTATGTGATAGAAGTTTGTCATAACTATTATATTATAAAATTTATGTAATCATCATTGATATCCAAAGGCATTAATGATCTTGCATTGGTCATTGCATCTACTTGATGATTAGATTTATGTGGGATATTGTCAATAAATAATGTGTCAAATATTTATTTTAATTTATCCAAAAAAAAATTATATCAAACTAGATGATCTTATTTGGTTTGGTAATGGTTGGTAACATGATTAACAATTGAGATTAACCAAAAACCTTAATATCCTTGATATGAAGTTTGGATGCTATGGACAATCCAATTATCAAGGCCTCATATTTTGATATATTATTGGTGAAAGAAAAAACTAATTTATAAAATAGTGTCATATAGTCACCCTCAAGGGTAAAAAATATGATATTTGCACCTGCACCTATCATACATTTGGATCCATCAAAGAACATTATCCATGGATTATGGGATATATTATATGTTGTGAACTCATCATATAAAGCCTTGGTAATTGTGAAAGGATATCATAATGGATCCACCACTTGTTGATTGTGTAATAATTGACCTTTTACTAATTTTTGGGATATAAACATGAGATCAAATCCTATGAGTTACATCACCCATTTAGTTAATCAGCCAATTAGGTAGGTTTTTTTCATGAGAAATTTCAAGGGATATTATTTAACTCTAACATGAATTTCATTGTTGAAAATATAGTGTCATAATTTTTGCATGGAAAATACTAAGCCTAGAAATAGTTTTTCCATTGTGGTATGTTTGCATTCATAATCAAGAAATTGACAACTTATGTAATAAATGTCAAACTCTCGGTGGTCGTCATCATATTTTGTTAATAGGGCCCTTAATGCCTCAAGATTTATAATATATAAAGTATTAATTATTTATCTAGTATGGGAGACATAAAAACTGATAAATTTGCTAAATATTCCTTGATTTTATAAAAAATTGTTGAAAAACACCGTCCTAATAAATTTTGTGTCCTTTTTAGCAATCATATGAAAGCAATTGTTTTATTAGACAACTAAATAATGAAGCATCAGATTGCCTAAATTTTTCCTTGTAAACATCATAACTATTTTAAATTAGTTGGTGGTAGCATCTCAATTATAGATTTTATTGAGTCACACTCCCACCCCTAGACTCTGTCCTAGATTGCATACATATCTCCTTAGAATAGATTTTTCATCAATTTCCATTCAACTTCAACATGCCTTTAACCAAGATCAGATTCCTCTCAGCATATTCAACATCTTCCTAAACTACATCATGCATTTTTTCTCCAACCAATCTTGATCTATAATTTATCCATACTATTGAGTTATTCATTCTATTATACTCATGTCTCCTATCATCCTTTCCAATGTGGCTTCTACACAATTTGTACCATCATCTTGTATCAATAGTTGCATCCTACCACTATCATTTCTCTCTCCATGATCCACCTTGGCATGAATCCTTTATTTTTATGTAGAATGCTCTCAATTTTTTTTTGGGATTCAATCATTATTTTTAGGTTTCATTGTGTTTTATCTAGTTGTTTAGTATTTAGGTTTAAACATGCAGTTTTGTTCATTGTAAGTGGTATTAGGTTTAGTTATTTTTTAATTGTTTAATATCTAAATTTATTTAATAATTTTTTATATTGTTCGTTTATTTTTTAATTTTGTATTCTTTTATAATATTTAGATTTGATTTAAGTTTGTTTAAATATTTTTTATCATGTGTTAAGTCTATTATACCATTTTATCGAGATATTTATTTTTTCTTAATTTTGTAGGGTTTTTTATGAGTTTTATATTGATTTTGTTTTTGTTAACATTTTTTATAATTAAATATTCAATTAATTTTTTATTTATTTATTATAGTTTTAGTTTTAGTATTTATTATATAATGAATCTTTTTTTAACAAAAATCAAAAGTGTCATAGTCTTAGGGTCATTGTCAAGAGTCATATTTAGTCATCTTTTAAATTAAGTGTTGTTTAAAGTTTTTAAGCCAAAATTTATAAAATAATCCTTAAAAGTCATTTGGTAATAATTTCCTCTCCTAAGTAATTTTTTCAAATTTTATATCGAATGCATTTTCAGGTGAACCCAACATCCGTATGTCAATATTGTGGGAGGTTAATATAATATTTAGTGTTTCTGATTCCTCTTCCTATGTGGCCTAATTGAGGGAATGTTGGGAATTTAGAGTTCATATAGTAAAATAATTAGTATTTATGGTGTGTTAAAATAATGTTAATATGTAACGACATATATTTTAGGAGCTTCTCATAATATTTGATTATTGTTATTTAACCAACTCATGAATATAGGAGTTGGTGAGATTACTGTGGGATTAGTAGTTGAATAAAACTCCTTATTTATAGTAAATATAGAACTATATGTATTATTTGATTATATTTAATAAATTAATGAGTTGTGATTGACCAATTTGTGTGTTTTACACATTTGTGAGCTTCAGCTCTTCACTACAAAATGGGTTAAAACCCATCAATAAGTATCTATTATAAATGTGTAGATAAATCCTTGGTGGCTAAATTTTAGGCATGAATGAAAATTATATGCCATCACATACATTTAATTTATCTAGGGTCATCCTAAAATTATATTTTAGTTCAAATCATTTAACATCACTTGGCATAAAGTAGGTAATGTATGAGGTCCCACAGTAATATGCAATGTTATTTTCCCTAATACCTATCATGAAATATTTTCAAATCATTTGATGCTCATAATTGAGTATTACACATATTTATCCCCAATGTCAAGTAAGAAAAGGAAATATATGTTGAAAATTTTTAGTCTAGAACCATTGTCCATGAGTTCTCTTTCGACCCCTTTGTTAACAAACACACACCTAAATGTATAGTGGTAAACAACAATTTATAAGATGTTGAAGTTGTAAATATTTTTTTTCAAAAGATATATTATGTTTAGTCCATTTAATTAAGTTTGTCACTGAGGCCACATATGGTAGCTCCACATTTATTAGTAATACGGTCATATGTAATTCATCCAAAATAACATATTTTTAATGAGAATAATGATGTATTAAATCCAAGAGTGAGGTTTTAGAAATAAAATCATTGGAGTGGTTATAGTGTGGTATGGATTAAATGGTTGTTTCATGTATTCCCTTTGGCACTTAGTAGTTACAAGAAAGAAATAAGTGTAAACATTATAATAACAAGGGGAATGCAAGTGTGTATTCACTTTAAAGTGATCATATTTTGAGTTCCTTTTATTTATAATTTTTATTGATTTAACCACTCATGAGAAAACATAATTTATGACTACCATTATGTATTGTATGATGATGTAACACACACACACACACACACACACACACACACACACACAAACAGTGAAAATGATTTTATGAAAATAAAGTCTGATTTTTTAATTTTGAATACTTAAAAATCAAAAATTAAAATTTAGGAAAATAGTAAATTAGGAAATACTAAAAAAATCTAAGGTTTTGATACCAAAGGTCAAATTAACCAAATTTTTAACCATAAATTTTATAATATGGGATGGATAGGGTTAAAAATATATAAGTAGTTCATGGTAAATAAATTTAATATTCATTAATGTTCAAATGAGCTATATAAAAAATATTCATATAGCCTCAACTCATGCTAAATAAGAGCCAAACTAAGAAAAAATGGCATAGTCACTCTAGCACTATTTCTAAATGGAATGATCCCTTTATTTAGTCTCATGACTAGCCTTATATGGATTTTCAATAGTCTCATCTACCCATCAAGTATTTAGAAATATTCAATGATAATCACTAAGGCACAAGTTTAATGTGTGTTGATCTTCAAGATAACATCATCTCTTTTGAATTCACCTTTTTACATTAAATATTGGTAACATGATAGTATTGGGTTGATGAATCATTTCAACTAACACATATCTAAATGATTCTTAGTCCTTTTAATAAGACATCATGGTATTAGATATTGGATCTAACTTTATCTTCAAGCCTTAAATTCTCCTATTAAAATCTAACCATGCACATGCATTATTTTTCATTTTTTTTATCTTAGCTTACTTTACCCTAATATTCACACCATTATCTAACTTAGCCCACATATAATTTACCTTGGAATCTATTTCCATGATCATTTGGAACTAGTAAAATATATATTAAATAATTAATCATATTTGATTTGACTCACAATCTAATTTTTAGATTTTGATGGCCTAGATAGGTAAAATGGGCATAAAGTTTAACCTCTAAGTCTATTTGTAGAGGCCTATGTATATTATTTGTAAATTTCACTCTATGTGTGCACTTATGAACATTTTTTTTAAACCAACCTATCCTTCATATGTTAAGATCCTCCTACATGTCAACTTCTTTCTAATTCATAGCTTGTTGAGGGTCTTGACATTTTTTAGACTATGGTGCAATCATATCTTGACAAGTGGAAATATCTCACTCAGCTACATATCTACAAATACTCAATCATTATTCATATTTTTCTACCATGGTGTCCCAAGATTATTCCATGTGTCATCATCATAGAAACTCACTTGATACCATCCTTTTTTAAGGCTCTTACTTGAATTTAGGCATGAATAAGTAGGATGATGCTATGTGGAATCATCCCATTCATCTAGAGGATCTGCTTCCTATCCATTATATCTCAGTCATTATGAGGGATTTTGGCACATGGATATAACACCTAAAAATAATAATTAACCATCGAGATAAAGTAACTATGGTATAAATGTTACCAATGAAAAAACTTATATGAAAGCATAATGATGTCTATAAATGTGTTACAACAAACATACGAACTAGGCTACTTCATTAATTACTAATAACACTGATACTAAATGATTATCCACTTAGTACTTATATAGGGGTGTATTATTTTACTATTTTTTCACTCATACACTCCACTCTATGCACTTCTTATATGGCCTTCCCATTAGGTCCCTTATCAACTATATCTACCCAAGTACATGTGTAGGTCATAAAGTAGTCTTCACATTGATTAAATACTAGCTTCCCTATGTCTAAGTATGAAAAGAATCATAAAAATAAATACAATAATAGAGTGAAAAATAATAAATTTCAATATAAGAATCATCATAGTAAGATTATCATTTTCAAGACTTATCATAATTCAAATATCATCAAGCAAGTCTTGTAGGACTATTTCCAAAAATAATACAATGCAAAGCTTTTGAAACACTTTAAAAGTTATTATTGAAATTAATAGGTTAATTTATCACCATAGTGTTACTTTCATGGATTATTTGTCCTTAATGTAGTTGGAGGTATCCTTGAACTATAACCAAGCCATTTTCTTACAAGATTAAAAACACAAAGTTTAATTTGTATCCATAACATAAATTTCCAAAGATTAGTTTAGTCTTTTCAAATGAATAACACCACACAAGTGAGTATCACCCTGAATATTATGTGTTATAAATATTTCACAAGCTCACATAGCAAGAAAAACCATCCATAGGTTATTACATAGAGAATCAACTCCATGTCACTACTTGTCATACGGTAAAGTGTTTATTTATGAGTTATAAATTAAGAACACATTTGGAAAATGAACTTATTTGAAATTATATTTAATTTTTCTAAATTATAATTAATTTCTAAATTAATAAAAGTTAAGGATTCAAAATAACTATCCAGATCCCAATCTAACAATTCTAATTATTTTTCATAATATACCAATTGAGTAGATGTAGAGGATGTTAAGTGGTTATCATGATGAACTTATTCATACTATAATAATTATTTATTCATCTTATTCACAACACATCCATAAAATGTTAATTTTATCTATTCATCCTTTGACTTATGAATGTAATTAATTATTTCATTCAAAGACATCAACTTTCTAACACTATTTTATAAGTCATTTAATGGAATTGACAAAAATAATGTTCATATAATGTTCTTACACACTAATTAATTGGATTAAAATTGACAAATAATAGCTTAAGATCATGAATCCATCATAACTACTTATTATTGTTTTTTAAAAAGTTAAAACCAGTGAAGGAATTCCAAATATAACACCATACTATCTTAAGTATACATATTTATGTAAGAGGAGGATTAGATATAAAAATTTGTTTACAACTACTTTTCTAAAAAATGAGTAAGACTACCCTGTACTTCAATACATCATATTAAACAAAATAATTCTACAACTATGCATTATAGTTTTAGTTTTATTCAATTTCATGTGTGGATAACATCTAATCACAACATGTGGGAAATATTTAACTAAGCATGAAATCATCACCTCACCATTTCAACTCCACATATTGAAAATGTTCCAATAATCATTTCGTAACAATATATGAAATTGATATAGCTATTTACAATTTAATATATATAAGTAACATTCATTTTTACACTTTCTTTTATAAATTCAAAGATTTTCAACTCCTTTTTAGACTACCATTATCAACCATAACTAGTAACAAAATGTTATTTTTTACATGTTTGCTTTTGATAAGTATATTTTACTTATTTCATAATGGATAAAAAATTATTGTTAACCAAAATATCAAATTAAAATAATCATTCCCATTAACATATCATACAATGAAAACTATAAATGTAAAAACATCTTCAATCCCCTTCAATAACTATGGTTACTATAAGAATATCATATACTTTCTATAGGTAAAAATATAACTAAAATAAAATAATTAATTTCATATATTCCTCTATAGAAAATAATTCTATTACAACATTTTTTGATATGACTTCACATAGGTGTCCCAATCCACATCGAATTTATACGAAATTTAATTCAAGACTTCACCAAATGAAAGAAAAAGTAAATATAAAACTCAAAAACTCAAGTAAAGTCCACACAAAGAAAAGAATGGAAAAAAAAAAACCCACCTTCCTTCCTAATTATCCCAACCATTAGTCTCCTTAGAACACCCCTTTTATTAGTTAGATGTAGATCTAGGTAGCATGGATAGGGAAAAAGGATGATGAGTATACAATAATTCTGAGTTTACAATTTAAGTCATTAAATAACTTGAATAAATCAATTGAATAAGTCATCAAAGAGAAAAGTATCTATAATCATCCTTAATATTGTTTATCCACCTAAAAATGAATGTTGATTGATATTCATGGTTCAATGACACTTTGTTGAGCCATCAACTTCAATCTAAGAATAAATGTTTTGCAAATATTCTTGAATGTAAATAATATCAAACATAATCATAGCTATGTATATTGTTAATAACTTACTCAATTAAAAAAAAATAAAACTAACACTATTTAAAATATATTTACAAAATAAATAGAGACCATGCAATCCAAAGATAACTCATTTAAAAAAATCCTTGTCAGTATAAAAAAATCAATCTTTAAGTATACAAAACCCTTAACCATATCAAAGAGGAAATTTTGAAAGAATTTATAAGCACAAAAATGAACTCAAAAATTCAACTATAAACATCATGAACCAATCACCAAAATAGATGTGCTTATGAATTTAGCTAAAAAATGATTAATCCCAAAATAGATCCATATGGCTTTCCAAAATATGAGTATCTACTAAAACAAAGATGGATGAGAATTTACATGAAACCCACAAATATTTCAAAACAATAAATCCATAGAATTCATGAGATTCCTCACAAAACATAAAATGTACTATGCAAACTTGTTAATGATTACAATTATCATATACATATTTTTATTTGCTTACCCACAAGGATATAAAGTAACAAAAACATCTCTACTCTATATTCAAATTTAGAGTAAACCCAACTCCATATCAAATTTGAAACAAAAGTTTATAAATGAAACACTTAAAAAAAGAGTGCCTACTTTTTCTCCAATAGCCCCATCCATATAATGGCACTTATACACATTATGGGGCAATGGGAAGCCTTATGGATTCCCTTTGTACCCATCATGTGAAGACCATCCACCACATAAAACTAGGCCCTCAAAATAGAACATAAAATCTATAAAAAAACACTTATTCATACACAAAAATAATGAAAATAGTCCCAGATCTCTTCCTTTGTACAAAATAAACCCCTGACCAAGAACTCAAGTTGAGTATTTCAATAAAACCACTAACATAAAATTCTTTCTAAAAAATCTCCTAGCATAGATGACAACAAGACACTATTTACAACTGTGGAGTGGCCAATAAATTCACTAAATTCCCCATGGTAGCCATAGAAAAACATTTTGGTGACACTTCATTAGGGTTCTAAAATGAGCTCTCAAAAAGATAAAAAGACCATATTAAAACCAAAGAAGCCTCTTGACCCCTAATAATTTCTAAATTCAAGTAAAACCCATCAAAATCCATCAAAATAATCATGATATACAAACAAAATAAATCCCCATGATAGCTTCGTGGTCCTCCATCAAAGTCTTTAATCCTAGTTAAGTCTTAACCAAAGGTTTTGAATTAAATAAAAAACGTGCCACCAATAACACCAAAACAACATTACATTAAAACTATTCAATTAATCCTTAACCCCCAAGTGTCTAAAACACATTCATGTAGGTATCAACCAATTCCAATCCACATATGACCATGATTATGAATTTGTAGATCAAAATATCATGAAACAACTAAGACATAAACATGACAACTAATAGTGGGCAATTCAAGATAGTCATGAGTGAAATCAATCAAAGATATGAACAAGTGAAGAATTGATCAAAGTGAATAATACCAATAAATGGAAGCTCATAATTATTTTTAAAAATGTATTTCTCATCCATAATCCATATCCTTTATTACTAAGATATGTAAACAACTTAGCTCATGTGTAAATGTCGCTGCAGTCACCAACGAGACCATCAACAATATTTGGACATTATAGAGAGTAATAAATGTATTAAGTAATCATACTAAATCAAATATTAGTAATTCTAAAAATCATTCAATAACCATGTGCCAAAGTAGAAAATTCACAACACCTAACAACATCATAATGTCTTAGTAATGTCTCAACCAATCAAATAGCAGTAACTCATATAGCTAAATATACTAAAAACAACATTTAATTAATCATTCTACATAAAAAAAAAATATAGAAGCTACAATAGTATCACAATGATAATGCAACACATAAAAATAGGTTATGGCATCCCTCCTTCCTTAAATAGGAGTCATCTTGGTGACTAAAATAGATAAGGATAATGCTACCTAAAAAGACTTTCATATTCCCAAGTAGAATTTATCTCAAAGAATGGGTTACATTAGACTAAAATTTGTAAAATTTCATGATTTCATAGTTTAACACTACTATGGTCTAAGATATTCACTAGTTCTAACTACATCTTTTCCTCTTTTGAAACTTGAAGATATGTCCAATCCAAAACATGAGAAGGATTGAGAATATAATTTCTTAGTAAAAAAAAGTGAAAAACATCATGAATCCTATATAGAGAAGGAGGAAGGGCTATTCAATAAGCAATAGGTTTGATTTTCTCCAAAATTCCAAAGGGTCTAATGAATCAAGGAACTAACTTGGAAGATTGCCCAAGTTATTTTTTAACTTTTCTACAGTATAACACATAAAAACATTATCACCCACTATAAATTCCCAAGGTGGCCTCTTTAAATCTACATAACATTTTTGTCCATCAGAGGTAGTTTTTAGATTTTGCCTTATTATTTTCAATTGTCTATAATATTCTTTAAAAATATCAAGACCAACAATATCTCTACTATCCAAGCTACCCCAACCAAATGGAGTTCTACATTTACACCCATATAGAGCTTTAAATGGAGACATTTTAATAATGAAATGATAATTATTATTGTAAGTAAATTCAACTAAGTGTAAATAATATTACCATTTACCTTTTTATTTCATTACATACGTTCTCAACATGTCTTCCATAATCTAATTAAGTCTCTTAATTTGACCATCTATTTTAGGGTGGTAAGAATAACTAAAATTAAGCCTTATCCCAAAATAAATAATTAATGTTTTTCAAAATCTATAAGTGAAGAGTTTATCTCTATTATAGATAATGGATTCCAATATTCCATGTATCCAAACTATCTCTTTGATATAACATTCCACAAGCACAGAAGCATCATCAATATATTTCTAGCAATGAAATGTCCAACTTTAATGAATTTATATATTACAACAAGAATAGTATCATGTTTTATTCATGACTTTAGCAATTTAGCTATGAATTCAAGAGAAAAAATATCCCATTTACCTTGTGGAACAACATGAGGATATAATAGTCCTCCTATATGGAACTGTTCTAATTTTACTCATTGACATTTCAAACATTTAGCCACAAAGTTAGCAACATCATGATTCAAACTATGCCAATTGTACAACCCCTTTAGCTCATATGTCCATGACACTTGTATGAACAAATTAAGGTGTTAAATGTACCTATTTCAATAAAATATTTCTCAAGTCACCTGATTTGGGCACATAAATTCTATTTTTGAATCAAAATAAGCTATCAAAATCAATAGAAAATTAGAATTTTTCTTTTTATAGGCTCCTCAGCTAAACCTACACTTACTTCTTAGTATAATAAAACAAAATGATATTTCTATATATAATATCAATCTTGAAATTATTATGAAAACTATCAAGGTAGTGAAATACATGGGTTATCTAAGTACATCAACAACATGATTCTCTTTACCTTTCACAAATGAAATATCCATGTCAAAATTGCTTAGAAATTCCATCCAACTATGCCAGAGAGCATTAAGATCATCTTGAGAAAACAAATATTCCATACAATGATGATCCAATTTGAATTTAAAATGTTTTCCAAACAAAAAATGATTTCATTATATTAAAGCATGCACAATAACAACAAGCTCCAAGTCATGAGTGGTGTAATTTTTCTCATTTTATTGAGTTTCTATTACTCATAAGCCACCACCTTACCATATTGTGTCAACACACCACTAAATAATTCTTTGGATGCATCATCCCAGATCTCAAAATTTCCATTTCTCTCTAGAACAATAAATACATGTGTTGTCATAAATAACTCCTTAATCTTTTGAAAAGCTTGCTCACATTTAGAAATCCAAACAAAATTCTTACCCTTATGCTATAAGGAAGTTATTAGATTATCTAATCTATAAAAATTATCCAAAAATATATTATAATAGACAACCAGTCCCATAAAATTATGTATTTCATGTACATTTTTAGGAGTAGACCATTATTAGATAGCCTTAATCTTGGATGGATCCACAATAATGCCATCCTTAGAAACTATGTGCCCCAAATAATGAATCTCAAATTTATAAAAGGCACATTTATATAACTTACCATATAAATAATGCTACCTTAGCCTTTACAAAACCAAACATAAATGTTATTCATCTTCTGATGCATCATTTGAATACATCAGTATATCATCAAGGAAAATATGAACAAATATATCTAAGTAATACTTGAATACACTATTAATAAGATTCATAAAAGTAACAAGTGTATTTTTCAACCTCAAAGGCATTTCCATGAATTTATAATGGCCATAATGAGTTTGAAAATTAATTTTATAAATGTCTTCTTCCTTGATTCTTAGTTGATGATAGTTTGATCTCAAGTTCATTTTAGAAAAGATAGTTGGATCCTTCATTTGATCAAAAAAATCATAAATTTGAGTTAAAGGATAATTATTTTTAATAGTAACCATATTGATCACATAGTAGTTAATACATAATTTCAAGGTTACATCCTTATTTTTCACAAAAAACCATAGGTGCACCCCAAGGAGACACATTGGGCCTAATGTTACCATCTTCTAGCAACTATTGCAGTTGGACTTTAAGTTCTTATAAATTAGCTACATTCATGTGGTAAGGAAGTTTTGATACTAGACCTTCCCCTAGCATGATATCAATAGAGAAATCAAACTCCCTACATGGAGATAGTTTAGTCAATTTTTCTAGAAACACATTGGAAAACTCTTTTAGAAATGAAAACTCTTGTTAAGTAGTTACATTATCAAGTGCATTTTTTTGCATCTTAACAAAATAAAATTTGTATAAATTTTGAATATCCTTATTTATTTATAAGTCTCAAAAAATATTTCATATTTTATACTTAGTCAAGCCTTAAATTTCTATTGTATTTCCCAAGTCATCAAAGAAATTTCTCAATTTATTACAATAGTCTAAAATGGCCTCATGTTGTTTCAACTAGTCCATTCCCAAAATTATGACTTAATATCCTTAAAAATTTAAAATAATATTGGTTTTGGTCTAAAAATTACCTAAATCCAACAATATTTTCTCAAGTCAATTGGATATTGGAACACTTTTTCATGTATCGAATTCAACCTCACAACCTTCACTTAAATTCACAGGACTTAGATTATAATTATTGATAACTTTAGGTGTCACAAAACTATTAATTACACCCAAATCAATCAAAATAAAAAATAAAAAATCATATAATTTACCTCTAATCTTAATAGGGGTGGTTTGGTACTCTACATTTTGATTGTCTATAGCCATATATACCCTATGGTTAGTTGATTATCCCAATTTCAATTTTGGAAAATCCTGTGATAATGATTTTTCCACACTCCTAGTACACCACAATCCTCTGGAGTGATAAAATAATGGTTTTTGCCTCCATGGTAGGTACATTTTGATATCCTTGGGTTTGATTCTTGTTATAAGATCCAGTCTTAGAAAAAATCTTATTATTAAATTTCTTATTCTACAACTGAAATTTATTGAAACCATTAGTGTTTATATTAAACCTATGATTTTGATTAGTTTTCTTAAAGTTCTTGGAAAAAAGAGATAGTTTTTTACTCTTTGAATACTATCTATTCTGCTTAAAATCTTATCTCACTTTTTGCCAAGCTTTCCATTTATGTTCTACCCTATGATTAGATTCAATGGTAATAGTCAAAGAATTTGGGTTGGTCATGTTGACATCATGCATTATTATTTATTTCAATCCTAGATTAAACTTTGTTATTTTGGTTTCTTCATCATGCACATAATATAAATGACACATAAAATTTTAGAATTTGTTTTCATACTCAGTTACTAACATATTTTATTATTTTAACAACTAAAATTTAGTTATCTTATGTTCTTTTAAAATATCACTAAGGTATTTCTTCTTAAACTATCTTTCAAAATTAGGGCAAGTAAGATTCATTAGTTGGTATCCCTCTAAAGAATATAGGTGATTCCACCATAGAGTTACAACTCCAACCAATTGTTATACAACCACCCTAGCCTTCACATTCAAGGGCATGTTATGCAAGTTAAAATACTTTTATAGGTTAACCAACCATGCATTAGCTACATTACTTGATTCATCACCATAAAAGGTTGGTGTGGGAAGATTTTTTAATTCTTTGATAATAAGATCAATCACATTTACATGGTTGTATTGGATTTCCTACTCATCACCTTTCCCTTCTTATATAATGGATACTTATTCAAGTGGAACACCCTCTAAACTATTCAGTGTATATTCTTAGGTTTCCATCTTCATTTGTAGGGCATTTAAAGAAATCAAAATTAGCATTTGGATTTTTCTCATCATGATTAGGTTCCCCAATATTACTTCTTGCATTGATGAGGGGAGGTTCTTCTCTTTCAAGAACATTGGCTCTATGAACTCTAACTATACATCTACCTCTACGCAGTATACCATGCCCTTGGTTATTGTCTTCTATTCTAGATCATGTTCTCACCATCTTGGGTGAAACAAAATAAAAAGAAAATAGAGAACAAAAAACAATTTTTTTTTCTTTTCTCAAAGCTCCCTATAGAAGTAAAGCTTTATATAATACCATAGATGTAAACACCCAAAAAAAATTAACCACTGAGATAAAATGACTATGATACAAATGTTTCCAATGGAATAATTTATAAAGAATCATAATGAAGTCCATAACTAAGTATGATAAACACATGAACTAGGCTATCATAAATTACTAGTTATAATGCAAGAAAGTGATTATCCACATAGCACTCAAATATGGGTGTATTAGTGTAATATTTTTTCACTTATACACTCCACTCCATGCACTTCATATATAGCCTTCCCAGTAGGGCCATTATTAATTATAAACTTACATGAATACCTATGTAGGTCATAAATCAATCTACACCTTTATTAACTAATAGATACCCTATGGATAAGGATGCAAAGAATAATACAAATAAACACAATAATAGAATGAAAAATAATCAATTTAGATACAAGAATCATCATATTAAGATTCTCATTTTCAAGATTTATCCTACTTCAAAAATCATCAAGTATTTTTTTAAGACTATTCCCAAAATAAATACAATGCAAATCTTTTTAAACTCTTTAAAAGTTAATATTTAAATGAACAGGTTAAGTTGTCACCATAGTGTTACTTAAATAGACTATTTGTATTTAATATAGTTGGATGGATCCTTGCACTATAACCTAACCATCTTCTTACAAGATTAAAAACATAAATTTTAATGTACATAGACATAACATAAATTTACAAATATTAGTTTAGTATTTTCAAATTAATAACACCACGCAAGTGAGTATCACCCTCAATATTTCATGTTATTTATATTTCACAAGCTCACATAGCAATAAAAACCATCCTATAGGTTGTTACAAAGAGAATCAACTCTATGTCACTACCTACTTGTCTTATGGTAAAGTTTTATTGCATGAGTTATAAATTATGCACACATTAAGGAAATGGAATTATTTTTAATTTTTATCAAACATTATTAGTTTCCAAATAAATATAACTTAATTATTCACAATAACTATCTAGATCATAATCTAACAATTCTTATTGTTTTTCATATTATACCAACTAATTTGATGTGGAGGAGGTTAAGTCATTATCATGCCAAACTTATTCATACTAGAATAATTATTTATTCATATTATTCACATTACATATACAAAGGGTTAATTTTATTTATTCATCCTTTGAATTATGAACATAATTCATTATTTCTTGTAAAGACGTCAACTTTCTAACACCATTGTATGAGTCATGTAATGGAATTGACAAAAATAATGTTTATACAATGTTATTATGCATTACTTACTTGGATTAAAATGGAAAAATAATAGTTTAATATCATGACTCCATTAGAAATACTTATTATTATTTTTAAATAATTTTAAACCCCACTATAAAACCATACTATCGCAACTATATTTATGTAAGAGGAGGATTAGACACATAAATTTGCCTACAATCAAATAGTTATCTGCAAAATGAATAAGATTACCCTATACTTCAATGAATATTAATAAATAATATAATGATAAATATTGGTAAATTGTACTATCAAGACCAAATATCAACCCATATAATTTGAAACTTCTTAGGCTAATATTACAAGCCTATTCAAACTGGTCTAAATTGTGTATTTTTGGCCTAAAAGGGACATGTTTTCACAATTTAATGATAAAATTGGCATAAAAAGGTCATAAAATCTTTTATAATACTTTTAAATACTTTTAATTTTAATGACATTATCTTTATCTAAAGTGTCATTCTTTGAAAAGGTCTTTTAATGCAAGTTTAAGTGTTGAAAAGGCCCCAAAAGGACTCACACGTGCCAAATTTGCCTATTAAAATGTTTAAAAATGGTTTAATACTTATTATAACATGAAAATGACTTGTTATAATCTCTCTAATTCCCTAAATATGGTGTTTTATAACATTATTTTTGAATAAAAGGCAAAGAAAGAATTTTTTCATGCATTTTTCATGGAAAAGTACAAACTTGTATGGCCATTCTGTACAACAAAGATCATGATTAGGAGGAAGGAATAGAAAGTATTATATAAAAATTTAAATTCAAAAGGATTAAAAAAGGGTTCAAAACTGTTTCACATCCTTCATCTTGCTTGTTTGCACATAGGGAGAGCTACTCAGGTTTGCAGGGGGTACGACTATGAGAGAGAAAATCTAGGTCTAAAATTTTGGTCAAAGAAAATAGTCTCATAGGGATTATAGGTATAGAAAGTGGTTATTAATTTGGTATAATCTCCTTCATGAATCATCCCTTTGAATTCAAGGCATACATTAGTAGTCCTACACCAAAAAGGCAATTAGCCTTCTATAATTTCTCCTCATCTAAGCATCATGGTAAAAAATTCTAGATTATGAAGCTTCTCAAGGACATGAATCACCCTTACATGTCAGGAATAATTTTTTGTACACATGTGTGAGGGATAATTATATCTATAGAAGTAAAAATATTGAAAATATGTAGTATAAAAGCATATAAAGGGAGTTGTATGGACCAAGAGAGAGGAGTTTCAAGATTTTTTGGTTTCTTGCTTGTAGGGTCTTCCATCATGTTCACATATTTTCCTAATGTTCACAAGTTTTATTAAATTTCATATCCTAATAATATCATAAATATTCTCTCAACATCCCCATTGGAGTTTCTGTTTAACAATTTTTAAGGTTTCTTAGCATATTTTAAGGTTTTAGTAGAATCCTAGGTTTCATTTTAACACCATATACCTCCTCCAATGACCTTCAAATTGGTGTGAATATTTGTTCCATGCCCATGGTATTTTATAATACTTGGTGATAGGTTTAAATTTTATTTTCACCTCCTTTGTGTTTCATTCCAACACACTATTTTCTCACTATCTTTGTATTATTGCAAGGCTCCATTTTTCACTTCCATTCCAGGTTCCCCTCATCCATAATCATCACCAAATTCCATCTCACCTTAATCTCATGATAAACCATAAATAAGGATTCATAATATGTTGATAAAAATGTTCATTTCAAGTATAGTATGCAAACCATGGAAACATACTAAACTAAGGTGAAATCTCAACCTACAACCAATCTCAAGGCTACAATCAAGATATGTTTCAAGAGAATGTTATCTTGAGGATACTAAAGGCATGGTTATCACATGAATAAGGTTAAAATAATATTATATATTTATATTCATGAATGAAAAGATCACTAAGATTATTTTGTGACCTTCCAAAAGTCTAAACCCTTACATAATTTGTACAATAGTCACCTATAGCCATGATGGCAAAGGATAAGATCAAGACTGATTCTAGGTCAAATCAAGGGTATGAAAGGAAAGATTGAAATTCATAAATAATTTTAAGAAATAATGAGATCATTATAGTTTCCTTTGAGTTTTTGTAGTATCAAAACCAAGCATTGAGTCTATACTCAGTCCATACAAGCTTGAGTTCAAACATAGTCAAGTATATAGTGAGTGAGATGGTCTACTTTCAAAAAGGTGAGATAGTGATATGGAGGAATCAGTGTGGAAAGTAATACATAATAATTCATCCTCAAACACATGATCAAGGTTAGATTATGAATGATAATCACTTTTAACCCTACATGTTTTCAATAAAATATCATCCTATAGTAGGGTCACTCAAGGAATACAAACTTGGATCTCATTCAAGACTATAATAGATAAGGATGTATGTTCAATAGGTAGATAAATAATTTTGAGGATAATAAGTGTGATAAGTAATTTTTATTAACTTAGAACAAATTCAAACCCTTTAAAATATCAAACATAGTTCAAGTCATATTTTTATGTAAATGTCCACCTACAGCCTCCTCAACTCAGGCCTATCACCAAGCTAAAAGGAAATGAAGGTAGAGTGATCAAATGGAAGATGTCACATGAAGTATTAATAAGAATATGTGCTGAATTTAATTATATAAATACCATGAAGGTTTCATCTCAAATAATTAATTACTCAAGGCAAAATAAATTTACACACCTACAACCATGTTAACATAGGGTTTTCTTCAAATTGGTACATAGTTTAAGGGCACAGTAGTCAAGGAGAGAGTTTCATATCCTAAAGATAATATCCTAATAACTATGATTATGTGAAATTAATATATTAATATTTAATAGGGTTACCAAAACATGATCTATAGTCATGGTTAAACCTTAAAATTGTACCTGCAGCCATCTAAATGGCAATTTCATTGACTCATACACTAATATGCCCTAAAGTGAAACTCAGGACTTTTAAATTTAAGGTTAGTATTTTAAGGTATAATATTAAATTAAAGTGACAAATATACATATATATTCCTTCATAAATACCACTTAAGTACTACCAACTCAGCAAAGAAGGTATTACACAGGGATGTACAGATTTGGACTGTGTAAGGTCTGAGAACATAGTTTGAGGGGAAATAATGTCAAAGAAGGATATGGAAGGAAGGTTTAATGTAATTTTAATGTCTTAAAATAACTTTATTATCATTATATTATTTCAAAACACCTCCATTTATTTCAAATGTCTACCTATAGTAGTGTCTAGTACATAATCATGCCATTTTAAACTTCTTCAGGATACATCGTTTTGATTGGATTTGTAAAACCAAGTTAAATAACGAATAAAATCCATTAAAATGGTATTTTAATGAAATTTTAAAATAAAATTAATCACCCTCAATAAAAAATCAATTTAAATCATCAAAACTCAATAACAAGTCTGAGACATAGGCAACCTACTGGTCAACTTTAGTAAAAGGTACCTATAGGCCACTATATACATCATCCAAGCGTGAAAGTTGGTAGGGTGGGTAGTAATTAATTATTATAACTATAAAATATTTTTTAAATTTAAAATTATTGGTATAAGTTCCCACCTTTTTTACACAGTCACCTACATGTCTATTCACAATCACCATTGGAGCAGGCAGACCTTCTTAAAGAGTTATAAGGTGTGGCAGAGGGTTTCAAGCTCATGGAAGTTCTTGTAAATAATGAGAGAGTGATTTTTATAATCCATAAACTTTTTTATGGATGATAATACTCATATTTTAATGAAATAATGCTCTTGAGGGTTAAAATAAGCAAGCAGGCATGTGTACTATGTTAGGAATAATGTCACTCAGGTGGTTTGAGAATGTTTCAAGGAATTAAGTAGATTTTTGAAGATAAAGAGAATGTGGAATGGAATTAAAACATATAATATGTAATATCATCTCATTTTATCAAACTAAACTCATCAAAACTCCATATAAATACACAGGTAGGCAATAGTCTCTAGAGTTAGTCTTAAGATGCATCAAGGCAAAATGGAGTTTGGAAAGTAAATTGAGGTTATAGGGGATTAAAAAAGTATTAATAAATTAATTATGATATATTTAAACCATTGTACCATCTTATAGGTGCCACAAACCATAAAAACTTAGTATTAGGCCAAGAAGGCATGTATCATATGAATACACTTTCAGACACTACAATGCAAAGTGACACTTTAAGAATATGTAATTAGAAGTTATATTTTAAATAAGTATGATTTAAATTATTGATAAGTAATGGAATAGTAAATTTAACTCATAAGGATAAATTTGAACTTTGAAGTCTAAGACACCTATTTGAACCCCCTAATCAAGTGCTCATATCTTTCACCACATGATGATTTTGGCCAGTTTATCTTAGAATTATTTTCATATCCATATTAATTTATAATTCATGAATAATTAAGGTTGGTTAAGGTTATTTTATTTATTAACAATTACTAAGAGCATAAGCATGTCCTAAATGCAAGCAAAACCCTACATGTAAACTTCTTTATATATGTATCTTTTCATACCTTTTTCATGGGAACCCAATATTATAAAGAAAGTTAAGGGGGTATATACATTAAATAGTCATGGAAATAATTTTTGTTTTGGAGATTTGTACTTTATGAACCATCATTAATAAGGTTCACCTCCAAAACCCTCCAAAACCCTCACAAGGACCAATTTTGAGAAAAATCAATTTTATTGCAATCAAAACATCATTAATAAAATTAAAACATATTAAAAATTTAATTAAACTCAGATAAGGTCATGGAAATGGTACTTTATTTTACATAATTATATGGACATGGTTTGAAATAGAGTTTTCTGAAGAAAAAGTGTTGAAAGGAGAAGTACAAGGCAATTTAATGGATTATAATCCATGGAGAATAAATTTTGAAATTTTTTATTCATTTTAAAATCATGAAATTATTATAAATATTCCTATAAGTGTCCTTATGAGCTCATAAAAAATAGCTAGTCTGCAAAAAATTAAGGTAGTTTGACCTAGTCGACTACTTTGACTAAGTTACAAGTGTTTATTCATCAAAAGGACCTATTTCATGATATGAGGTTTTTTTATAGGCCTAAATATCACTATATTTTTATGTTTAAATGTTTTAATTTATGTTATAAATATCCATAAAATGCAATAAGGTAGGTTACTAGGCCTAAATGGCCTAGTAGGCATATTTGATCAATCAAGTGAAGATAAAATTAGCGTTGAAATGTTATCAAAAGAGTTCATATAGATTTTTAATGCTTAATAAATATCCTTAAATTTTATATTTCATTAATATTTATGATTTAGGTTCTAATTCATTCAAATGAGGACTAAATAATGAGTTAACTAGTCCTAAGTGTTAATCACTCTAAGTTAACTAATCATTGACTGGAAATACATCTTTCATGGTATTCATGCAATAAGGACATTAGAATATCTTGATCTCATGTTAAGTGGAGTTACATAACCAAGTAATGTAATAACATGTTGGATAAGGATCTTGGACAAGTCAAAGAGGGCCCACCACATTGTGTCTAATGCCAAAAGGAGCTCATGTAAGTTTTAGACACAAATAGAAGTCTTAAGGACTATTGATAACTATTGTAACTAAAATTAGACTTGTGTTTATGGTTATATGAATTCCTATTATCTCTTCTACACCAATCTCTTGGCTTTCTCTATTCTCATCTTCTATATATTTAGGCTTTTAGGCCTATTTTTAGGATCCCTCTCTTGGGCATGATAAAAGTCTACAAAGATTGAGATTTGTAACCTTTTGAGATGAATAAAACGACTATTTTTAGATTCCTATATATATATTTAGTGTGTTATATTGGTTTAATATTCAAATGTGGTAGTATTTTCTCTCTTGGTAGGTCATGATCTCACCTAGTTACTAGTATGCCGTCTTATGTAGGTCACATACAATGTTTGATGTTGATTGACTTGGCTAACAATGGATATATTGACTAGTTAGTGCATTGAATCAGACATAACATCATTGACCTCATGATTTTATTATTTTATAAAACCTTTATATGAAATATTATTACACAAGAGTCTTTTAGAGTTGTAAATTCAGTGATTAAATTACTTATCAGTGTTGTGGGAGATTAAATAGAGTGGATGAACCAAAAATATAAGAGATCACCATTATTAGAATAGATTTCCCTTTTAGTTATCCTTTTAACCCTTTTCATCCTAATAAAGAACGTTAGGTTTTAGTAATTTGAACATTAATGATATATAAGAGGAGATAGCCTCACAATCTATAGGTCTAGTCTAAGTACAAGTGTCCCACAATCTTAGACCATTCTAATGTTAGTCTACATGTGAAGGAGATGAGAGCAACCCACATTTATTAAGGTGTTATCTAGGTTTTTAATAGTTATGTCACATTAAGTAGGACACATATCCAATCATTAGAGTTTTAATTTGAAACATATTGGTCTTCAAAATCAATTCCAAGTACTCATCTAGTCCTCATCTCTAAGGTAAAGGGTAAGTTTTGTTCACAATTAATATATTTTCATCTATTTTCTAGGTTATGGTAGCTTATATATAAAATTTTGGTCATGTGTCTTCTCATCATCACCCCTATCATCCATAAAATAATCCATATCAACATTATGGTGGCTCATACCATCCCTATAATACCCCTTATGAGCCTTCTTACCCCCAATATGAGCTAAATCAATTCCAAGATCAACCACCCTTCCAAAACTCACTAAATTTTCATGATGATATTGAGGAGATAAAGAGGCTAAACCAAATTATTGTTGAATAAATCTTAGCCTACAGTCAATAAAAATAAAGTAACCAAACTCAATCTCAAAATTCACAACCTCCTATTGCCCTATGTCAATATCCATGGATTACAACTCCATATCAGAAATAAGTTTTCCCAAACATGCCTCAAACTACAATACTAGAGGCTCCTAAACCCAATTTTACATCCTAAAATCAAATGCAGTAGTCAAACATAAGCCCAAGTGTTAAAATCAAGGATAAGCCTTAAGTCATTGTCATTTAGACCTCATCCTTCCCTCCTCAAGATCTCAAGGCCTTTCCTTCATGGAAAGCCATTCATGAAAACTTTTAGAAAAAAGAGGAGGTGATAGTGATCAAGGTTGAGCATCCTCATGAGCAAAATAAAACATCTATGGTAGCACCTTTGGACCTTTCTCATCTTCTTCAGTATTTTTAGGGGTCTACCATTCCACTTTTTGAGAAAGAGCCTCTCTTTTTTGAGGTAAGTGAAGAATATTCAGCTAAATTAATACATAATGAGAGTGACTTGAGTGATAAAGAGGATAAAATCATCATTGGGAAACCACTTGGTAAGGATAGGCATGATTCCATCTTTTAGAGTGAAAAATAAGATGAGTTGCAAGAGGTTTCACTTGAGCAAGAGGAAGATGTTTCTCAAGAATTTGTAGTATTTATCAAGGATGATGTAAAAATAAATGCTTGTCTAAAAGGCAACAAATAAGATAACTCACATAGAGAAATTTCTAAGATTGAGAACATTTTAAAAGTAGATGATCATTAATAAGAGTTGTACCATGAGTTCTTGAGTGGAATTGAAGAGCTTAAGATGGAAGATTTGGATTATGAAATAGGATAGTAGGTTAGAGCTTCATATTAGGATTCTAAAGGTGTTTTGAATCTTCAAGAAGCCAATTCCTTTTAGAGACACCAAGTTAAGATGAGTTGTAGCTTTATTAGATAGATGAAATGGCATTCTGTACTAAAGATGAAGATGAAGGAAGTACAACAAATCAACAACTTTTATATGACTCTAATAGAAGGTTGTAAATGTGTGATCAACATGATTTATCACAATAAAATGGTAAGGATACTAATTAAATCCATGTATTTTTAAGTGTTTATGAATACATGGTCTTTTGGGATGATTTGGAGGGCTTTTATTCAAAGTTTGATAGTCCATCTCCACCCCATATGGAGATTGAAGAATGTATTATATATTTCACTACTATAATTGTTCATCAAGAAGAGATTAATGACATTTTTTAGCCATGTTTTAACACCTATTAAGAATTTGAATATATTAACAAACCATTACCTCAAATGGATCATATTAAAGACACCAATACAAGCATATCAGTTGAGTTTCCAATATAATCATTGAATGAGAATGTGACAAATCATCATCAACCTATGAATGAGGTATAAATAGAATTACTAATGTAAAAAAGAAGGATTTGTGAGGAGCATGACTAGTTCCTAGACTCAGATGATAAATCCATGCACTTGAGAATGGAAGTAGAAGGCCTGGTTGCTTCTCCAAGTAGACATGAACATGTACATGTTCATATCTATTACAATAAACTATCAATAGGAATAAATCATGATTCAAGCTTCTATGGTGGACAATATAACTTTCTAATTGACCCTAGAGGAAATATTTTAATTTTATATTAGTTATTGTAGGTTGTTTATCATGTTTCAATAAGTGAATAACAAAAATAATAGTCTGGCTTATTATTGTTGTGTTTGTCTTGTTTTCTTATTTCATTAAATTAGTTATCCTTACTTCTTGTTTTAGTTATTTTTTGTTGTCTTGTATTTTTGTTATTACAATCAAATAGGTGTTTATAGTTCAAAATTTGATTTGGTATTCAAGAGATTCATCAAACGATGTTATCATGCTTCCAAATCATCATTATCATATGAAGATTCAGTGAGTTCTTTTGACCAGTAGTCTAGTCAACCCCTGTGAGTCACAAAAAATGTTGTTAATTTGGCTTATCAAGGCTAGATACCAACCCATATAGTTTGAAACTTCCTAGGGTACCATTACAAGCCTATTCAAAATGTTCTAAACTATGTATTTTTAGCCTAAAAAGGAGACGTTATGGCCATTTAATGATAAAATTAGTCTCAAAAAGTCATAAAATACTTCATAATACTTTGAAATACTTTCATTTTCATGAAATTAGCTTTATCTAAAGTTTCATGCTTTGAAAAGGTCTTTTAATGCAAGTTTAAGTGTTCAAAAGGCCCTAAAAAGACTCACACATGCCAAATTTGACTATTAAAAGGTGAAAAAAGGTTTAATACTTATTATAACATGAAAATGACTCATGATCATCTCCCAAATTCCCTAAATATGGTGGTTCATAACCTTATTTTTGAATAAAAGGCAAATAGAGAGCTTTTTCATGGAAAAGTATGGACTTGTACAACCATTACATACAACATAGCTCATGTGAAGGAGGAAGGCATACCAGGTCTTCCAAAATAATTTCAAGGAAAAAGGATGAAAAATAAGTCCAAAACTAGTTCACATCCTTCATAATTCTTGTTTGAACATAGGGAGAGATCTTCAAATTTACAAGTGGTATGGCCATGGGAGAGAAAATTTAGGTCTAAAATTTTGGCTAAAGAAAGTAGTCTCAAAGGGAATCTAGGTATAGTAAGTGGTTCTTAATTTGGTCTGCTCTCCTTCATAAATCCTCCATTTGAATTCAAGGCATACATCAATAGTTTTACATCTAGGAAATTAGTTGGTTTTCTATAATTTCTCCTCATCAGAGCATCATGGTAGGAAATCCTAGGTTGTGGATATTCTTAGGGACATGACTCACCCTTCCATCATAGCCATTAGTTCTTTTTCACATGTGTGAGGGCCAAGTAGAGTTCAAGAAAGAAAAATAATGCAAATGTATAGTATACAACCTATAAAATGCAAAATTTGGTTACTTTAGTGTGTCTAATGACACTTAATTCATAGGTCCTCCTACTTGCTTGCACAACCCTTATAGGCTCTTATTTGATTGATTACCAGTCATCCACATCCTTTTAGACTCAACCCTTATAGACCTAGATAGCTCTTTCAGGCCTAGATCCATCCCCCTAGGTCTCATTCCCTCTATAAAATAGTTCCCAACTTAGACTTGAGTGTTAAAGCTTAGGGTGTCATGTTTTTGGTGCTATTGTCCAAGTGTAAATTTGGTTCAAATGGTCATTTTATCCCAGATATTTATCCTAATTCATTTCAGCCTAATGAAATTTTATTTAACCCATGATGATTAAATCCCATATAAAATGCCATTCAAAGTCCATTTATAAGGGTTGACACTCATTTACAAGAGAGAAGAAAGAATAAAATCAAGTACACTCAAGCACTTTTCCCTATTCTCTACATACAACCTTATAATATTATTCCAAGCCTATTCAAACCCTTATATCAATCCCTAGCCATCTAAAGTACACCCAATTTCACATCTAGTTACATTTTCATTCATAATCACACTAAGCACTTCAATGGGATAAATACATTAGATTGATCCCTCCTCAGAGTATTGGTATGTAGGCAGCATTCCCACACACATGGTGTGAAGTGTATCCAATGTATCCTTTACACACTAACACCTTTTCTCTCTTTCCTAAATTTCCTTTCAAGTTCAAGAACAAATAAATCTTAGGGCTTTTGAATAATAAAATAGATGCAAATTGAGCTCTATAGACTTTTGGGCTTAGATATTTCACTGACAGAGTAACACAAACCTTTTGAGCAGAACCCAAAAAACTCAAATCACCTAGACAACAGTGCCAAAAAAGGTCTATAGTGTTGAACAATAGGGTGACCCACTTTTGGCGCTCCTATCCAATTAGAAAATGAATTTTAGGGACCTATTTTGGACATTGTCCCAATCCAGTACCTAAATTATCAAACCCTATCTTAGACCAAACAACATAGTGTAAGCTAAGTTACATTTCTCCTTGGTCTCTTACTATTTTAAGAAAGGTCAAATTGCAATTAAATTTCACAAGTCAATAGCCATAATTAAGAATATTACTCACTAATTTTCCCTACTCAGAATTATTTATTAAATAGGAATAAAACTCCATTATTCCCAAAAATAATAAAATAATTATTGAACCCAACTTACTTCAAATTTTACACAAAAACACTAGAAACCCTAGGGTAAATTATTTTTTATTTTTTTCCATAATTTCTTGATTTTTTTTGTATTTAAAAATAAAAAATCTACAAATTAATTGAAAATTTCTCAATATATTTAAAAAACCCTAGTTTTCACATATTAGGTCCTCTTTGCATACAAACACATTCCAAACACTAGGAAAAATATATTACTAATTTTAGAAATAGTTTTTTTTTTTTTTTTCAAGAATTTTTTTTTAAAAATGTATATAAATTCATATCAATTTTTTAAAATTATCCTACTAATTTTAAAAATTCATTCAATAATGCCTAATTACATTAACTAGCTTCCAGTTGTTTTTCAGTACTTTTCCAATCATTTTATAAATTTTTAGTTGCATATCAAACTCAAAAATTCAATTTTAAATTCAAAAATTCATATGATTTTACATAAATATTTTTTAAAAATCCTTAGTTGTATATACTAACACCTATTTACTTCTTGTGGTATCACCTTACATGTTTGGGAGTTCTATATCCTTTGTATACATATTCTAGTTCTTTATTTAGATTATATCAACTTAATATTTTCTACTATTAGCTAAGTTATTTTCTTTATGCCACATAATTTCCTTGCATATCTTCCTTCAAGATGAAGTACAAGACTTAGTGGCAACCTCTTGAATTCACCCAAATTCATATAACTCAGCCATATACTATGGATAAACAACCAACTCAGGTTCTAATCATAGACTCTACACATCTAGATGACACCAATTTCAATGAGGATAATATTGAAAAGATTAGTATGAAAATAAAAATGATGATGTACACACTAATGCTCATGCTTCACCACATCAGGTTACTGATCCACTTCCACTCATTGTTGATAATGAAGGTTTACTTAAAAAAGATTTGATCCTCCAAAACTTTAGAGAAAGACTTAAGGAATAACCTAAAGATCATACAATAATTTTTCAATCTATCATGGAAATAAATAATGCTAAACAAGTTGAGTTTTACATCCACACTGAGCAACCAGTTGAAAATGACACTACAAGGGCAACTATGTCTCAACAACCCCTTATAGCATCCCAACTTGCCTCTATGCCACTAGTTATAGCTAATACATCCATTTTCTCCTGATGTGGTAGACCTTATATAAGAGATAATATCTCTTCAATCTAAGGTGATACATCTTGAGAAAAGTACCACTAGACCTACACATGCTTTGGATTCTTTTACTCTTTTGCATACACCATTAGCACATCATATTGCTTCTACGCCCTTTCCATAAGGTTTTGTTCAACCCAAGATTACTTTTTATGATGGCAAGGGTGATCTAGAGACAAACTTTAGAGTGTTTCACATAGCATGCTTGGACTATGTACCCAATGAGTGGCTACTTACCAAGCTATTTACATGGAGCCTAAAGGATTATGCTTTATAATGGTTCTATAGTCTACCAAATCAACTAGTTCATGCATTTAATCCTTTAATTGACATGTTTTTAGCATAATTTAACATTAACATTGGTGATAAGGTTTTATATGCTTAAATATCTCAACAAAAATAATGACCAAATGAGCATCTCATAGACTATTTTCTTCATTATAAGACCATATTGGCTAAGTTGACTAGTCCCATGATAGATCAGGGGTTACAAAATCTATTTAAATAGAGTCTTCTACTAGCACTTCATGAATCAATTATGTTAAAGTGATTCTCTTCCTTCACTGAATTATGTCATACACTAAAGGAAAGATAATTAAAACTCATTTCAATGGGCAAAATCAAGTATATAAGCATTCTAGACACAACTAATAAGAGTAATAGCAAAGTCCCATATAAGGTCAAGTTCAATGATATAAAGGGGCAAAATCAACCTACAATAGATGTAGCTTTAGAGCCTCCTTAGCATATAGTTTTAATATCACCCCCTTAATGTACTTTTTCACATCTTCTAATTCCTCAAACTAGGGTTTTACAGTAGCTTTTGGATTGTAATATCATATATCTCCCTCTTATTTAGGAAGTCAATCCAAATAAACCTCTTCCCAAGGATATTATCAATAGGCATCTTGTGATTACTACAGGGCACTAGGACACACTATAAATAGATTCATCAGTTTGAAACATAAGATACAAGACATGATAGATGATAACCTACTTTATATTGGCACTTCAATTGAGCCTCCATAAGCAAAACCAACACAGGATAAAGATTTGAAAATATTCTCAAATACATTTCCATAACATTCAAAATAAGATACAAGAGACACATCAAGGGTTCACCATGAATATCATGCACATCCACCACCAATTACATACCATGCACCTTCAATTAAGTTACATCTTTTGGGTGGCATGATCGGTGCGTATGAGTCTAGAGTTATAGCTAGACCTTAAATATCCTTCTCAAATAAATAGATTGTGGAGGATAATTTAGATTATAATGCACTCTTTATCATATCACATATTCATAATCAATCCATTCATAATGTCCTCATTGATAGGTGGTTCTAGTGTCAACATGTGCACACTTACATTATTACAACATTTGGGCTATTCAGAGTAGGATATCACCCTGATATATATATTTATTAGTAGATTTAGTGGGCACATATACATTTCATTGGGTGAGATTGTACTTCCTTTATAGATTGGTCTAATACATGTGACCACACATTTCACTGTAGTTCCCAGTGTAGGAATTTTTGATATGTTACTTTGTCACCCATGGATTCAAAAAATTCAAGTAGTACCATCTATATCTCATAGATACATGAAATTCATTCATGTTAATTAGGTTATTATAGTTAGTGGAGTTTTATATGAGTTACCACTAACCACTTCAGATCCATCTACTTTGTAGTCACTAGTTCTAGCTTCTACACTAGTATCAATTTCCCCACCAATTATATTTCTTCCTTTAGTATATATTTAGACATAATTGACACATCCATTTCCATTATAAAGGGTTCATACACCACCATAACTTTCGGATTCTAGATAGCTTCTAGTTACATTTTTACACCCATAGCAGTTTCATTGAGATCTCATGGGTCTACACATAATCACATGTTCAAAGAGCATCTCCTACTTCCAAATGGGTCCCTAAGTTCCCTAAATTTACATCCACTTCTTATAATTATAGTGGGACCCCATAGTTAGTTTCTACTTCAAATATTTTAGAGCATATAAAGCTTTTAGAGCCATAATCTTAGGATTTTCATCATGCTTCACATTCATGCACAATTCCACTCCCTAATATAGGGTACCATGATAGGGATTCTCCCATGAGACTCATAAATTAGTATCATCCTATCCCAACATACTTGTACATAATCTCTCCCACTTGATTTTACATAGTTCAAATATTTCCAAAAAAAATAATACAAAATTAAAAAATACCAAAAACATTTTGATTGTATGCATCATCCATAATTTACATTACTACTATCATGTTAGGACTTACATTTATTGTTTCATGATCTAGTTTTTCAATTATCTACATTACCATGCTTCACTTGATCTTCTTTGAGTGTGTGCAGTGACATCTAGCTACTTGGCTACTTCACTACTCCCATTGAGGGGTCATTCCTACTTCTACATTCAAGACACACATCGATATACATACCCATTAGGGGCATCTTATACATGAATATACCATCTAAGTTATGTCAATTCTACACTACACACTCTAAGTTACTATATCGGTGTACATTATTTATCAAATTACATATATTATTATATCAACATTTCACCAGTATCTAGCACTTGTGTATCTCTTATCATATACCTAGTCTTATACTAAATGTGTCTTGTTTACTTTCACTCTTGTTTTGATTAGTTGTATGTGATTATACCTTTATAGTGTTTAAACTCTTTCATTTCTTGCTATATGTAGCTAGATGAGATTTCATTTCTAGTTCTAGTTTTGTTTCTTATATGTGCCTTAGGACATCTACCAATGTCCTTTGCTTTTATTCATGTGTGTACCTTTGGACATTTTCTAATGTCCCTTACTTGTACTCTTCTATTTGCATATGTACCTCATGCTAATTGGTGTTTTTTCAAATAATATGTTTATGTGTCATGTGAACATGCCTTGTATGCTTGATTTCTAGTTTGAGTGACACGTGCCCATCTCCCTTGTTTGTGTGGCCCATTGGTCACCCTTGTATGCTTCTTTCTTCTTGATTCTTACTCCATGTACTTATTTTCTTGATTGTTTTTTTATTTTTGCAATGTCATGATCCATATCATGCATTTTCCTTGCTTTCTTGGATGCCATGATGGACATCATGCTCCATCCCTCCATGACAACTAACAACTAACAATTAACAACTAATAATTCAAGTTCTAGTTTAGTACATTACACATGATTTTACATTGTTATATATATCTATGCATACCCCTGTTAATCTAATAATCTCTCAATACAAACATTACTATATCTAGAGATATCTTGTCAAATATCATTGCTATATCATATATCTATGTAGCTTAACACACTTTTAGGAATCTTTTTCTTTTGAGGGTAGTCATTGCAAGTTCATCATTCCTACCCTCAGAAGAGGGGGAAATAAATAGGGTTTTTTTCATAGAGATTAAAGCTCTTAATAGTCAAAATAACAACATTTAGATCACCTAGTTTAGAATCTAGAGGTCAAACTAGTCATAATAGAATATAAAAATAGTGATGATTCTAGATTAACAACTAGTTTTAACATAAGACAATAACACTGGAAATGGATAGTAGCACCAAACATAGGGGTGTCCTCATTTTAGTGCTCTTATTTAGGTAGAAAAACACATAGGTTTTCTAGTAATAGGAAAAAAAATTAGCTCAGCTATAGTTTTTGCACATTCAAACTAGTTAGAATTAGTAGTTTTAGTACAACTTTCTCAGTAAATCTAGATATAGGGGGTATCATGTGCAGTATGATGACTCCCACTTCTAGTTTCAGATTAGGTAGTTGACAAAACTTTTAGATCAAAATTCATGTTCTAGACACCAGTGATTGGGGGTAATGTGCATGGCATACTAGTCTTATTTGTTTTTAGGTTTAGTTTACTACCTAGGCATTCTAAATATTTATGTGCCTTACTCCATCTATAGGTGGTTGGCATCATTTCTGAAGTTGAAATTTCATAAAATTTTTACTTCTTGAGTACCCCAATTTTCAAATTGGTTTTCACATAAGCATATTGCATTAGTTTTGGAGTGGCTTTCATACAAGCCTAACCTCCATCTTTAAAAATGGCTAAGAGTGGCCTAGCTTCTAGCATACATTCAACTATCCATGCTATAATGTCAAAATTTTAGAGCATTCATGGGCTCCATGAGCCATCTCATATGACATATTTTATATCAATATCACTTCATATCTTCACTTTAAATGGAAATGATAGAGCCAAAAGGTCTAGCTAGCCTTTGTATTCTTGAGCCATCTATTTAGAGGGATTAGACACATAGTCCAAACATCGATTGACACATCCATAATCATCTAGCTTCACTTAATAGGTGATGATGGAGCCAAAAGGATAGCCTTTATATTCTTAATCCAATTTATATGGAATTGATCACTTAGCTCCATTTATAATATAAATTTTGGTATAACATCATCCAGTACAGTCCAGCATTACTCAACCTTACTCAATATCATAACAGGTTTTGTATTGATTCGCATACCCAGTGAGGTGTATTCATTCCTTTTTCTTCCTTTTTATTTTAATCATATTTTTATGTTATTTTTTATATCACATATAATAATTATTTATCTACTCTTTATCCAGTTCATAGATTCACACTTGCACATTGTGTTCTCTATGCACTATTTAGCATTACTCAACATCACACAAGTTTCATGGGCTTCACCTTTGTAGGTAAGTTTAGGTACACATTCTATTTTTTTCATTAACCTAGTATTTAAATTTGATGCATCACTAGAATAAAGCAAGGGAGGGGGGGGGGAAATGTAGTCATGTAAAATGCAAAATTTGGTTACTTTAATGTGGCTAATGACACCCAATCCATAGGTCCTCCTACTTGCTTACACAACCCTTATAGGCTTTTATTTCACTGATTCCCAATCATACACATCCTTCTAAACTCAACCCTTATAGACCTAGGTAGCTCTTTCAAGCTTATATCCATCCCCCCATATCTCATTCCCTTTGGATAATAGCACCTAACTTGGATAGGAGTGTTAAAACCCAAGGTGTCTTATTTTTGGCATTGTTGTCTAAGTGCAAATTTGGTTCAAATAATCATTTTATCTTAGATCCTTATCCTAATTCATGTAAGCCTAATATCAATTCATTTAAACCATGATCATTAAATCCCCTATAAAATGCCATTAAAAGTCCATTGATAAGGGTTGGAACTCATTTACAAGAGAGAAGAAAGAATATAAGCAAGTACACTCAAGCACTTTTCCCTATTCTCTACATATAACCTTCCAATATTATTCCAATCTTGTTCAAACCCTTATACCAGTCCCTACCCATCTAAATTACACTTAGTTTTGCATCTATTTACATTTTCATACATAATTTCACTAAGAACTTCAATGGAAGAACTACATTATCTTGATCCCTCCTGAGAATATTGGTATGTAGACAACATGCCCATACATAGGGTGTGAAGTGTGTCTAGTGTATCCTTTACACACTAACCCCTTTTCTCTCTTTCCCAAATTTAATTTAAAGTTTGAGCACAAAGATCTCCTAGTTATTTTGAATATTAAAATAGATGCATAATGAACTCTACAAACTTTTAAGTTTCAATATACCACTGACAGAGTAACTAAGAATTTTTGAGTAGAACCCAAAAAACTCAGATCACCTAGACAATAGCATAAAAAAAGGACTACAACATTGAACAATAGGGTTTCCCACTTGTTTCACTCTCATAAAATTAGAAAAAAAAATTTAGGGACCTATGTTTGATATTGTCCCATTCCTATAGCTAAATTCTAGACCCTGTCTCAAACTAGACAACATAGAATAAGCTAAGTTACATTTCTCCTTGCTCTTTTACTATTTTTAGAAAGGTCAAATTGCAATTAAATTTGACAATTTAGGAGACATAATTAAGAATATTATTTACTAAATTTACCTACTTATATATGTTTATTAAATTGTAATAAAACTCCATTATTCATAAAAACAATAGAACACAAGCATATAAAAGGAGTTGTATGGTCTAGGAGAGAGGAGTTTCAAGATTTATTGGATTCTTAATTACATGGGTATCCATCATGTTCACATGTCCTCTCCTCATGTTCTCAAGTATCATGAAGTTTTATATCCAAATAAGATCATCCATATGCTCTCAGCATCCTCATTAGAGTTTTTGTTTAGCAATTTTTAAGGTTTCTTAGTATATTTGAAGGTTTTAGTAGAATCCTAGGTTTTATTTTAAAACCATATACCTCCTCCAATGACTTTAAAAGTAGTGTGAATATATGTTACATGTATATATTATTCATCCATGGTCTTCAAGACTACTTAGTTATACGTCTCATGTTCTTGTCACCTCCTTCGTGTTTCATTCCAACACATTATTTTCTCACTATCTTTGCACTATTACAAGTCTTTATTTTTCACTTCCATTCCATGTTCTCATCATCCATCATCATCACCACCTTAAATATCACCTTCATCTCATGATAAACCATCAATAAGGAGTCATAGGTTGTTGAGAATCATGGTCATTTAAGGATAGTATGCAAACCATGGAACCTTAGTAAAATAAGGTGAAATCTCCACCTACATCAAATCTCAAGGCTATAGTCAAGATATATTTCAAGAGAATATTGTCTTCAGGACACTAAAGGCATGGTTATCACATGAAAAAGATTAAACTCATCTTATCAAGTTGTATTTATTGAATTACAAGTTCACTAATATTTTTTATGACCTTCCCAAGGTATAAAACCCTTACACAGTACATACAATAGTCACCTGCATCCATGATGGCAAAGGATAAGATCAAGACCATTACTAGGTCAAATCAAAGGTATGAAAGGAGAGTTTGAACTTGATAAATAATTTCAAGTAAGAATAATAGAATTATATTTTTCTTGGAGTTTTTTTATTATTAAAACCAAGCATTAAATCTATACTCAGTTTGTATAATCCTAAATTCAAGCATAGTCAAGTATATAGTGAGTGAGATGGTCTACTTTTAAGAAGGTGAGATAGTGTTATGGATGAATAAGTGTGGAGAGTAATACATATTGATTAATCCTAAAACACATGATCAATGATATATTATGAGTTAAAATAAATCTCAATTGTGCATGTTTTAAATAAAATATCATCCAACAGCAAGGTCTTTGAAGGAATACAGACTTGGATCTCATGTAAGATTATGATAGATAAGGATGTATGTTCAATAGGTAAATAAATAATTGTGGGGTTAATAAGTGTGATAAGTAATGTTCATGAAATTATACCAAAGATATACCCTTTAAAATATCAAACTCAGTTCAAGTCATGTTTATATGTAAATGTCCACCTACAACCTCCTCAACTTAGGCCTATCACCAAGCTACAAGGAAATGAGGGTAGAGTGATCAAATCAAATATGTCACATGAAGTATTCATAGGAATATATGATGAGTTGAATTAGATAAATACCATGAATTTTTCATCTCAAACAAGGACTTATTCAAGGCTAAAGAAAAAATGCACACCTACAACCATGTTAATATGGGCTTTTCTTCAAGTTTGTACATAGTTTGAGGGCATAGTGGTCAAGGAGAGAGTTTTATATCCTAAATATAATACCATATTAACCATGACGATTTGAAATGAATATATTAATCATGAATAGGGTTACCAAAACATGATATATATTCAAGTTCAAACCTTAAAATTGCACCTATAACCATCCAAATGGTAATTTTATTGACTCATATATTCATATGCCCTAAAGTACAACTCAAGAACTTTTCATTCAAGGTTAGTATTATCAGGTCTCGTATTAAATTAAACTAATAAATGGACACATATATACATTCATCAAGACCACTTAATCATTACCAACTCATCAAATAAGCTACTACATATGCATTTAGACTATGTAAGGTCTGAGAATACAGTTTGAGGGGAAAATATGCCGAAGGAAATAGGAGAAAGGTTTAATGTATTTATAAGGTCTTAAAATCACCAAAGGATGATAAAATTATTTCCAAAAACCTCCATTATTTTTAAATTTATACCTACAATGGTGTCTAGTACATAGTCATGTCATTTTGAACTCCTTGAGGATACATGGTTTTGATTGGATATATAAAACCAATTTGAATAATAAATAAAAGATATTAAAAAATGGATTTCAATGAAATTTTAAAATCACATTAGTCACTCTCAACAAAAATCAAGGTAAATCATCAAAGCTCAGTCATAAGTTTGAGAAATAGGTAGCTTACTGGTCAACTTTGGTAAAACGTACCTACAAGCCACTATATGCATTATCCAAGCATGAAATTTGGTAGGGTTAGTCATCATGGCTTATTATAAATATAAATGTTTTTGTAAAGGTCAAATTATTGGTATAATTTCATCATAGTTGTACATAGTCACCTACATGTCTAATCATAGTCACCATTAGAGCAGGCAGACCTTCTTCAAGAATCATAAGGTGTGGCAGAGGGTTTCAAGCTTATGGAAGGTATTTTTAAGCATGAGAAAGTTTTTTTAGTCTCCATACACTTTTTTATGGGTGATCATAGTATTTTTTCAATTAAACCATGCTCTTGAGGGTTAAAACAAGTAAGCAAGCCTATGTATTATGCTAGGAGTGATGTCATTTGGGTGGTTTGTGAGTGTTTCAAGGCATTAAGTAGATTTTGGAAGATAAAGAGAACATGGAATGAATTTAAAACATATAATATTGACTATTATATCATGTTATTAAAGTTAACACATTAAAACTCCATACAAATAGATAGGTAGGTAGTAGTCCCTATAGGCAGTCTTAAGATGCATCTAGCTAAAATGGAGTTTGGATAGTAAAGTGAGGTTATAGGGGATATAAAAAATTATTAATATATTAATTATGAGATATTTAAACCATAATAACCTCTTGTAGGTCCCTAAACCATCAAAACTCAATATTAGGCCCTTTAAGGCTGAAAGCCAGTTTTAGACCTAGGAGGCCTATATCATATGAAGACACTTTCAAACACTAAAATACAAAGTGAAACTTTGAGAAGATGTAATGATAAGGTAAATGTAAAATAAGGATGATTTAAATCATGTAAAATAAATGTAACAATCAATTTCAACTCACAATGAGATATTCAAACTTAGTAGTCTAAGACACCCATTCAAATCCCCTGATCAAGTGTTCGTATCTTTCACCACATGAAGAGTTTGGATAAATTATATTATAATTATTTTTTGAACCATATTAAATTTTAATTAATTATTTATTTAGTTTGGTTGAGTGTATGTACTTTATGAACAATCACTAAGTTCATAGGCATGTCCAAAATGCAAGCAAAATCCTACATGTAAACTTCCTTATATATGTATATTTTCATACCTTTTTCATGGGAACCCAATAATATTATGGATGTTTATGGGGTATATACATTTTGGAGGTATTTACTTTATGAACCATCCTTAAGAAGGTTCACCTCCAAAACCCACCCAAACCTTTATAAGGACTAGATTTGAGAAAAGTCCATTTTATTTCAATACAAACCTCATGAATAAAATTTAAACATAGAAAAACATGAATCAAAAATAGATAAGGTCATGTAAATGGTACTTTTTAAAATAAAACTATAGGGACATGGCATAAAATAGAGTTTTTTGAAGAAAGAGTGATGAAAGGAGAGGTACAAGGCATTTTAATGAATTCAAATCCATGGAGATTAAAGTTTGTAGCTTTTTATTCCTCCTAAGATCATTATATGCTCTTAAATATTCCTAAAAGTGTCGTTGTGAGCTCATCCAAACTAGCTAGTCTATAGAAATTCAAGGTAGTTTGACCTAATCAGCTACTTTGACTAAGTTCCAAGTGTTTCTACATCAAAAGGACCTATTTCATAAGATTAGGAATTAGTATAGGCATAAATATCACTATATTTTTAGGTTTTAATGTTTTCATGTAGGTTCTAAATAGCCATCAAATACAACAAAGTAGGCTACTAGGACTAATTAGACTAGTAGGCCTATTTGATCAATCAAGTAAAGATGAAATTAACATTGAAGTGTTATCAAAAGAGTCAATATGGAGTTGTCACACTTCATAAATAGACTTAAAGTGGATATTCCATGCATACGTTGGATTCAAGTTCTAATTCAGGCAAAGGAGGGCTAAATAAGAAGTTAACCTATCCTAAGTGCTAATCACTTTGAGTTAACTAATCATTGACTAGCAATACATGTTCCATGGTATTCATGCAAGAAGGTAATTCAAATATCTTGATCTAATGTTAAGTGGAGTTAAATAACAAATTAATGGCATAATATGTTGGAGAAGGAGCTTGGACAAGTCAAAGAGGTCCCACCACATTGTTTCTAATGCCAAAAGGAGCTCATGCAAGGCTTAGACATAGAGAGAAGTCTTAAGGACTATTTATAACTATTGTAACTAAAATTCTACTTGTGTTGATGGTTATATGACTTCCTCTTCTCCCTTATATGCCAATCCCTTTGCTTTCTCTATTCTCATCTTTTATTTAATCAGATTTTTAGGCCTATTTTTAGAATCCCTCTCTTGGGCATGATAGAACTCTACCAAGATTCATCTTTTTAAAATTTTAAGATGAATTAAATGACCATTTTAAAATTATTATATATATACTTAGTGTGTTATATTATTTTTATTTTCACATGTGGTAGTATTTTCTCTCTTTGTAGGTCCTAATCTCACCTAGTTACTAGTATACCATCTTATGCAGGTCATATACAATGTTTGATGTTGATTAACTAAGATAATAGTGGATATATTGACTGGTTAGTTCCTTGAATCAAGCCAACCATATTTTCCCTCATGCTTTTATTATTTGATAAAACCTTTATATGAAATACTATTCCATACGAGTCTTTTAGAGTTGTAAATTTAGTGATTTCATTACTTATCAGTATTGTAGGAACTCAAATAGAGTGGATGAACTAGAAATATAGGTGCATAACAATAAATATAATAGATTTTAATTTCATTTATCCTTATAACCCTTTTCATATGAAAAAAATATAGTAGGTTTTAGGAAGTTGAACATCAGTGATACATAAGAGGAACTAGCCTCAGAATCTAGAGTTCTAGTCTAAGTACAGGTGTCCCTTAATCTTAGACCATTCCAATGTTAGTCTAGGTGTGAAGGATATTAGAGAAATCTAATTTTATCAGGGTACTACTTGGGTTGCTGACACTACCATTTTACATTATTTTTTTAGTTGTATTCAATTTGATGTGTAAATATCATCTAATCATAATATTCAATAAATATTTAACTAAGCATGAAATCATCACCTCACCAATTCAACTCCACTTATTGAATAAGTTACAATAATCACTCCATAGTAATAAATGAAATTTATATAGTTATTTACAACTTAATATCTCTACATAACATTCAGTTTTACACTTTCTTTTTTAAATGCAAAGATTTTCAACTCCTTATTAGACTACCATTATCTACCATAATCAATAATCAAATGTTATTGTTTATATGTTTCCTTTTTCTAATTATATGTTTTTGATTTCATAATGGATAACAACTTGATATTATCCAAAGGATCAAATTAAAATAATCTTTCCAATTAACATATCATAAAATGAAAACAACAAAGAGAAAAACATATTCATTGTCTGTCAATCACTATGGTTAACATAATAATATCATCTACTTTCTATAGGTAAAAAAATAACTAAATTTCAATAATTAATTTCATGTATTCCTTTACAAAAAATAATTCCATTACAACATTTTTTATATGAATTCACATAGGTGACCTAATCCACATCGAATGTATACAATAGTTAATTCAAAACTTTACCAGATGAATGAACAAGTAAATACAAAGCTCAACAACTCAAGTAAATTCAACACAAAGAATATAATGGAAATAAAACACTAACTTCCTAATAATCCCAACCATTAGTGGCCCTTTGCCACCCTGTCTATAAGTTGGATGTAGATCTGGGTAACATGGATAGGCAAAAAGGATGATGAGTATGCAAAAATTATGAGCTTACAATTTATGTCATCAAATAGATTGAATAAAGTAATTGAATAAGTCGTTAAAGATAAAAGAATCTATAATCATCCTTAATATTGTTGACCCATCTAAAAATGAATGTCAATTGCTATTCATGGTTTAATGATACTTATTTAAAACATAAATTTCAATCTAAGAATAAATTCTGTGAAAATATTCTAAAATGTGAATAGTATTAAACATAATCATAGTTGTCTACCATTAATCACTTCCTCAAATATAAACAAAGAAAACTAACACCATTTAAAAAATCTTTACAAAATAAATAAATACCATGCAATACAAAGATAAATAATTTAACAAAACCCTCATTAGTATCAAAAATCAATCTCAAGTATACAAAAACCTCAACCATATCAAAGAGGAAACTTTTCTAGCATTTATAAGCATAAAAATTAAACTTAAAAAGTCAACTATAAACATGATGAACCAATCACCAAAAAGAGATTTGATTCTAAACTTAGTTAAAAAATGATTAATCCTAAAAAAGCTCCATATGGATTTAAAAATATGAGTATCAACTAAAACCAATATGGATAAGAATTTACATGAAACTCACAAATTTTCCAAAATAATGAATTCATAAAATGGAAAGGGTTCCTCACCAAACAAAAATGTACTATGCAGACTTGTTAATGGTCACAACTATCATACACAAATTTTTATTTTCTTACCCACAAGAATATCCATAAATAAAAATGTCTCTATTTTATATTTAAATTCAAAGCAAACCCAACTCCATATTGAATTTACAATAAAACTTTATCAATGAAACACTTAAAAAAAGTGTACGTACTATATTTCCATTAAACCTAGACTAATAATGGTACTTATATGCATTATAGGGGTAATGAGAATCCTTAAGGATTCCCTTTACACCCATTTTGAAAATTCCATCCACCACATAAAACCAAGCCCTTAAAAATAACATAAAATATAAAAAACCACTTACTTATATATGAAAACAATGAAGATAGTCCTAACTCTCTTCCTTTATACAAAATCAGACTACCAACAAGGAACTCAAGTTGAGTATTTCAATAAAACTACCAACATCAACTTTCTTCCACAAAATCCCCCAGCATAGCTGATAGTAGACACAATTTCCTCATAACAAATAAGTGAGAAAACTATAATTTTGGAGTGGACAATAATCCACTAAATTCTTCTTGGAGGCTATAGTAGAAAATTTTGGTAGAACTTCATTAGGGTTTCCAAAATGAGCTCCCAGAAAGACCAAAAAATAGAATAAACAAATAAGCCTATTAATCCATAATCATTTTTAAATTTGATTCAAACCCACCTAAGTCCATCAAAATCATTAGGTTATCAAAAAAAATAAAGCTCATGATAGCTTCATGGTCCCCCATCAAAGTCTTATCCTAGTCAAGTATTAACCAACGGTTTTGACTTAAACAAAAATCATGCCACTAATAACACCAAAATAACATTAAACTAAAACTATTCAATTAAACCTTGACCCCCAAGAGTGTAAAACACATTCATGAAAGTATCAACCAATGCCAATCCACACATGACCAAGATTATGAAGTTGTAGATCAACACATCATGAAACAAATAAGATGAAAACATGATAACCAATAATATACAATTAAAGATAGTCATGATATAAATCAAAAAAGGACATGCATAATCTAATAATTTATCAAAGTGAACAAGACCACAAAATATAAGATTAAAATTCTTTTTGAAAAGTTATTTCTCGTCCATAAACAATATCCCCATCTATCAAGATTCATAAGTAACCTAGCTCATGTGTATGTGCCCTTGTAGTCACCATATAATCCATTAGTAGTATATGGACATGATAGTGAGTAATAAATGTAATAATTAATCATAACTAAATCAAATATTAGTGTTTTTTAAAAACATTAAATAACTATGTGCTGATGTCTAAAATTTAGAACACCTAGCAACATCATAATGTCATAGTAAAGTCTCAACCAATAAAATAACAACAATTCATACACCTGAATCTACTACCATCAACATTTAATCCATAATGCTACGTAAAAAAATAAAGAAGCTACAATAGTATCATAATGATAATTCAACACATAACATTGGGTTATGATAATGGAATTATTTCAGGCACCTAGAGGGTTGAAGGCCTATTTATTTATCCAAAGTGTTCTAGAGAGGTGAATACATAGAATCTCGACAAGTGGTAGCATTTTATAAATTCTAGACCTACAAGAAAAATAGTCTTTAGTTTTTAAACATATAAACTAGGTCTTAGACTAAAAATTTCATTAAAAATGACCAAGGAAAAAAATATTAGAACCAAAGGGTGAAAGGCATATGAATATGGATTGATGAAAGAGAACTTTACCAATTTACATAACTAAATTGATCCATTTAAAGATGAATGACTAAATCAGGATAAAAGTTCATAAATACAGTCAATTTAGTTTATTTCAAATAAAATTAACCATGACTAAAGATAAAATAAAATATACAATTATCCACTTATAGTCAAAATAGGGTAAAATAGGTTAAAACTAGAGAGGAAATAAATCCCTTTAAATTTTAATCTATCAATTAATACAAGCACAGTGACCAATTTTAAGAAGGAATATACATAAATGATTATTTTATGAATTTAAAAATGATTAGTAAATGGGATATATTAATTTCAAGGGATGGATCAAAATAAAACCCTAAAATAATTTGATAATCTACCAAGTCTTTAGTATAATCTCATGTCTAAAAACATTAATGGGCCAAAAAAATATCAAATTTAGGTTCATATAAACTAACATAGATGTCATCATGTTATATAATTTGAATTCCATGCTAAGTGACATCTATTTTCTCAGTTGGGGTCTAACATGGGTTGATGACTTGTATACTCTTGGTGAAACAAGATCTTGATACTTGTCCAATTATCATTCACCTAGGGCCTAATAGGAGACTCACAAACATATAGACCACCATATATGCCCATAAAATGGGATCATGCCACATGATATGATCTCATGCATTTGGGAGGTCTAAGGCTTATTTAAGAAACAAAGCAGACCTAGGGAAGTATGGAAATATGATTATGGCATGTGACATGATCTCAGGCACTCAAAGAGTTAAAGGTAAAAATCACTAAGTCTAAAGAGGTCTAGGAAAGTGAATGAGTGAGAAGTGTTAGGTCCTCTATTTTCAAAGGTCTAATGGGAAATATAGGTCAACATTGGCTCATGGGGAAACCAAAAGAGCCATTAGACTTTTAAATATTACTTTTTTCCCATAATTACTAAGGCAAAAAGAAAGGAAAAATAAATAATCCTATAAAAAAATAGTCCTTTTACCTAACTTAAAGATAAGACCAATCTATTTTTGGTAAAGTGTATAAATAAAATAATAAAAACAAAAAAATATCTAGCTAATTAATCCTAAAAATACTACAAAAATGGACCAACAACACTAAGGAAAGAATCCAGACACTTTGAAATAGTTACATAAACTTTAGAAATTTGAGGTGAAATGGTATTAAAACAAGAACTTTAATTCCATTCAGAACATAGTGTAAAACATAAAAATAATTATATTTAACTAGATTCAAAAATTTATACCAATATATACCTAATTGCCAAAACTCTTCTAAACTAAATTAATACAATGGACACTTTGGGTTTAGACCTAGCTCAAAGAGTAAAGCCAATACAATATCAAATTTACAACTTATCAAGAACATTTTCAATCAGCTCATGAATAAAAAGAGAGCCAAACTTGATTATAAAAAAAGATAAAACTTTAGAAAAAAAAGATTTTCCATGGTTTCAGTGATGCAATTAAGGCATGTTGTGAAAGAAACAATAACTGGGTTTACTATGTGTAATGAGATATAGACTATAAATAGGTGGACAATATGTCGGATATGTATTCTAAATCAGTTGTCAAATTATATAAATTATAATTTTGTGGCTATAGACACTGTCATCAATTCTAGTGTCTAACTATGACACAAGTGTCTAATATGGAATAATGATAAGATATCTATGAAACCAACTTTACCATTTTGGGTTTATTATTTCCTTGATACTAATATATTTAGATAGAGGATATAGTTTTTCACTCTTTTCCAATTCATCCAACCCTATATATTTACCCTTATTCACACTTAGAATGAGTTTTCTAAAAATGGGTTAGTGGGATCATAGTTTAAAGCTCTGAAAACCCCTATATCAATGGGAACTACCTACATAGCCGATATTCTGAGGGCCTCAAACATATGTAGTTTTATCCTATGTGTTGTAATGTGTGTGTATAAGGGTAAAATATACTATATGAATATACATGCAGTGATCTAGCTTGTATTTTGATAAATATTTATCATGAGCTACTCTGTGAATGCTTTAAACATATATGACTTCTCATATGCTTGATATATAAATATGGGTGAACATATATGAACATCTAGGTTGTGTAATTGATTGATTAATATTTAGTAGGTTTTTTCTTAGTATTTTTTTATATGAGGAATGATAATGCTTATACTTTTATTTATACCACACCTTTTGAAAATATCTCATGGTAAGTTTCATTAAGACAAATAGTTTGACCCATAGATTTTAAAACATTTTCAATTTGGATGACTTTTGGTAACTGGACACTAGATAAAGTTATAGACACTAAAATTGGTGGTAGAATCCCTTTGTGGTCAGAAACATCCAAAAGGATATAAAATAGGTATGAATCTAAAACTAATAGTGAAGGTTGTTTATCATGTTTTAAGCTTTCTATGAAATGTAGGAGACCTGGGTCATCATAATGATATGGATCAGACTAAGAGATAATAATTTAAGCATAGTGAGAAGGTGAATGTGAGCCTTTTGGTATCAAGGAGGTATATAAATAATAAATAGAGACCTAATTGATATTTATTAAATTTATAATACTAAGATGCTATAAATATTTAGTTTTAATATTTACACTTTATTTTGAATTTTTGAACCTTGGCTTGCATGATTGTCTTCCTTGTTTTCTCATGTTTCTTTCCCTTGGATTATTTTACTTATGTATTGATATATCCTTTATTATTATTTATTGTGTCCCTTGACTTCCTCTTTGTATGATCATCTTCTTCTAAAATTTTACTAAAATGTAAAAATATTAGAAAACATATACATCAAATTTTTATTTGTTTTCATATTTATCATGTATACATATCATGATTATATACTTATTCTATATGTTTAGATATAAATTTCCCACATAATTCTCATTTTATTATTTTAGTGAATGAGATGTAGGATTATAAGGCTACATATGACCATAGACTTACATTTGTTATGTAACTACATTTATTCCCTCATCTAGGCTGCATTGACACATTGATGGTATGCTGTATACTAAAGGCATATTTATACAATATATCTTAAGTGATATCCTTATTAATTTCCATTTATCATATAGATATAATTGTATTAACTAGACATATCTTGTTATTTCCTATAACTTACATACTACATGGATACATTATGTGTTCTATTGTGTGCATATGATCTATTAAATACCTACATGTACATGTGTGTGCTTGTGTGTGTATTTATTATTGATGCATTTTTATTCTTATAAATATATATTCTCTAGTCATCATGAAATGTAGTTTTATTTATTGATTGTTGGTCATATTCCCTTGCATGATTCTATGTGTGGTTACATTTATTCTGTGTATGATTATGTTGATTACATTACATATACTATAATTTATAGTATGTTTGGTTCCATTATCCATACCATGCATTATAATAATTGTGATATACTATTATTTTTTCCTACATTTCCATGTTATTACCATGGATCTATTGGAGCATACTAATATTATTATGTGTGTGATTCATTTCTTTATTTTCCCCCCTTAAAGGAACCTTGCTACATTTAATCATATCATTTTTACATATCTTGTATTTCCAATGGGGCCTTTGCACCCTTGCCTATATCATAATGTTTATTATCCATATATTGTGCATATATGGATTATATATGGGCATAACTTTTTTCCCCATCACATTGATATATCAAGGATTTTTTTAACCGATTCACTACCTTATCCTCACATGAGGTTGTATCTTACTATATATATTTACATGATTATATTCATAAATATCCACATGAATATATTTACAATGATGTTTAAAAAGTATAATAATATCTTTGATTATATTACATGATAGCATGTCGTGTGCATAACTCTTTCTTTTTATAAGAGTGATTTTAGGAATAGGTTTTTAATCCTCCCATAAAAAGGGGGGATTATATCCTTTTACTACACATCCAATTTTTTTAAATGGAATATATTGAAAAATATATAGAAAAATATGGACCAAGGACCACTAGATATTTTATTTCATGATCTAGAGTGGATTTGATTTGTCAAATTTTACTATGAAGCTATAGTACTTTAGAAGACCAAAAAATATTTAATTTTTAGTTTTAGATTATTGTGGTTATGTTGAGATTACACCCTTAAGGAATGTCTTCAAGATTCCTCACCCAATTGACGTAATGGGATCAATTCAAGGTTATGGTTGTCCTATAATGGAATTAAACCTTTAGAGAGGGTTGGTTCCCTTAGTGAATCACATTGATCCTCACCTAAACTACTTTTTGATAATGAAAAGAGAGATAGATTCCTATATTTTTATGACTAACTATGGGGTGATACACCAAAATTGAATACATCAAATTTTTTGGACACAACACATAATGAGATAAAAAATAACTCACACATACATAAATCAAAACTCAATAATTTATATTGGGCATAAATTTTTTATAAAGGATTTAGCTTATAACAGTATTTAGAAGGATGGCCACTTATCTTAAGAACTTCAAATATAATTCATCACAACTATGAATTTCATAAAGTCTTAGAGACAAAAACTACAACCTACACAAGATCAATTTTACTACTTAAAGGTTCAAAAAATTGGACATAGATTGGGGATGTGATGTAATTATAGTAAAATTACATCAAAAATTCATCAATTGCACATAATAACCAACATAAGAGAAGTTAAAGTTAGTTTCCTTATTTCTCAATAAGGTATTTACAAGTCTAAAATTTGTCAAGGTAGAACCATAACTAATTAGAGGTATATCAAATTGTTTGAAAAAAATAAGTATATATAGTGAAAGGAGTCCTTACTGAGGGGGAAAACATGAAAACTTGTAATTAATGCCCTCATTCTAGCTTAAAATTGAAACATAGCTAAAGTTAAATTTTAATTGACATCTTTTTCCTCCTTAAGGTTTAAAACTAAAATATAGATAAAGTTAAATTTCTATTGAAATATTACTCTTATCCAATGTATCACTACTTTATTTTAAGTTTCCAAATTGTGAGGGGTCCATGGAAATCCTTTTTGGAGGCTTGAGGTTGTTGAAGATCAAGTTTCATGATGAAAATCCACTTTACTTCAAACAAATCCTATAATCTTGTATGATGAAACTCCACTTTAATAATTCTTTATTTGACCTGAATTATTCTCCATGATTTTGGTGTAGAGGGAAGAGATGATCTTCTTGAGGTTGTTGAGGTCTTATTTTGCATGGCAATTATGATGGTGAATTGATGATGCACAACTTTAAATCATAATTTAATGAATTTTTGACCATGTTCACATTCTAATAAAATATATTTTGAGGCCTATAATAATTTCCAACATGTCTCTTGATGATGACTTAGTTTAAACTTGTAGGTGTGAGCTCCATTAGTGTTTTAGAAGATCTTGAGATATATATATATATATATATATATATATATATAATTCCTTCATGAATGGATTATAAATATTTAAAATAGATTTATTTTATTTATATAACCTTTTAACTCCTAATTAAAAAAATTCAATTCATTTGGATCAATAAAAACTTGAGTTATTGCACTTTTAGGCTTCTTGACAACTGGTTTTCAACATTTTTGCATGCACAATCTTGTAATTTTAACTTTTCTCTCTCATAAGGTATAGTAAGGATATGATAATTGAAAAAAAAGTTATAAAATATTTACATACACATTTATTTAAATTTTCATAGGTTTTTTTATTAATATTCCTCAATTTTTGATCCTTTTGTGTTTCTAGGTTCTCTTAGGGTAGAAAACATGCTAGTTTGTTAAAAAAATTATAATTTGAGCTATACATGGCATAAAAATATCATTATTTTTTTAAACTAATGTATTTCACCCCTATAAATATTAATATATTTAAATTTCATGTTAAATTTAAAAAAAAATCAAAAAATACATGTTTAGGTCTGCATCCCTATAGGTGCTCATTTCTCTTCCATGCTTCTCATCTAGGTCCATTTTCTATTTATAAAACATTTCTTAATGATTTTAAATTGGTATAATTTTTATTGATATAGTTTATAGGGAATAAAAATAATTCATTTTTCTTTATAAATCTGAAAAATACATCAAAAAATCAAATTTGTGAAGTTCATATTCTCTATATAGGGTTTTGAAGGGTTTTAGAGCAATCTTACTTTTTAACATTTGTTTATAAATATCCAAACTTTTTTATGATACAAAAAACAATTTTAAGTGAGTAAAATAACCTCTTAAACCCTTTTATCAACCATTATTATGCATTAAACATTTCCATCGAGATATCATGTTGGTTTCAAGGTAGTTTTAAGCTTGAAAATCAATTTTTGAGAGGGATTTGAGCTATCTTAAAATAATTAAAGCATATTTGGAGTTCCTAACCATTTTAAAATGTCTAATAAACATACATGAATTTTATAAATATTTTATTAATCCTTTTTCCACCTGTAAACCAATAAAATTATAATCTTTTGCCTTTGAAAATGCATGAAAACTACCCCTACATCCTTGCATATAAGTTAGAGCACCAAAATATTTTCAAAACTATTGTATATGCATGCATGGAATATTAAAATCCTTGATTTAATGATTTAAAATTATTATTCACCTCAACATATTCACCATATTTTTTTAATTTTTAATTTTTCTTTTTATTTCCTTCACCCGTGCCTTGCCATGCTTTAAAAGCTTGAGATGATCAACCAAGAAGTGGTTATGAAGATGTAAACATAACTAAGAATCTATATATAATAAATGAATGGGAGATATTAAAAAAAATAACCTTAATTTTCTCAAATATACCTTAGCTTTTGTAAAAGAGTCTTAAAACATATTAAGAGGGCACAATAAATGTTTTTTTTTTGTAATTAGCCTCCTCAACTAAAGGAAAAACTCAATATGACCTCAATGTGAATTAAATAAGTACATTTAAATAATGAAAGGATGAAAATTATTATGAAATACCTTATGAAATTAATATACTAAATGATGTAAATAATGGTGATTAAAGAGGTAAACATTTTGGTGACCTCTATAAATTTGTTTCCCTGTTAAGCAAAAGACCAACTACCTTAAAAAGTTTGTTAGGCATGGGATCCTTAAAATCATCATAAAATCTGATCTTAACATGATAAAAACTATTTTACCTTCCTTATTCAAAACTTAAACTAAACATTGAGTCCTCAAAGTAATAATAATACTTGTATAAGAGCACTTATGAGATTGAAAACTACAACTACCAACTAAACATTTGCATAACAACACTTGAAAGCAACTAAAATCTAAAAATATTGTGTACAATATGAAATTAGACATATAAAATTTTATAAACCTCTCACATCCGAACCATGTGGTTGATAAATATGAGAAACAAACTATTGTTTATGTTCCATTCTAGTTGGATTAGCTCGTTTCCTACTTTTCAACCTCTTTGTCTTATGTCTAAGTGAATCAACTGAAGCAAACATATCTCTAATATAGAAAAAATCTTCTTGTGGTTCAATTATCACCTCATTTTTATCTTCAACACTAACAAATCTCTCCTATGTAACCATTTTTTGATTCATATGAATAGTTACAACTTTAGCCTCTAATGGCTTACTAGAACATTATTCTTGGCCTTATATGACATCTTTAGATATGTCATCTTGATTTTAAATTATTTAAAGTTGTTCAATATCTTCAAGGAGCTTTAAATACTTCTATCTAGCTTCATAAAATTCTAATTGAGATATGATTTGATAAACATCTCCTTGAACATGCTTTACAATCTTGGAAACCACATTATCAATGTCTTCACAAAGAGATAATGGCCTAAAAATATTCTCAATGTCTTGAATCAACTCAAGGTACTATTTCCACTCTTCATCAAAACCTTAATGATACTCACTTTCAGCTCCTTCATCTTAACTTAACTCATGCCTAGGGTTGTTACCTTGTGAAACCACTATTGAAATCTCACTAGATGTTTCCATGTCATCTTGAACATCTTCATGATAGAATTTTTGAGGCTCACTTGTAGTTGAAATTTGATTTTACTCAATGGATAAAACATGATATTATTCTATGCTAAATTTAAGATCATTTTACCAACACAACTCTTGATCATCCTCCCTTGAAAATTTCTCTTCACCCATATGTTTCTATTTTTCCTTCCATACAAGTCCTTCAAAAATGGAGATGGTGGTAGGGCAAGAAGTTCCATTTGGTGGCATAGGAACATAGGGAATTATGGGCTACTTTTGAATGATATTTGGGATTACAAAGGCATTAAGAAGACTTGGAGATTAAGAAGTAATAGTTTAATTTGATAATTATTTGAAAGGAGGTCAAGAAACTCATGCTAAGGATGATTCATTCTTTTCTTTGCACTCAAAAATCAACCTCCCATATTCTGATATGATTTTATCTTCATGAATAAATGCCACCTAAGGGATGGGTGGAGGAATTAATAAACTTGAAAACTTCCTTGATTAAGGATTTTTAGGGTGAATTGGGGGAGTTTTCAAAATCATAGGCTCTTTCATAGGATTGGGAGTTCTAAAACTTGGAATATTTAAGCAAGTAGACTCTGTTGAAGGTTTAATGGGTTTTTATTGTTTCTAAATTGATATTTTGGACTCAATTCTTTGTACTCTCATAGGCAACTACTACATTTATTATCTTGTAGCTTCATTGCATATATTTAATGATTATACCTCTTTCTAATGTATATAGTCCTAATATGCAAGTTATTCTTAATTCCTATTATATTCACTTTCCATGTCACTCTTTATACATTATCTCTCAAATTCAAGTCTTATCTCTTGCATATATTTTTTAGGCTCATTGGAAAGGACATGATTTTGCCAAGGCTGATTGGAAAGATGAGCAGGGGTGGGAGGGGGGTAAATATCATGAGAATTATGATACCCTATTGATTAATATCTACTTGATGTGAAGACATAAATATTTTCAACTTGATATTAAATTATAAAAGATGCATTTTCAAAAAATAAAGGATTGAAATACATATGAATTGATTATATTTAAGTACTTAAACAACTTAAACTAGTTGTATATAACTTAGAGTTTCCATTGATGGTTGTAGAAATACATCCAAAGGATGATATGCTATATAACAACACTGAAAATTCCTCAATAGATTAATTAAATAAAAATACTTTTCCCACTAGGCATGCCAAAAACTATTGTCAAATTGAGCTTTCACCTTTGAGGAAAGTCTTCAATATTCTTCACCCAAATAACACAATGGGATCACTTCGAGGTTGTGGGTTTCTTATAATGAAATTAAACCTCCAAAGAGGGTTGGTTCCCTTGATGAATCACTTTGATCCTCACCAAAACTACTTTTTGACCATGAAAAGAGAGAGATTAATATACTTATATGAATAACTATGGGGTGATGCATCAAAATTGAATACCTCAACTTGCTTGAACACACACAAAATGAGCTCAAAGAGCACTCACACATAAAAAACTCATAACTAACCAATTATTATTGGGCATAAGTGTTTTATAGAAAGGATTTAACTTGTAACAATATTTAGAAGGATGACCACTTATCTTAGGAAGCTCAAATAGAATTCATCACAACTATGAATCGCATAAAATCTTAGAGACACAAACTAAAACCTATACAAGATAAATTTATTTTCATAAGGTTCATAAAATTAGACATAAATTAGGGATAGGATGTAATTATCACAAGATTACATCAAAAATTCATTAATTTCACATAATAACTAACATATGAGAAGGTAAAATCAATTTCTTTACTATTCAAGAAGGTGTTTTCAAGTCTAAAATTTGGCAGGGCTGAGCCACAACTAGCTATAGGTATATAAAATTAATTGAAAAAAAAATTGCATATAGTGAAAGGATTCCTTAGTGAGGGGAAAAACATGAAAACTCGTCATCAATGACCTCATTATAGCTTAAAACTAAAACATAATTGAAGTTAAATTTCAATTGGCATCTTCTTCCTCACTAAGGCTTAAAATTGAAACATATCTAAATGTATACTTCCATTTACATATTATTCCTTATCCAATGTATCATTACTTTATTTTAAGTCTCTAAATTATGAGGGGGGAATGGAATTCCTTATTGGAGGATTAAGGTTATTGAAGATCAACTTAAATGATTAAACTCCACTATATATTAAACCAACTCATATAATATTTCATGATGAAAATGTACATTGAGAAGTCCTTGTTTTATATGAATTCTTCTCCTTGATTTTGGTGTATAGAGAATACATGATCTTATTAAGGTTGTTGAGATATTTTTTTGCATGGAAATTATGATGGTGAATTGATGATGCACAAATTTATATCCTCATTTGATGAATTTTTGACCATGTTCACATTTTGATATCAGATATTTTTATGCCTCTCATGATTTCCTTCATGGCTCTTGATGATGACATAGTTCAAACTTGTAGGTGTGAGCTCTATTAGTGTGTGTGTGTGTGTGTGTGTGTGTGTGTGAGAGAGAGAGAGAGAGAGAGAGAGAGAGAGAGAGAGAGAGAGAGAGAGAGAGAGAGAGAGAGAGAGAGAGAGAGAGAGAGAGAGAGAAATCTATCTTCTTAAATTCCTTAATGAATGTATTACAAAGGTTTAAAATAACTTTATTTAATTTATATAACCTTTTAAAACATAAATAAAAAGTTTTAATGAATTTATATCAATAAAACTTGAGTTCTTGTACTATTGGGCTTCTTGAGAACTAGTTTTCAACTTTTTTGCATGCACACGCCTATAATTTTAACTTTGATCTCTCCTAAGGTAAACTAAGGACATGATAACATCAAAAAAATTTATAAAATATTTTATTTCACATTAATTTCAAATTTCATAGTTTTTTTTTTTTATATTATAAGTCAACTTATGCTCCTTTATGTGTTTCTAGGTTCTCCTAGGGTAACAAGCATGCTAGTTTGCTAAAAAATTTATATTTTGATATATACATGGTCTAAAGAGCTCATTATTTTTTAAATTACTTTATGTAATAATTATACATATTAAAATCATTTAAATTTCATTTTAAATTACAAATCAACTCTAAATATGTACTTTTAGGTCTATAGGCCAGTAGGTGCTCATTTCTCATGCATGCGTGCCATCTAGGTCCATTTTCCATCTATAAAACATTTGTTAATTATTTTCACTCATTAGGTGTATTAATATAATTTATATGGAATAAAAATCATGTATCATGCTTTATAAATTTTAAAAACATTTCAAAATATCAAATTTGCAAAGTTTGTGTTCTCTAGATAGGGTTTTAAAGGGTTTTAGAGCAATCTTTCTTCTTAACAATTATTAATAAATATATAACATTATTGATGAGAATAAATAAAATAATTTAGTATTAAACCACTGTATTAAACCCTCCTATCAGCAATTATGATCCATGCAACATTTCCACCAAGATATCACATTGGTTTTGGGGCAACTTTAAGCTTGAAAATCAAATTTGAGAGAGATTTGAGATATATTTTCATAATTTAATCATATTTTGAGTTACTAAACACTATAAAATGTATAATAAACATCCATTAAGTTTATAAATCCTTTAATAATCCTTTACCCACCTGTAAACCTACACAAATCCAATCTTTTGCCATTGAAAATGCATGAAAACTACCCCTACATCCTTTCATATGAGTTGGAGCACCAAAATATCTTCACAAATACTATAAAATCATGAATGAAATATTTAAATACTTTATTTAAGGCTTGAAACTTATTCCTCACCTAAAAATATGCACCATCCTTATTTTGTTTTTATTTTTTGCTTTAATTCATTCACCCATGCCTTGACATGCTTTAAAATATTGAAATGGTCAAATATTTAAATACTTTATTTAAGGCTTGAAACTTATTCCTCACCTAAAAATATTCACCATCCTTATTTTATTTCTATTTTTTCCTTTAATTCATTGACCCATGCCTTGACATTAAGACTTAAAATTAAATAAGAATATTTATGTCATACATTCATGGGAGATATTAAAACAAAATTAACCTTAATGTTTTCAAAAATACCTTATCTTTTTAAAAAGAGTCTTAAAAAATATTAAGAGGACACAATAAATGCTTAAATTTTATAATTAGCTTCCTAGACTAAGGAAAAATTACAATATAACCTCAATATGACTTTACTAATCATGTTGGAACTAATGAAAGGATGAAAATTATGATTAAATACTTTATGAAATTACTATAATCAATGACAAAAATAATGGTGAATGAAAAGGTCAATAATTACTTAAGAGTGACAACATGGTTTGTATACCATTATTTGTATTAATTTATATGCACATATTTTTTATTTATATTTAATTTCTTCTATTCATAATTATATATTGATATGTTGACTAATTCCATTTATTTGTTGGCATAATCTATATTCATCAAGAGATCTCATCCAAACATCCTTAATTTTCATTCTTCCTTCCCTAAGTAATTTCATGTATATGCTTAAATTATTTTCTTACTTTGATACATAAATACCCTTTTCCATTACATATTTATTATCATTTACACACTTGGTTTACTTGTGAATTTTTTTCTATTTTGTCACTTGTATACCCTAATTGGCATATATCTAGACTTGAGTTAATTAAATACCCTTAATTATAATTCATATTTGTCTATTAATAGATTTAGGATCCTATTTTTCCATTATTTGATAAATATTATCTCCATATTATATCTTAAAAATAATTGGTGAACTATAAATTATATCAATCATTATTTTTTGGGCTCATTTAACCATAGCCTAATTCCACACGCCTTTATTTTTTTTATATCACACTATCCCATGGTTTTCCTATGTTTGTTATGTCTTAGAGAACCTTATATATACAATTCAATCCTAAGTAATTGTATTAAGTGATCATCAAGTATCAACCTCCTTAAGTTTTAATCATACATTGACTCCATTTATCACTATACTTTTCAAAGAGTGTTCATATTGATACTGTGTTTCCTTTGCATTACTTCTAAGTATAGTGTAATTGTCAACTTGGGACAAACAAATTTTATACCAATAAAATATTAGTGTATTTGATTATAAAGGAGAGGAGGTGAATCCCTTTATCTCATCTGGTTTGGGATTTCATTCGCATGCATAAGGGAATTAAATTTACTTTTTTTCCAAGCATCCAAGATAAATATCAACTCCTAAATATGTTTCATGAGTCAACTAACTTGTACATTCTATTTTTTTACTACATTTGAGGGTTAGTTAAAGGAGTGAAGAAGAATAATTATAGCATATTCTACATGTTGGCCAAATCTGGCCCACATAAGAAACTTTTAATTAGATGTGGTTTGAAGTTGAGGAGGGTCCTAGTTGAGAAGTAATCTAGTAGGAGGAGGAGAAAATAGCCTTCATGTAGATCACTCATCAGTTTCAAGCTTTTGAAACACTTTAATCAAGTTTAAAGTATGAACTTGGTGATTTTAAGGAGCTAGACCATCATGACACATCATGTGGGAATGAACAAATTAGTCTGGTTACACATTTGATATATGTACTTGGGAGGTTAACCAAAACTAAAGGATTGCATGAACATGATGTTTTTCATGCCTTAAACATTTTCTAAAAAATGGGTATCTTTATGATTTTTTTATCTCAAGATACAAGTCCTTAAAGATGAACTAGCAATGTGGGATGTGCACAGGGACATGAAGTTAAAGGCACAACAAATAGGCATTTGAATTTAAATGTTCTTAGGATAAATGTGTAGATAACAAGTGGTAATATATTGAGTGCCCATATGAAGATATAATGGTGCCTAATTATTGACAAAGATAGTAGGTCCAAGTTGATAAATAATGCATGATCTATCATATCAAATTAGATCAATGGCAAGTGAAATGTGAACTAGTTAATGGATCCTAAGAATGAATGGGAAGCTGCCAAGTGTCATGATCATGTAAATTATTATGTAAAGAAATGGTATGCATTTGATCCATTTAAAGGAAAGTAGATGGTGTGAATGAGGTTAAAAGATCCATGATCTAGATTATATGTAAGGTTTCCATATGGCATGAGTGTGTTCAATTACTAAAACTGATAGCAAGATCTTGAGGATAAATGGGGAGCTAACAATTAGCATAATATGAGAAGGCTAGATAAAGATTGGTGGTTGATATTAAAATTTGAAGGTATGAGACTTTGAGTATAGGTCTAACATGATCCAAGTTTAAATAGAGAGGATATTTTAGGATCAAACATTTCCATTCAAATTTAGTAGAGGTAGAATATGTATTTTAGGGCCTAATATAGAGATCAAAGATGCACTAGTAGTTGTTGAAGCAAGACTAAATATCTGGTGTATTTTCATGGATATTATGACTATATAAAAACCAATAAATTAGATTTGTTTTCATCTATAGTAAACCTATGATCAATTTTGAAATAGGGGTAGATTTGTGATTCATGAAAAGAGTGTCTCATATTTTTATATGGTCACATCCTCAACAAGGAGGTACCTATAACCTCTCAAAGCAAACTTAGTCATGGCTCTATCAAGTTCATGGATATGGAGATTTTGTCTTTACAATGAAATCAAGTGGAGGGTGGCATAAAAGTTCAAAGAAAAAGGATTTGAGGATTGGAGAGTATAAGTGGATCATTAAATTATTTTTCAAATATTTTGAATATTTTTTCCAATGGTAAGATCATGACTCATCATCTACAAAATTGATTATTGTCTTCTAGTGCATGTTTCTCAACCAATTAGAAGAACTTTAAGACTATTGGAGAAAATGAAGGTGAATTTGTCAATGAAGGATTAGTGTTGATTGGATTAAAATGTGGTGGAGATTTAAATAAAGTGATTGATAGCTCATGATTTGATTTATTGATTCATGCTCTTCCTCTCTTTCTTTCCCTATCTCTATATTACCCATTCTTTCCCATTTGTAAGGACTCTATTAGATTTTGGATTCCCATAAAGATTCTTTGATTTTGAAGAGAAGGAAACTCTTTGGTATATTGTAATATATATTTATTTTGATAAGGCTAAACCATATCAATAATTTATAATAACTACTTATTTATGCAATAAAAGATGTTATTTGCCTATCTCTTGCCTTGGATCAGTGTTTGGTGATTTTTGCATGATGGCCTCATGAAGGAGAATCTTCCATAACATTGTCCTTATTTATTAACTCTTCTAAGGTATTTTAAAGATATTTTTAGGTCTATATTTGTGTTCTATCGAAACCTAGTCTATGAAAATACTTATGAAATCATCTAGAATGTGAGGTTGTATGAGCTAGTATTGTCTTGTGTTGATCTAGTGTGGGTTCAAGCCTATGGGATTATTTAATTTTTATTTGGTGAATCATCTTTTATATTTCTTAGGATCCCTTTTCCACATTTCTAACCATTTTCCCTATAGAATCATTAGTTTAGGTGATCCATGAAGATGAATCCAACCTTCTCTAGAGGTTCAACCCTATTATAGGATACCCACAGCTTGGGGTTATTCCCATATTGTGACTGTGAGTGGGGGAGCATAAATAAATCCTTCATAAGGGCACAATATCATGTCATAATAGTTTATATCACACCCAATGGTAATTTCTACATTACTCATTGGTGAAGAGTTTTAGTGTTCTGTTTATCCAATCAGCCTTTGGAGAGATGTTTACAAACACCAATGGTGATTACGAGCATCTATTAGCTAGTTTAAGTAACTTAAGTGCCTAATAATCATAGTATAATATGTATAATCGATAATATTTTTATTATTATTCTTATTCTCTACCTCAACATCACACTTATCATATTATTAATGTTTATGGTTTCACCCCAAGTGGTTCTCAAGATTCAGTGCATCAGTCTTCTCAAGCTCAAGATGTCCCTAGTTTTTTCCCACACTTATCTATTTTAAGTGTGAGGAAAATTCTTTGAATATATGAAAGGTACATGATATACCTTAATATATAGAGGGGATATGGTCAAGATATCACTAATCACATCATTCATGACATGAGAAATGCATTATGACTAATGAAGGAAGAATGGGCACCTATTGAGGGAACAAATTAGAAAAACCTCTCAAGTGAGATGATGGATGCAAGTGGTTACACTCAAATAATTGAGGATAAGCTAAGAGGTCTTAAAGAATATCAGGTAAAACTCCTTCAACCTCATAAACACCACCTTAGCCTTCATAAATGCGACCCATTCTTCCCCAAAAGACCACTCCAAGTGACCCTTTGAGTGTTCCAAGTTATTCGTGTGTTCCTTAGACCTTCCCTTCTTATAATTCAATACAAGAGAGCCTTCAAATAAATAACAAGACTATTCTTGAGAATCCTATTACTAATATCCAAGGTTCTACTTATCTTCCCCAAGAATCCTCTTATACCTCATACCAGCCCTCTTGTGTCCCTTATCTTCATAAGGCCACTAACCACCTTAAAAAAGGGATTTTCTAAGAGAATATAGATAAACAAATCAAATAATTAGAGTTAAAGATGAGGAAAGAGGAAGAGAGTCAAAATAAAGAAAATGTAGATGTTTCTTTCATATTCCCTTCATGGAAATCAGTCAAGGAAGGCATACAGAAAAAGGAGGCACCAATGCAAAATCCACTTAGAAGAGCCTTCAAAGGCCCTAGCTAGAATGATAACCTCCTAAGATGAAATCAAGGTGAACTTATTCACCCTACCACCATATCCATCTTGGATAAATAACCTATTTTAAATATGATAGAGGAGGAGCTTATAGTCTCAAGTGAGCCTCAAGGGGACAATGCAAGTGTCTATGATGAGGAAATCATGACAGGTAACCCACTTTATTTTGAGGGGGAAGAATTAGGTTTGGACCAAAATTCTTATCATGGATTTAACACTAATGAATTATATCCTAATAAGTAAAACCCTCAAGTTTAAAATAGAGTAGACCATGAATGGACTACTGAAGGTCCATTCTACATAGATGAGGAAGAGGATCGGAACCAAGAACTAGAGGTTGGTTCACTTTAGGATGAGTTGTCAAATGAAGGTATCCCTGATATTTTAGAGCAAGAGGAAAGTATATCATAACTTAATCAAGACAATTTTAATGTTTTGGACCCTAGATGGTCAAATCAACCCTCATTTTTAGTTGAAAATCAAGATGAAACCTTAAGTGAGGTTGGTGAAGAAGACATCTCAAGTTCTCAAGTGATGCAGTTTGATAAACATACTAGTAAATAACATCATAATCATGATGATTTAGACTTTGATTATAATTATGAGTTGACCCTCTCTTTAGAGGAATAATACCAATCTATCTAGTATAGATTGAGTCTTGGTGAGGTTGAGATTGATATCTTTTCCAATGACTAAGAGGAGGCTACCTTTTGGGATGAACGTCAAGATTTATGTTCAAGTTTGGATGACACACATACATATTTAGGTAAGTAGGTCCAATAATTAATTGAATAAAATGTGAATATTGAAAAACATTATCCTAATGAGTCATCAAAGGTTATAATTACAACTTTTATTACATTGGAAGACTTGTTTGATATCTTGGGATCAAGCTATGTTCCTCTCCAGGGAGAATATGATCTAATTATTCTTAAGGAACATAATTATGGGGAAATAAAATGTAGGATTTAGGTAAAATAGTATTTCCCAATTTCTTTATTGATAAGAGGATGTCCTATCAAGTACCTAGCTCAGTTGGAAGATGACAAAGAGGAGCCATGACATGTTTTAAATTTAGAACACAATATTGAGCCATCAAATGAGAAGGTTGTAGGTGCTTCTATGATAATATCAAGTAATCCTTGAATAAATGGTATAGTATGTCTAAATTGGATACATGTTTTTCCCATTTCATTCACTTGAGATCATGCCAAAAGAGTCAACAATCAGGCATCTTATCTAACCTATCATGAGCTCGCAAAAGTATGGTATTTTTCATCCTAGTTTATTACAAGTGAATGATGCTAGAATATTCCCATTTGATCCATGGGGAAAGTACTTATGAGTTTCATCCTTGTACATATTAGACTATATTTCATTCTTTTCTCTAAGTGCATATGTGCACATTTGTTTAGTAGTTTAATTATTTTTTCTTTCCTCCAAGTACCTATGTATACTTGCCTTTGTTTGTTTTATTCTTGTTGTCCTTTTTTTATTTAAGAAGAATTATCCAAAGGTTGATATCTAATTTTATCTTTAGATCAATATGTTAAATAAGAGAGGATACTCCATACCCAATGGATCAATCAAGATAAATATTATGGGTTCTCAAGCATAGTAAGAATGATTCCCAGTTGAGTTCCTAAAGATGTTGGCCAAATTTGGCCCACATAAGAAACTTTTGACTGTATATGGTTTGAAGTTGAGCAGGGTTCTAGTTAAGAATCAATATAATATGATGAATAAATAACCTTAATGTAGATAACTTATTGGATATAATCTTTTGAAACACTTTAAGAAAGCTTAAAGTGTGAACTTGGTGATTTTAAGGAGCCAGACCAGCATGACATGTCATGCAAGAATGAACAGATTAGTCTAGTTTCACATTTGATATATGAACTCGGGAGGTTAACCATAGACAAATTATTTCATGAACATAATGTTTTTCATGACTTGAACATTCTCTACAAAATTGGTATCTTGATGAGTTTTCTATCTCAAGATATAAGTCCATAAAGATGAACTAGGAGAATGTGACATACATAGGGATGTCAAGTTAAAGCTATGATAAATAACCAATTGAATTAAAATTTTATAAGGATGACTGAATTATTGACAAGTGCAAATATTTCAAGTTCTAATATGAAGATATAATAGCATGCAATGATTGATAAAGCCAGTGGGTCCAAGTTGATCAATGGTGCACAATCCATCATACCAAAGTAGACCAATGGTGATCAAAAGGCCAAATAGTCATCAAATCTCAAGAATGAATGAGAAGTTTTCAAGTGTCATGACCATGATAAATATCAGGTAAGTCAACGGTATGTGTTTAAGTTGTGTAAAGGAAAATTGGTGGTGTGAATGAGGTCAAAAGGTCAATGAGCTAGATTGTATGCAAGGTTGCCACATAACATGAGCATGTTCAATCACTAAAACTAATAGAAATATCTTGAGGATAAATGGGGAGCTGATAATTGGCACAATATGAGAAGCCCAAATAAAGATCAGTGGTTGAAATAAAAAGTCAAAGGCATGAAATCTTGAGTAGAGGTCAAACATGATCCAAGTTGAACCAGATCAAATATTTTAGGATCAAACATCACCATTAAAGTTTTGTAAAGGTATAATAAGTATTTTAGGGCCTAATATAGAGATCAAAGATATACTAGTAGTTGTTGAAGTAATAATAATCATCTAGTGGATTTTCATGGATATTGTGACTATATGAAAATTAATAAATTAGATTGGTTTTCATCTATAGTAAACCTGTGATCAAGTTTAAAATATGGTTAGATTTATGATTCATGAAAGGAGTGTCTTATATTATTATATGATCATATCCTCAACAATTAGGTACCTATAGTTTCTTAAAGGAAACTTAGTCATGGCTCTATAAAGTCCATGGATATGGATATTTCATCTTTATAATGAAAGAAAGTGGAGGGTGGCATAAAAGTTCAAAGCAAAAGGATTTAGGGATTGAAGAGTGAGGTTAAGCATTAAATTGTTTTTTAAATCCTTTGAATATTTTATCTAATGGCAAGATCATGACTCATTATGTAAATAATAGTTTCTTGTCTTCAAGCTCATGTTTTTCAACCAATGAGAAGAGCTTGAAGACTATTGGAGCAAATGGAAGCTAATTTATCAATGAAGGATCAGTCATGATTAGAATAAAATGTGGTGGAGATTTCAAGAAAGTTGGGATAGCTTATTGATTTATTTATTTACACATGCCCTTCCTCTCTTTCTTTCCTTTTCTTTATATTACCCATTCTTTCTCATTTGTAAGGACTCTCTCAGATTTTGGATTCCCACAAGGACTCTTTGATTTTGAAGAGTAGCAGAATCTTTGAGATATTTCAAGATATTATTATTTTTATAAATCTAAACCATATCAATAATTTTTAATAACTACCTCTTAATGTAATAAAATACTTTATTTACCTATCTCTTACCTTGGATCAGTGTTTGGTGAGTTTTACATGATGGCCTTGTGAAGGAGAATATTCCATGTCATTATCCCTATTTCTTACCTCTTCTATGGTGTTTTCAAGCTATTTACAGGTCTAGATTCATGTTCTACTTGAAAGTCTATGAATTAATTATGCAATTAGCTGGTCTATGAGGTTGTGTGAGCTAGTATTATCTTGTGTTGATCTAGTGTGGATTCAAGGTTATGGGAGTCTTCCATTTTTATTTGATGCATTACCTTTTAGCTATCTTAGGATCCCTATTCCCCCTTTCTAAACCTTTTTCATGTAGTATCATTAGTTTAGGTGATCCATCAAGAGGAATATAGCCTTCTCCATAGGTTCAACCCTATTATAGGATACCCACAGCCTGGGGTTATTCCCATATTGTGACTAGGAATGGGGGAGCCTGAATAACTCCTCCACAAGGGTGCAATCTCAAATCATAACACTACCCATAAATTACAAATAGTGCATTCACAGCCCTATTTTTCATCATAGTGTTCACCTTCATATAAACGTATATAATATAACAAGTAGTATGGTACACAATAAATTCACAAGTACATAATAAGTATTAGTATAGGTACACAATCAATGACCTATTGATTTCATCCTACATATAATCAAATACATCATAAATTTTTATTATTTCACATTTTAGTAACTTATTTTTAACATGTTAGCATGGTTATCTCCATATCCATATTTAAATAATTCAATTGGGTCTTTTTTTCTTTTATCTCTCTATATTTTTCTTATTTTTTTGCTTGTTCATTTTTTATCATACATTCAGTTATAAGTTTTTAGACATAGTTGATATCTGATTGGTTTAGTTTATTGTTATATATATATATATATATATATATATATATATATATATATATGTATAGTTTTATTTTTTTGTGCATGCAATATTCATCCCCTAAACCATAAATAGTCAAAACACCTATTACAAATTTAAGCCTTTTAATCAAGTGGTAGAGACACACATGAGAGAGTTGATCATGCCTAAGTGAATCTTAGTTCACACTAAGTACCATGATTGTGTAACTAATTTAAAATTTAGGGATGAATTACATCATTCCAAAAATCATCTCAGTAATGTCAATTGGAAAAAATAAAATAGAAGAAGCTCAAACCACTATTCATCAATCTATAACTTTCATCACCTAAGCTGAAAGAAGAACAAATTCATGGGGGGATATAGGGATCAATGTGAGACCATATCTTGTACAAAATTATAGATGAAATAAAAATTTTGGAGGAAGATGAAAAAAAGGACTTATCAAATTTACACTTTGTATTAAAGGTCACAATGAGTTTTTATCTAGGGATTTCTTTATGGTTTAGAAACAAAAATAAGCTACTTTCATGGGAATTAGGTTATATGTCACTGAATAACTTGATATGGATGTTAATAACATGTCTTATGAAGGAACTAAATCCTTCAAGGACAAAAGGTGAAAGCAGGAGTTAATGTAGGAATTTTTTTGAGATGGACTCTATGTTTTAAACTAATAAAAAGGGCTTCCCCAAGGTGGACCTTCCAAGGAGGTGGCCTAGTATATGCCTTCAAGTAATGAGCTATCTAAATCTAGAAGGAAATTTTATGCATATAATTTTACATCACTTTCTAATTTTAAATCACTTCAAATGTCATCGCATAAGCCTCCCCTACTATCTTTTTATGTCTATAGAATCCTCTATTTAGTCCTTCAAAGATAATCCCTCTTCTAGCTTAATCTACCAAGGGTTTATTTTTATACAAAAAAATAAAGGGACACCTATGAGGATCATTGAGATAAATATTTAGGATAATATCAAGGCAAAGAGCTTAGGGGAGGCTTAAATAACTTGGTCAAGGATAGGAAGGAAAAATAATTTCTTTCCCCCCACCTAGTTCCTCACCACCATGAAGCCAAGAATAAAGAAAAAATGAAGTCCCATAAATATCCTACCTAGGAGAAGAGTATGGGAAAGAAATTTAGTAGAATCCTATATTTCTCTTGGGGTATTGACAACCCTAATTTCAAAATTTACAAAATTAAAGTAGTGGAATTTTGGATGAGGGATTAAAGTAGTAAACTAGTGCACTTCCCCAATGGGATTAGGCAAAAATGGGTAGAATTTCATGAAACCTTATATAAAATGGGAATGTAATTGGTCTCATTGATGGAGTAATGGAATAACCTAAATTAGGAAGTGGACAAACTAAGGGAGGTTTTGGGCAACCTAAATATGGTGGAAGGAAGCATACTGAATTAAAATAAACCCCTAACAAAAAAAGAAAGGATATTATCATTATCACCTTGGGAAGTTTCACTGCTAAGAAAGATAAATCAAGATCTAAAAAGGAAAAAAGGATGACATATGACAAGATAAATTTGGTGGAAGTCTACAACCCCCAAACTAGAGGCCTGTTTAGTAGCACCAAGAAGAAATTTGGAGGCAACAAGAAATATGCTCCTTCCAAATAAATATAATAGGTGTATTAGTTTTTAGTCTTGTTTATACTTGGGTATTATTTTTTGTTGTAATTTTATAAAATTTTAGAATTTTTTAGGCTGGTGTGGCTTGGTACTATTTTGTCTCTTTTTTTTGGTTTTTTATTTTGTTGAACTGCAGTTTCAGATTCCTTTAAAACTTGAATTTTACCCATAAAATTAGAAAAAAAACTATGTAAGGTACACAACATGATAATGTAAAACATGAAAAACATTACGTGAATATTCAATTTCACATGATGGGAACACATTATCATGTTATTTTTTTATGATGTCCCTAATCATGCATGGCTCAATGTAAAATATTCCACTATCTTATACAAAATGAAATCATCTAGATATTCCACAACCAAAGCCCTAGAAAACTCAACCAATATAGTGTTCTATTTTTTGTTAATAATGGACGAAATTTCTTTAAAAAACATGTCAACCTTTATTTTTAATGAAATTAAAAATTAAAATTAAATATTAGCATCATTAAGTGTGGGTATATCATTTTTATTAACTGCTTTCAAAAATACACTTATTGAGGCCTTTAACTCACTCTGCAATTCAAAATTGTTTGTAAGGGCATCATTATCAATAAATTGGTTAGGAAACATATCCTTCAACATATTATCCATAATTTAAATTTTTATTATTATTATCATACTTATAAATGATAAATGATCTTATTCACATTCCTAAATTTGTCTACCTAGTTTTCAAACATTTCCTTAAGGACCCTACCAAAATGTCATCCCTTCTCTTAGTATCATCATCTTTTCCCATTATATAGGTTAGAAATATATGTGATAAGTGTAAAATTTGGGTAATAAACATCCTTAGATCTAGTCTTTATTTATTTTTAGTTTTTTCCATAGGCTTCCTAATTATATCCTTGATCCCCCATTTTACAAACAACTATTGCTTATAGCCCTGCCCTGCTTTGTGGCATGAAATATGTTATGTATATTGGATCTTGTATGATATTATACATTTTCCTATATTATATGGTATTCATATTTTTGATCATATTCACCCTACATACATTTATATTTATATTTATATTTCCTATACCCAAGATAGAATAGGTTATTGATTATGACCCTTTCATGTTGATTGTGAACCTAGAAAATGAAACATATGGATAAGGACAAGAATATCAATAATGGAATATGACCATATAGTCATGTAGACACATATAATAATACATATTCCACATGTATTATTTTGATTTTATTTTATTACTAATTTGTTGATATAAAATTCCATTTATTTGATCTTCTTATTATAATATTTCCTTAATAAATTTTGATAAACTCTTAAATATTCAATAATATATGGATGCACTTTATCTAAAATTTAAAATTTATGTTATCATTGTTATTTAAATTTATTTTCATCAATGATATCCTTAAGGGACATATATAAGAAGTAATTTTAATCTCTAAAGGGAAAAATGCATACATACCATAGACAAGAGAGAATGATTTACCCTTGTACTTATCTTTACACTGGTAAGATATGCTCATATGTCATATATAATCTAGTTTTACCAATATTAACCATATTTATAAATATTTTTACTCAATATAATGGTAATCTTATCATTTTTAGCTTCAACTTGGCTATTACATTTTTTGTAATTAGGATTAGAAAATGTATGAAAAAACTTATATCTAACACAAAACTTATTGACCATCTTATTCATAAAATAATATCCATTATCAATAATAATGGTAGATGAAAGACCAAAGTGAGATATGATATGCATCATTATAAATATACATATGTACTCCCCCATGATAGATTTTGAAGTAATATTTCAATCCATTTCATAAAATATTTAGTAGCTATAGTTATAAATTTGTGACATTATAACCACATCTCCTCATCCTTCTAACTATTGTTGAAGACCCTCAGTATTTTGAATTTTATTTTGAGTGGGAAAACTAGAATACCAATCTAGATATTGGTTCCCATGTGTCTGATGATTCTAGACACAATGCCATCCTTACAAAGAAGACCCTCATTGATTACATTCATGTTATGGGTATAATCCCCCCTATGTCTAGTGATTCTAGGAAAAAGGTCATTATTATGAGAAGACCATCACTACTTCTACTCACACTCATGGTAGAAGATCCACTATGTTTGGAAATTTTGGCTAGAAGTTTTTCGTTATGTGCAAGACCATCATTGCTTCCCCACACACCAATGGTGGAAGATCCACTATGTCTAATGATTATAGGTAGATGGATGTCACTGTGTAGATGACCAACATTGATTCCCTTCATGTTCATGGTAGAATCCCTTTTGTGTTTAGATATTATTGGTAGATGATCATTGTTGCATAAAAGACCACCATTGCTTCCCCTCACACTCAGGGAAAAAGTTTTTCTAGTGACTCTAGGCAGAGGTTCATCATTGTGAGAAATAACGACATTGCTTCCCTTTATATTCATGGTATAAACCCTTCTATTTTGGATGATTCTAGGCAAAAGGCCATCACTAGGCAAAAGAATGACACTGCTCCCATTCATGTTCATGGTAGAAGTTCCCCTACCACCAATAGAGGCCTAAATGTCATGTAAATGGAAGTTATAGTGAACCCTTAAAAGCATATATCCTTCATTGAGGTAGTATCTTGCAAGACAACTCTAAAATTAGATATCATACCTCTCAAACCTGCATCTTTTGACCCTATTATGATCTGTGATGAGGAGGATATCAAATAAGTGATTAGATCAGAAGAATTATTCTAATCCAAAGGTCTCATAGGTAGATTCATGGATTATTGGCCAAAATTTAAAGAGTTTCATGCTTGGATGTTTGAGCATTGGCAAACCCTCCTATCAGGTACTCTTGATAATTACCCTTGTGAAAAAAGTTTCTTTATTATTGTCTTCCACAATATTGAAGACAAGGAAGAGATTAAAAATAATTTTTGGAGTTTGAATCACCACCCCTTGTCATCAAACCATGGTCCCTTGCCTTTAACCACCTCATAAAACCACTTAATAAAAACATATTTGCATTCATCTACCCCATATTCCTCTCTAGTTTTGGATTGAATATATTCTAAAGGTTATTATTAATTCACTGGGTGATTACCTATAAATGCATCCTGATACTGATCATTTTTATCAAACTAGTTTTTCTATAATTTTAGTGAATATTGACACCTCTAAGAACTTACCCAAAAATATCACTCTAAAAATTAGGGTCTACTCTTGGTCCTAACCCTTGGAATATGATGGCCTTTTATTTCATTGTTATAGTTGTTTTAATATAGGCCACTTAACCAAAAACTACATTTCCCTCAAGAAAAAAAGAAAGAATCCTCTTGGTGAAAAGACTACAACGTTAACCTTCTATATGTAGATGCTGAAGAAGATCTAGATAGTTCTGAAAATGAGTCACCTTTTGAATATATTTAACCCTCTATTCCAAATGAGGACCTTACAAGTCCTCCTCAATTTTAAGATGTTCTATTGAAAGACCTAATCTCTCTAAGGAAAGACATGAACATGGTATTCCCCTCTATACCAGTCTCCTCATTCAATAAATTCCTAGACTTAGAATTATCTAGGGAAGAAACTTATGAGGACCCAACAGTAGAATCCTAACCTTGTACTATTTTAGAAAATAAGGAAGCCTAGACAAAGGTACAAAAAAATAAAAAACATTCTAAAGCAGTGTTACAACCTTCCTATACGACCCTTTGCTTAGGTGGTTTTAGAGAAAAAATTAATGGCTCAGAGGGCCTAAAAATAGAACCATAAAGGATAGTTGTTGAAGGAAAAAAGAATTTTGAATATGGTTGTTAATTCATTGATAGTGGTTGAGTAGAACCACTATTTGTTTTTATCTTGTTTGTTGGTTTTGGTTGTTATTGTTGTGCTTACCCCATTACTACTGGCAGAGGCATTTTTTTGTGCATAAATGATACATATTTCTCTCCTTTGTATTATGTTTTTGGGATCTTCAAAACCCATAATATTTACCATATCAAATAAAAAACTTGTGACATTATGATGATAAAGTATTGACTTTTCCTACTAGATTGACGCCCAAAATGGAAAATGGTCAGGGAGAAGTAATATATATTATTAATTATGATGGTGCATGCATTAAATTTCTATGTCATCATAAATTATATTTAAAAATTATTCTACATTGCACCAATATCAATATAAGTATTGTGTTTTTAAACATATTTCAAATTAAGGTCATAACAAACCATATAGTTACATTTGATTATCTAGGGGGAGGAGTTAAAGTTATTTCTCTCATTTGGGTTGGGAACACATACAAAAACTATAAATGCATTGAGCCCTCTTTTTGAGCATGTATTATGTGTAACTACAAACCCTTAAGAAGGTACTTGATCCACTAAACTTGCATATATCTATATTCATGTGACATTATGGTGATTTGAGGTTCAATAAAGGAGATCAAGTGAAAAATATTTTGTGCATCAACTAAATCAATAAAATCCAAGGTTTTTTTCATCTACCTTTGATAAATCATCCTTAAAAGGATTCATGTCTTATAAATTACGAGAGTTCACATTCATAAAATCATGTTAAAATCAGTAACACAGGGTCATAATTAATAGTCAATTTTATTATAAGTCATAATTAGTTGTCCATCAATTATATCCCTTTCCTAGATCATAACCAAATTCAATGGTTATATTTTATTCAGCCTTAGAATTTATTTACAATGGATAGGTGTGTCTTTTTAATTCATTTATTTACCCCTTTCTACTACCATCACTTAATCATATTTCAATTATACTTTAATTCATAATTTCAAGAAGTAGGGCACATTTGATTATTGTTATTTATTATATATTTTTGATCTCATTTGGTCTATTATATTTATCAAGTTTTTCATAGTGTAATTACAATTTTTAACCAGTTTATTAAAACATTTTAGAAAACCCAATTGTTGTAATCATCCAAAATAGGGTTTTTTATTCTTTTCCCCTAGCACATAGTTTTTATAATATATTAGTGTTTCATAATTTTCATCAAATTCTCATCTTGTTTGAACTTTATTATTAGGATTCCCTTTGTTTGGTCATATCATATTTTCTAACCCTTGGTCCTTGTCCCCTTGGTGCCTTATGTGTATGATTTTATTTCTTCCATTTTCTCATGGATACGTCAAACTTATATATTGCATTTATTTGTGATATGACATGTACATAGAGGATTTATTATTTTTATATGTTATTTGGATGGATGATGTTATTTTTATGAAAAATGTATTAGTATTTTTATTTTTCTTTCCTCAAATTTATCAAACAATTTCATCTTATAGATTGAACCATGATAGGGTTATATGTGATAAAAATTATGTAAGTCATGGTACCCATATAAATAATAGATTTTTTTCCATCCTCTTAGTGATATATCTTGTGTTAGGCATTATATGATGATTCACTATGAGGTAGATGTTGTAATAGACTAGTGAGATAGAACAAGCTCTAATTCTATCCCTTTTCTTTCTTATATAAATTACTCATATTAGATAATTTATTTAATGGTGAAAGAGCCAAAGTCTTAGATGTGCACAACATAGTAATTGATCAATAGACTTAAATTATTTATTATATATAAATTATTACATTATACAGTGTATTATTATTCTATAAGTAAGGAGTCCACATTAATTTATTATTCTCACAAATATATCACACTTATCTCTCCTACAGGTTATCACTCAACCTATCTCATCTTCTAAAAACTCTATGTGATTTATTATAAAAAATCACATAAATTATTTGCTCAACACATTTTTTTCACACACATATCAATTAATTAATATTTTTAATGTGGATCACTAAACCCACATGTGAGTACTAAATCCTAACATTTCCCCTTAATTCAAACATAAGGAGAGGACCCACATGGTTTATATATATATATATATATATATATATATATATATATATAGTCCCCCAAAAAAAATATGGATGTCGAGTTTACCCAAGAATGTATACATTAAATTTAATAAGATATATTACATTTTATAGGATCATACATACTTTATTGAGGTATAATTTCCTTTATAGGCTTATTTTATGCTTACACTAGAAGCAAAACACAAGATGACACAAGATTGTTGAAAAAACTGAGTCACAACTTTATTATTATTTTTTTTAAATTTTAAAAAAAATACATTAAAAAAGACTAATTTACTCCTTAATGAATTAAAAATTAAAAAATAAAACCTAATATAAAATCATATAACTAAAAATATTAAACATTAAACAAGATTTTAAAATAAAACATAAAATGTGTGTGTGTTGTGTGTGTGTATGTATGTATGTATGTATGTATGTATGTATGTATGTATTTATTTATGTATGTATAAATATACATAAATTTATATACTAAAAAAATTACAAACATATATTAATAAAACTTAAACATAACACACATCAAAAAATAAACTAAACACAATAAAACATAAACTAAATCTAAAAACATAAAAAATAAAAATAAAAATAAATACCACTATTTGTTAACCAAAAACATGAGTTTTTTTATAAACAATATATTTAAAAACTAAAAAAAGGTAACTAAAATCTAAAAAACCAAATACCAAATAAAAACACTAAAACTATGAACTAATACCTAAACCTAAACCATTAATAAGGGATAAAACCATATGTGATGTAAGTAGAATTTAACAAGGGTTATTTAGTATGTATGTAATTTCCTTAAATTAATTATTTATTAATTGATACATATTATAAATTTAATATATTATTATATTCCTTATTATTCTTTTAATAGTCATGATAGAGCTATCTCACTCAGGATAGAGTTTGATTTCAAATCTGGATCAAGATTGATAACAAGGCTTTAGACTTCAATTTTATATATATATATATATATATATATATATATATAAAATGATTATTTTTGTATTATATTTCCTATTGATGGTTTTATAAAACCATAAATTAAAATTCAAAACCTCACCATACTTTTATCAAACCTTTTTTACAACTTCACATTCTTCAATGAGTTGAAGTTGGATTAGGAAATAAAAAACAAGGTTTACTAGAATACACATATAGACCTATAGACTGAGAATATATAATAACCCCATTTATATATACTCTACAAACTTATATATATTTTAAATAAATATTAATAATCCTCTCTCAACCTTATATAATGTTTCAACTAGTTTTTATGGTTGGTTTTTAGGATATAATCATTTTTGTCTTTAAAACCCCTAATTAATTGTTTTATAGTCAGTCACTAGTTGAGACCTATCTTTTTAGGTAAATATGGATTATAATGAAATTTTTGGGTTATTTTAAATTATAAAAATATTATTACAATTATTCATTACATTTTAAATCAATCCAAACATTTTAACACTCTTTAAAATGAATGAAACTACCTGTTATTCCTTGATTGTCAACACAATTTTATAGTCTCAAACCCTAGAACACTAAAATGCATAATTATTGGGATATATTGTGTATAAATTATTTATTTTTCTTGGATTAAAAATTAAATATACTATTCCTACTATATCATGTCCCCTTTTAGCTTTAAAAATCATAAAAACATATGGAAAACATCTTTATCTCTAGACTATGTTATGTGAAATTGTATTGTGGACCCTAGAAACTTAAGAATCATCATAAAAGTGTGGGAGAGAAGTAAAGATAAATTATAATAATTAAATTAATCATTAATTAAATATTTTAATCATCTCAATTATTATATATTCATTCCTTTATTCATTTATCTACTCACATAGAGACTTGTAGACCCCTGCACACACCACAGATTCTCTCCTCCTACCTACATACTTTCTCATTTTCTCCTTGTCTCATTGATTTATTTAGATTAATTTATTTATGGTTATAATATTATCATATTATAACTGGTGTATTTTCTTATTCCTTATAGTTTCATGCACCTAAATCTCTCTCAACCAACCTATGACTCATCTAAACATGTTAGACTTAGCAATCATCTTACATTGGATGCTTCTAGATGGAGTTGGAGATAAATTTATGATGAAAGTATGAATAAAATACATTTAATATATATTAATATACCATATATATCCTTTAAAAATGAATAAATACCTTTAAAACATGTTAAAACACTAAAAAACCATTACAATAATTTAAATTTTTAAATTCCCAATTTTGGTGAGAAAATAGAAATGAAGTTTTTAAAGACCAACATTGGGAATATTAATAACTATAAAACTTATAATTTGATAAAATATTACCTCATATACTTACTTAGTACTTATCAAACTAGCATTGACCTATCAAACCAACATTTATGTTGTCTTTGATGATGTTCCTACATTAGTAAGCCTTATATAAAATGTAGCTTTACCATAAAAGCCATGGTTTTAAGGGTTGAACACTAAAATTTTGTTATATCCAATTAATTTAAGGTTTATAAAGGTGCATGGTCCATTTGGAGTTCAATATTTACATTATATTTCTAGAAGATGAGGGGCACTACCATTGAGGTTGAGTACATGAATGTAACTAACACGTATACTATGTTTTTTACTATAGTGGAGAAGAGTGCTAGCTTGAATTTTTGATGAAAATTCCATTAAATATGGTTAAAATGTCATTAAAATATATATATTCAATGAGGAATACATTTGTATTATTCTCATTACTTCAATCAAGTTGTTGAAGCACCCAGGAGATATTGTGAATGGTCAAAAACATTGATGATTGATGTGTGGGTTTGAATTTGAATAAATGTTGATGAAAAAAGTAATATATTTATCACAAATTTAAACTAAAATTATGATAAAATAAAATCTTTTTCAAATCAATATGAATTCCAAATGTAGGCTAAGTTAAGGTGGATCCATCCCAATGTAAAAATATGACCCATATGCTAGAGAAGTATTTTTTTGTATAGATTATTGTATGACTTGGTATGCCTAGCTTCAAAAAATCATTCAAACCCTCTAGGATATGTAGAGGGGTTACACCTAATAATATCCTAAGTTTGTGCCCAAATACTAATTTTTACTTCTTCCTCAAACCTAAAATAGAATGTTAAAAAAATATAAACATATGTATTTTTATTTTTATTTTTTTGAGTATGAAAATAGTGGGAAAATGGAATTAAAACTATGGATAGAGTGGAAAACATGGAATAAGAGATGATAATTCATGGGGATGTCATATTTCAGTAATTGTGTATGTGGTCTTCACTATAATTTTTTGACAGCGTGTAAGCAGGTTGGATGGACAAAAATAGTATTTGTACGTGGATTGAATTTTATAAACACTAATCCATTATGATGTAAAAATAATTGAATGTTAGGGAAAAAAATAGGTCCAAAAAAATCTTCTCTAATAGCATATGTATAAATTAATCGATAATGGATAATTTCTTTAATAGTGAAAAATCCAAAGGCTCAGATGTGCACAACAAAATATTTGATCAATCAGCTTCAATTTATTATTAAATGTTATAAATTATAATATATACTATAAATATATACTAAAAAATATGAGTCAACACTAATCTCTTATCCCATAAATATCTCACAGTTATCTCTCCTAGATATTCTCACTCAACATATCCTATCTTCTAAAAAATATACATGATTTGTTTCAATAAATAACTTACATCATTTAATCCACACATTATTTTAACACACATAATAATTAATTAATATTATAATTTTAAGCACTAAACTCACATGATAGTACTAAATCCTAACAATTCTCAAATTCAAGGTGAGGCTACCCAAAACACCCCTCCCAAACTTCCTATAATCTTACTAGAAGGAATATGTAATTATTAATCAAATTAAGATTACTCATGCTACAATTTCCATCTTATAATTTCTTAAGGGATAAGATGTTTAAAATATATACTAAGGCTATGTGTGATTTTACTTTTCCACGTGACACCAACCCAACTTACTTTTCTTCTATTGTAAAATCCTTACAAGATAGTGAGTACCTTTTTCTCTTTTAAATTAAATTACTTAACCTCTAAATATATAATTGACCAATATTTACCCATGTCATTCAACCTATTATCAACCATAATGGAATCAAATAGATCCTCATATAAAATGGTTCAACATTAAATATTTATAATGAATATTATCTTAATGTACATGGGTTTAGTAGTAATTCTCTTACACCTTTGGAAATGGTCATAAAAAGGGTTTTAAAATAAACCAAAAATACCTATCATAAGCATTACATTTAACATAACTATAGGACCTAGAACTTTAGCTATGTAATGTCAATTTACATCTATTGATGTCATCTATAATATTTTAATTGGTAAACTATGGCTCTAAGTTATGAATTGTGTTTCCTATGCATTAAATAGATTATTAATAATTTATTCATGAGGGTTACATTTATACTTTTCCTATAGATGATGTTATTTTATGGTATTACATATTTTATAAACCAAGAAAAGTATCATTTTGTACCTTAATACACCACAATAATAATCATAGCTCTTACATAGTCCATTTCCTTTAAGAGAATGAATACATATGATATGGATGAAAATAGTAACAATTAGTGTAGTGACACTTTAAATAATGATATAAATTAATAGTTTGTAAGTTTTTTTACTCCTTTCAATCATGGAAAATATATAGATGACATACACAATTTCAAAATTGGCCAATTATATTTCACCCCTATAGACTTTGGAATAACTCTTCCATCACTTATGCTTAATGATACACCACCGTTCAAAGATAATTTTAAATATTATATGATATACACTTATTTAAATACTAATAAACCAAAACAACCTCTTTGTCTAGCTCAAACTACTTTGGAACAATATGGAATAATGCACATAATTTCAAGTAAAATGGGATGCAAGGGTCAAGGATTATCAAAACATGAAGAAGGTCTACATGAATTAATTATCCAAACTCCCCATAAACTCAAAATAGGTATTGAATATGGTAGGGAGACTCAATATAAATAGGTGTCCTTTTTAAAGGAATCACAAGACTCTTTAACACTTATGGTCAATATTTTGCTTCAATGATCGAGCCATTACAAACTCACTTCTCAAGGTATACTATGTATCACCAACATGAAGTAAATAATTTTACATATTTATATCTTTTATATCCTAATTTTATTAATGAATATGCTTCACTTGATATTCTTAATCTTGATAAATTTTCAGACAATTAAACCCTTCAAGAATATGTGGGATCTTACACGGATTTACCATGTTTTTATCATAAGTCTAGATTTACATATAACCTAACTCACCATGAATATTTTATTGAGTAATATAATTCACTCATTTATGAATAAATTAAACTATATGGTCATGATTCCCTATGTAATTCTCCATTTATTAAGGATTGATCAACACTATTGAATGAAACAACAATAAAATTAACTTATGGTATTGAATAATATCCCAAAGTTGTATTACTAAGTGTATTGATAAAACCTGAATAGGATAAATAGAAATAATAAAAAATAAATGAGTGTCCTAATTTTTTTATTTTTTATTCCAATATTCTTGATATTGATCTACCCATTACAAGTCATAATCTAGTTTTCCATCCAGATGAAAACTAGTTGAAATTTGGTTTTCTTAAATATGCATCTTAAATTTGCCTTATTGGTTAGGGATGAGATATAAATATTATTAAATTTAGTTATTATACAACTTATTTATTATTAAAATTATTTTTATAATATTATCTCAGTTACAAAACCTTATAGATGAATTATAAACACTAATACTTAACATGTTTAAAAAAACATGTCCTAAATATGACTTCACATTTCCCAGCATTTATATGATTTTTTATTCTACTGCTAGGTATGAGATGCTTTCCATGTATTTTTTGGTTACAATTAAATCAAGATAGATCATGTTAATCAATATAAGAGTACCTTCACCACTCCTTAGAGTACATTTTTCTATTTATTCATGACTTTTGATCTTAAAAATTATGGTGTTACTTATCAAAGGGTTATGCCACATATATTTCATGATTACATGCATAATATTTTAGAATACTATATTAATGGTATATTTTTAAAATCAAATAAATGTGAAGACCATGTTAAATATATTTAAAAATATATAATAATTAATATGAATTATAAAATGGGAGTGTGTGGAGATGGGCTTCAACAACTCTCCTACTCACTCTAGTGGCTCTCCAATCTTACTCCCGTATCTCACTCCTCTTTGTTATTGCATCATATATATTCTCTATTGAATGTCTAATTTTTGGTGTCCTCCATTCATCATTCTATACATTTACATTTTTTTTAATTGATGAAGTGGTTCCTTCCTCTTATTTGTAGCTTGTGATATGCTTTTCATCTATTATTTTATCTTCATTGGCTTCATAGCTCCATAATTTTTCTAGGGCCCTATTTTGTCACTATTTTGAGCTTTAGTAATTCTAGTTTCTCCCTATTTTTATCTTATTTATATAGTTATCCATGATGAATCTTTTATGATTTCCCCTACTTTTTATCTGGAGGTTGTTACATTTTTTAATATTAAATTGACATGGGTCAATATAGTATAGGGTAAAGAATATAGAAATGAGTAAATACAAAGGTGATAAATATATATTTAACAGGCCAATTAATTTTAAACTCAAATAAACAATGTTTTGAATTTAAATGTTGATATATGATAAAAATGGAAAGTATAACAATTGATTGATATTTTAATGAATTAGAAATAAGAGTAATTAGTTAGTTTACTATGTGCATTTATATATTCTATATAATAGGCTAGAAGTGGAATACATCTAGATTCTATAACAATCATTAAATTATATATTTTTTCATTTTGTGACCTCAGATGCTTGTGTCGGCCCTAAAAAGTTATGTTGATGTTGGTGTTAGAGTTAGATACAAGTGGCTAATATAGAATATTAACTAGATCTGAGTGCACCCACTTGGAACCTTTTGGGTTTTATGACACATTTACTCTAGTGTGTTTATATCTCACACAGGTTTCCTCCCTTTGGTAAATGATCAAACCCTATCTTCCTCACCCTTAGAGTGATTGTGATAAAAATGGGTTTATGGGCACATAGTGTCGAGTTCCCTCAAGGACCCCTCTATCAATGGGAACTACCTACATATCCAATACTTTTGATAGGGCCTTATACTTATGTATTTATTCATATGTGTTATCTCGTGTATGCATAAGGATGTAATGTGTGATAATCAAGTACATAAAGTGACCTAATTTGTAACTTGGAAAATATGGTTCATTAAATGCTCCTTCATTACTTTAGACCTTTAGATGGGTTTCCCATATTATTGATATTCAATTAGGAAAGAATATGGCATATTTTCTCACTTGAATACTTGATTGAATGCTTTTTATAAGTCACCTTGTGATTTTCTAGGTCTATTTTAGGTGAGGAATGAATGAGGGTTGATATTGTATCTATACTAATCCCTTTTGGAAATATCTCATAGTAAATCACTTAGCATGACCATAAGGACACCTTAAAATTATAAATTTAATGACTTTAGGGCACTGGACACTTAGTTTAGCATATGACACTAGCATCGATGTATGTATTTGGTTGGGACATAAATTTCTAAAATGTTGGAAAATAGGTATAGGTCTAAAAATTTCAAAGTATGATAATGACCAAGTTTATAACATTTTTCATAGTATATAAGGCTTGGTCATTATAATAATAGTGGTCATACTAATATATATGATATAGGCATAAGAGATAGCAAATGTGAGCCTTCTAGTAGCAAGAAGGTCTTATAAATGAAGGGTACAACCATTAGAAGTAATTTCCAAGTATACAAGACTGGGGTGTTATATAATTTAGATTTAGTGTCTACATTTTCTCACCCTTTAATCTAGTAAGGAAATTTCTAGTTTAAAGGAGAAGACATGTGTACATGGGTGTGTATAATACACCTTGCCTATAAATTGTGCATATAATCTAGAATTGAAAGATCATCTTATGGTATTTAATCAGTTCATATAATATGGAATTAAAATAATTTGAAATTCTTGAAAGTAAACAAATCAAGGTTAGCATTACATGTATCTTGATGTATCCATATTACCTTTTGCCAATTTAATTTGAAAAATTATTTCATTATGAAGCTTTAAAACTGATATGAGGACAAATGTAAACTTAAAATTGTGTGTGTGTGTGTGTGTGTGAGTGTGTGTGTGTGTGTGTGTGTGTGTGTATGTAATATATATATGTATGTATGTATGTGTGTGTGTGTGTGTGTGTGTGTGTGTGTGTGTGTGTGTGTGTGTGTGTGTGTGTGTGTGTGTGTGTGTGTGTGTGTGTGTGTGTGTGTGTGTGTATGTATGTATGTAATATATATATGTATGTATGTCTGTATATGTATATGTGTGTGTCTATATATATACACACACATACATACATACATACATACATACATACATACATACATACATATATATATATATATGTATGTATGTATGTATGCATATGTGTGTATATATATACATATATATATGTGTGTGTGTATGTATGTATGTATATATATATATATATATATCTGTGTGTTTGTGTGTATGTATATATATATATATGTATATGTATATATATATGTATATGTATGTATATATGTATATGTATGTATATATATATATATGTATATATATATATATACATATGTGTGTGTATTAGAAAAACTTAAACCCAACCTTAGATAAAAGACGAGTTTCCACCTAGTAGTTGAGATCAACCTAGCCATGAAACTGAATCATACTTATAATCTGGTGAGTGTGAGTGAACCAAGTCGATTCATACTATAGATTTGGTGAGGGTGGATGATTTGATCACTCCATCCTATAAACTTTTTAATATTGAGTGATGTAATCACCTCAACCATAAAAAAATCAAACCAACTACTACATTAGTTTGACTCAATAATAGTCCATAAAATTCCATCCCAGTGTATGCTAAAGTCCATAGAAGTGTTTAAAATCTAAAAGCTGATTTGATTTTGTAATTTAAGTTATCTTTTCAAGGTAAATGAACCCCATATATTTCTAAAGCTAAAACCTAGGTATAAAATTTGTACAAATATATATAATGATACCACAAATGTATATATGAGTCATATAACTATGAAATTTGTCCAATTTTAAATTTTTGAAAGTGTGGAGAACATGTTTCCTTAACATGCCCCACTGAATTTGGATAATTTGAGAACTAGTGTAAGTGTGGAATACATGTTCCCATGACATGCCCCCATGAAATCTAGAGAGTCTGAGAAGTGATGTAATTATGGAGAACATGTTTTCCTTACATGACCCCATTATAATATGAAAATACTAAGTATTATATAAGTGTGTAGGTCGTGCCTTTATTGTATGCCCCCACTAAAATTTGAAATCTTGAAGGTTTGAAATACATGCCTTTATGACATACCCTCAATAATATGCCCCATGTATGTACCATGTAGAATATAGGAGTAGAATGTCTAGGTAGATATATAAATTAGTTACATAGCATATGATCACATCAAATCTGAAGATGTATGATGTGAATCATGACAAAGTCTAGATAGTAATAGTACAAGCTCAAAAATTAAACAAGCACACACATAAGAGCATTCAAATGCAAATCAAAATACATGGTCTAAGGAGACCTCAAACAAGAGGCATGTTCTAATGTTTCACAATCAAAGGGACATGACTTATTCAAATGTCCACAAGGCAAGCAATGACATATTAAAATGTCAATATAATAATTGATGACATATTCAAATGTCAGAATAGGCAAACAAAGGCATGGGGACCATGATCAATGGAACATATTAAAAGCTTTAAAAATTAATGAAATGCAAGATAAGACACTCAATTAAGCACATAAATAGAAATCATAGAATCATAAGCAACCAACATAAACATATCATACTAGTTTTTGGATATATGTGTTAGAAAAAATTGTTAATTACATAACATATCAAGTATACTAAGAAAGATATAAGAATGGATAAAGGCATGTGTATGTATATATTATAAAACATGATAATGGAAAATTTTCATAAAATTATATAACCTAAGTGTATCATGATCAAAAAAGTGGATGTCCTAATGTCCAAATGACATGAGTAGAGGGAAGGTCCAACATCTGAAAGTGCCTAGATCATATGCTTGGTATGCCTATATCACACTAAAAATATGTCTAAAACACTTATATATATAAATAGATGATATGATATATACCAACATGGAATTAACACCATAGATTCCAAGGAGCTAATGAACATGTAAACGTATAAAATATTTTTATATTTTTGAATTTTTTGGTATTTTTGGGCTATGGTATGTGTTCAACCTTAGGTTGGATTTATTTCATTGCTTAGATAATTTTTGGATATTTTAAATCGATGCATGTCCTAAATTTATTCAAAATTTACTCGTGTAGTATAAGGGTGATTTCCATCATGTGGAATATGGATCAATTTATCCTCTTAAAAAAGGAGATATCTTGCCAATTTTGGTCTACTATAACCAACTGGCTCCTATTATGAATGCATATTGATATTTATGTGGGATAACCCAAACCTTTATTTGAATCAATTTAACAACACAATTAGTTGGTACTATTATGTTTCCCAAGGAGTATTTCCAAATTCCCTTATGTTACAAGTCTTGTTATTAGCCTTGATTTCACCCTTAAGTCAAAGGTATTCCAGACCTACCTCATCAAGCTGATATAATGTTATCACCTCTAGATGTGGGTAGCCTATTAACTAAGATGAACGTCTAGTTTTGGGGCTATCTCCCTTGATGCATCATCTAGGATAAATTATTAAACCTACTTACTTATCAATGAAAAGGGGTATAAATATGCATGAAAAAAACCTAAGCTATGGAAGCACCAATATAAACATCCTTCACATGTTTATCCTGCACTATGAACAGGAACACGAGTTGAATCTACTATACAAACTCATAATAGGCCTCTAGGAAAAAGTGTTTTAATATGGAGGTTATAACCAAATCAGGGACCAAGAGGGGTTGATTAAGATGTCTACTAAAATACACTAGTGAATCAATCTCCACACTTAGCTAATGCAAGGCCATGAACACATTTCATATGATCTACCAAGATGATAAACCAAACTTTAACTAGGTAAGTAAATGGTAAAAATGAATTAATTCTAATTAATACCACTAATACTCATCAACCATCAAAATTATATACTAATTTCAAGCAAATAATAAGGCACACAACCAACATTTATTCATTTTTCAAAGGCAAAAATAAGTGTTTAGTAGGGAAGGGGTTCTCCATACTCCACAAAAGGATCCATACAATGGATTTTGAGACTAAATGAGAGAGAGAGAGAGAGAAAGATGGATAATATATCAATAAATCTCACCAATGTGTCATAATAATCCATTAGACACCACCTTTTAGCCCTCTCCACTGCATGAGGCATGCTTGGTTGATGGTTTTCATGATAGTAAGGAATAGAAAATGCTCCAGTAAAACTCATTTAGTTTTATTTTTACCTCACTCAAGGTATTATCATGCCATATTTTTCTACCAATTATTTTTTTAACAGTTATAGTGATAGCATTGTGGTCTAATAGGCTTCTATGAAATATTAAATATCCTACCTCTCTCTTTTACATGTTAACTAGGCCTAAAATTTCCTCATCTTAATTAATGGTCATGAAATGTGAATTAATTCCTCAATATTTTAGTTAAAATACCTTTTATTATCTTCAATTCACCCTTATCATTTCTCTACATCAAGATACCTCTTCCCAACCTAGCCAAATAGGCCTACTCGGCAACTGGGCCTAGTCACTCAATACTAATCACTTAGATGGCCATGAAACTTACATAGAACCTTGTGAATTGGTTAGTGATCATTATTTATGAATAAAAAATAATATTACACCATGATGTATTCATTTCAAATATTTCACACCTATAATTCTTGCTCATCTAGGTGACAATTTCATCCTTCACTAGCACCTCTAGACTACCTCTACGCCTAAAAAGTGGAGATTTGGTTCTAAAAATTATTTACACACGTTAAAATAAAATTATAACATTTTATTTAGATTAAGGACCTTATAAAATCTCCATATTTATAATTTGGTGGTCTAATATCACCTTTTATGCTCCCAAATAGGCTAAAATAGTCTTTTTGAGCCAATTTTTTATACAATCTGTAACCTGCACGTGTGAGCCAGTAACTTGTTGTGGTGTCCATGAGACATATTTATATCACCTTCATCATTTATAAGTCAAAAAATTATATTTATAGTCAGTTATCTCTCCTTCTCTTCCATCGAGTCACTAAGAATGGTTTAGGCAAGTTTGAATATGCATAACTTCTTAATAATTTTGCATATCCCTAAGGGATTGAAATACAAAACCATGCCAATATTTTAGATAATAAAATCTCCTTAAACTTTCCATTTTATATATTAACTCCATGCATCTTCTTGGAGATGTTTACACATGAGGAAGGTGTCTCTCAAACTCAAAACCTTACAACTGTGAGGTTGAGAGAGAGAATTTAAGTGTAATTGATGTGAAAATGCTTAAACTTGGATATAAAAACTATTATGAGTCATATAAAACCTATTATAACATGTTACCATGTATTTTATACTTTTTAAACTCCCCAAAGTGTTTTCAAACCCCTCATACACATATGCAAGGTTTGTAAGCCACTAGGCTAGTTTGACCCTAGAGGTCTGGTTTTTTGGATTACTTATTAATTAAATAAGATATACCACATTAACATACATTAAAAAAAATTAAACTAATTATCCTAGGGATTAAAACCTTGAAAATACTCCCAATGATTCAACTTGCCTTTCCATTTCATGCTTAGGTCTATGACTAATTGTTTAGGCCTACTAGGCGTAATTAACATGTCAATGCTCTTCACTTTGTTTCAAAAGATAAAAAAATATTAATAATAATATTAAACATTGGTATATATATATTTTTTAAAAAATTCTCACTCCTTCATCTCTCATCTATGCATAACTTAAAACACTCTCTCCCTATTCTTCATCATGATCGGGCTTGTCATGCTAGCCTATAGGTGTAGTTTTGTTTTTCACTATAGAAAACCTCATAATGAATTATTATGATTGATTTATATTTTAATATATGAATTTATACCCTAATATCATTTTCCAAAAAAAATCTCACTTTTGAAAAATTCAAACTCACTTCAGGGTATATATTTCCCTCACCTTGTTTAAACAGGCCTATTTGTGTTTGATTTAGGTCTGATGTTTGTTAGTGCATAAGAAGTGAGTGTCTTCCTAACCATTCACATATATTATAACCTATACACATTTAAAAATCCTTTTACCATGGTTTATAAATTTATTTTGGTCTTGTATCTCATCATTTCATTAAAAAATCACCTCATTTACTTGAATATGAAAACCTATAAGTTCGTAGATTTGTGGATCTACATTCTCATTATTCTAAGCCCTTAATTATGTATGAATTGATAATGTTATAATTAAAACATATTTTCACAAATTACTAATAATATTCATTTTTTTTATCCTCAACTTCTCTAGTAATGTAAGTTATATCAAATTTTCATCCATAGCCCTGTGTATTACCATTTAGATCCTTTAAGCCTACTTGGACCTTTTACCCTTTAGATTGGATTAAATTTCCTTTATGAAACTCTTGGAGGGAATTTTTAGAATTTATAGTGGATTAAATATGTATCTTCATATCTTAAACACTCATATCTCCTACAAGACTTTCTCATCTCTGCCATACTTTTATAGGTGCTCAATTAAGTGTATGCCTTTCTAGGATAAGAGGATGAAATATTATTATGAGGGAATGAAGGACATGAGATTAATTCACAATTTATGTTTAAAATATGAGGACATCTATATTATATAGTCTATCCTCATGATCCTCTATAGCTATCAATAGTAGAAACACCTTTATTCACCATTGTAATAAAGGTCACTCCATGTATGGTAGCCATACTTAGGTCTAGGACTTGAAGGAGGTTGGGCAGTAATTTGGTACAAAACCATTGAATTCAGGAAGCTTTTATGATTTTAAATAAAAAACCATCATAACATCCAACTTTGATTCATATTTTTCATGCATTGGAGACCCTAAAATATTAAGGAACCAATTGCCCTCAACCTGCAACTGCTCCATAATAAAGATTCTTTGTTTTTTTGAATTCAAATTTGAAAAAAATGATGAGGATTGAAGTGTAAGGATTATTAAGACTCATAATATAAATACATATATATATATATATATATATATATATATATATATATATATATATATATATAACCTTTAAATTTTGTCAACCAAACCAAGAATATATGGATATCATTCAAAAGTTGACCCTATGTAAATGCAAAAGACAAATATAACTACTTAGTTTCTTAGTGTTTGTTCATAGAGTATAGGGGATGTATCTAATAAATATTATAATTAGATTTAATTTAAATATACCCCCTTCCTCTATCTAAGATATTAGCCTTAAACTCTCTTCCTCTTGTATGAACTAAGCAAGAACCTACCTGGCTATCAAGAGATACCAAGGATAATGATGGAGAGAAGGGATAGGTTTTTGACTTATTTTGACTTGTGAATCATGGATTATCTTTTATTATGCCTAGAATTAGTATCCCCTAAGATATATTACCTCATCTAACTCTTTCATGATTGTATAAGTCCATACAAACCTAAAAACACCTATAAAAAACTCATTTTCTTGCATTTTCCCTTGATTGAGATCTTGGGAAACTATTGGGGGCCACAAGGAGGGGAACTTGAGTAAAAAATACTTTAAAACTATGTGTTATGGATGGAGGGAAGTTTAAAATTCATTTTCAAGCATGTGGGGCCTTTTATGGTGAATAAATGATATTTGATCCCTAAAAAGACCTATTTTAACATATAAAATCACCTTCATAACTTGTAATGGCCCTTGAAAACTCCCAATTTCAATGTTACATAAAACAAAATCTTCTTTATGGAATTATAATATGGATTTTAGCCTTATTTGACATGTTTTATGTCATTTGATGACTTGGAGGGCTAATTGGAGCTTGAAACATGCTTGAAAAATAGACCATAGAAGACAATCTTAGATGCATCATTAGACCTCTTTTCAAGACTCAAACATGAATTATAAGCATTATTCATATTGCTTAAAAGGATTATCCCATAATAATTAGCTAAGGTAATCAGGAATACGATGAGAACAAGAAACCTTAACTTCTCTAAATACCTTAATTTTTGCTAAAATACCTCAACTTTGTCAAATAAGGTATAGGCCACCTTTTAGGATTCAAAATGTAATTGAGACCCTTTCACTCACCTAAGGACCACCTATTAATACCTAATACATCACCCAATGACTCACAAGATATTATCACACGATGATTCCTCAAGCAATCTCTAGTACATAGAATGAGACCTTAAATAATGTTAAAAGGTTTTATAATGAGACTAAATGAGGATATCACAAGTCATGTAGAAGACCATGACAAGTTATAGGTAACCAAATACACTATTTGAGGTCCATATGAGAATTTGTTTAACTATATGGTTCGATATTTGGCCTAGAAGGCCAAATTATCAACATCCCTAGCGACTCACAGGGGTTGATCTACTTGCTGGTCAAAAGAAACATCTATCTCATCCATTGAACAAGGTGTTTCACACATGAAAAAAATGACCCAACTAATTTTTCCATTATACTTGGATTGAAAACTAGCCTTCAATGATTTAAAACATCTTCATAACTCACATAAAGATAACACACCAAGTAGAACGAGAAGTAAATACACCACATTGTGTTGATAAACACTTATTAGAAATAATATAAAATAACCTACTAAAAATAACTAACCTTAACATTTTTTCCTCCTCCTAGGTTAAAAGGGAAGATTATTCTATCTCCATGGGACAATGAACTCAATTTTTCATATATTGAGTGAAGTATAAATAGGTACTACCCATAGCATGATAAATTACACTCACATGTTGGGATATTGACATGTTTTTGGTCTCCTTGAGAAAAAACCATATCTTCTTGATCCATATCGTTATCCATGGATTAACTATGTGAGTCAAGTATAAATTAATACTCTCTCAATATTGGCTACTTAGTATAAACAACATCATTTTTGTCTCATCAATAGGTTGATCTTGGTTGGCCATGCTCACTTGCAACAGTTCTCTTGACAACCTATATTGGATGCCTTAGTTTGCATATTTATTATAATATATATAAATTTGTGACTTTTTAAAGTATTAAAATTATTTTCATGTGTTCAAACGTGATTACCATAATTCACCAAGGTTTTCATAATTTTCACCTTGAGCCTCTTGAGGTGCACTAGGAAACAATGCATCTTCAATTGGCTCATGACCAGGACTATGAACTTGAGGTAATACTACAAAAACCACTTCAATTCTCTGTTCATCATTTCAATTTTTTTCCTCTTATGAATTAAAATTGGCAAGGTCAATAGATAAAGCATCTTCAATATACCCCATAGAAAGTGTAAGTCCTTGAAGAGTCTCATACTCATTACAAATATTCCAATATTGTTGCCATAAGCTTCCATCATCTTTTTTATTAGCATTCATGTGATCATGATCATGATCTAGTGTTTCATTCACTATTATGACCTCATATTGCTTAAAAAATGTTTCTTGGAAACAAGGAATGAGTTCTTAAACTTCAATGAAACTAGGAGTCTCAACATCAACACATACCTCTTTTTGGCCAACAAAAAACCTCTTAAAGGTTGTCTCTTTGTTATATATCTACTACAAGTTGAATAATTACCCAATTTTCATACTTCTTAGTAATATCATTCTAAAAAATATTAGTTGTCATGTCATCAAGGAAATTTCTAAGATCACCTTTTCCCTGGCCAATTAGTACACATTTTTCTTGGAGCTCATCTTTCTCTTGAATGTGTTATTGGGCATAGAGATTGGATTTAGCTTGAGCTTCTTGAAGCTCATCTTATCTTACATAATTGAAATTTTACCTATGTTTCTCATTTCCAAGGAGTACCCCAATGAAAATATCTTCCTTAAAATCATTTAAATCACCTTCAAAAACTACAATTATAGCTATAATTTTCTCATTTAACTCCAAAAGCATATATTCCTCTTAAACGAGGGATATGATGTGAGGGTGATGGATGTGTTCATGACTTGGATTATAATTAAATTTATCACTCTTATAGTTTGAAAAATTAGCAATGGAATGCCCTTTTAGGAATTTCTAGAGATAGAAGGTTTAGTTTTGTTATAGATGCTTCATTTTCCTCATCTAGCTACTCATTCTTTTCAATAAGAACTTAACTTTTCTCATAGCCTTCTTGAGGCTCTTGAATAATTTCAACCATATCATCAACCTTCTCAACTAGAGCCTCCTTATTTTTAAAACCTTCTTGGGTAGACCTCCAAGATGGAAAATATAAAGGTTCTTAGGAGGAAGGAAATGGATCTTGAAGGGACACAAGGGTTTATTTGTTTTTAGTCTCTAGAGCTCAACTTTCTTCCTCTTATTTATCCAAATACTTCACTACTTGTTTCCAAGTTGGTAATTTGAAACTAATAAGTTCTATTAGAGGCTCTTCTTGAGGATATTCAATGTTTTCATGAGTATAAGGAACATAGGAAGGCTAATAAGGAACATAAAAGGGCTCTTAAAATTCTTGATCAAGTTCATTTTTTTGACTTTTCAAAATCACCATCCTCTCCACAAAAAAATCATATAACTCATTCCTATATAATGGGTAATTATATACATCTTTAAAAAACCCAATCACTTTATCATATTGGGAAATTTTTATGAACTTTTCTTGACAATTTTATTTCTTTGCTCTCTACTTCATCCATTCTATCTTGAAAATCTTGGGAAGCTAGTGGAAGAGCAAGAGAAAGGTAGCATGGTTGAAGACAATGATACTCATGAGAATTATCATATCCATATGATGTTTTTGGTAGTAATATTCATAAGGATAATAATTTATTTATTTGGGATCATATGAGGGGAAAGTAGGACTATCATAGGATTGATATGGTTCATGATAGGGTCAATACATCTCATTGGGATACTGATAGGGGTTAATATAGGATTGATAAGGCTCATAATTAGGATAGTATATGTCAATATAGGGATGGTAAGGAATTTTAGAACATATATCTCCTCCATATCTAGACATCAAACATTATGAATCAAATAAAGAATAAGAGAATCATCAACATAAGTTATTCTTACCCTTGGATAGAGATCTTGTGATGACCTTTATCATGGAATTAAGTGTTAATCTACCACAAAAATGAGTTTAGATACTTGAGCTCATGAAATTATGAGATTTATTTCTCTAACATTATTTAACCCTATACCCTCAAGAGTGCCAAAAATTATTATCAATATATATTTCACCCTTGATGTAAAGATGTTTTAGACCCTCCATATCTATCTGATAGAATGGGATCACCTCTAGGTGTGGGTAGACTATTGAGTGAGATGAACCTCTAGTTTTGGGGTTATCTCCCTTGATGAATCATCTAAGATAAATTAGTAAAACTACTTGATTATCAATGAAATGGGATATAAAGATGCATGAAACAAACCTAAACTATGGAAGGTGATGTACCAATATAAACATCCTTCAGTTGCTTATCATTTACTATGAACATGAACACAAGATGAATCTATTACACCAACTCAAAATAGGCCTTTAGGCATAAGTGTTTCAATATGGAGGTGATAATAAAAATAGGGACCAAGAGGGGTTGATTAATAGGTCTAATAAGAGACACTAGTGAATCAATCTCCATACTCAACTAATGTAAGGCCATGAACACACTCCATATGACCTACCAAGATGATAAACCAATTTATAACTAGGTAAGTAAATAGGAAAAATGAAGGGAGTCTAATTAATAGCACCAAAACTCATCAACCATTAAAATTATACCCTAATTTCAAGTAAATGAGAAGGAAAATAAACAACATCTATTCATTGTTTAAAGGAAGAAACAAGTGTTTAGTAGGGTAGGACTTTTTCATACTCCACAAAAGGATCTATACAGTGGATTTTGAGCCTAAATTTATAGAATAAGAGAGAGAGAGAGAGATATAGAGAGATGGATAAGAGAGAACTAAATCTCATCAATGTTTCATAATAGTCCATGAGACACCACCTTTTATCCTTCTCTAATGCATGAGGCATGCTTGGTTGATGGTCATCATGATAGTAAGGCATAGAAAATGCTCTAGTGGAACTCCTTCAATTTTGTTTTGACATAATTAAAGGTATTATAATTCTATATTGGTCAAAAACTTCTTTTATTATTAGTTACAATGGTAGAATTATGATCTAATTGGCATCTATGAAGCATTAAATATCCTACCTCTCTCTTTTGCATATTGACTAGGCCTAAAACTACCTCATATTGTTTATTGGTCATGAAGTGTGTATGACTACCTCAATACATTAGTTACAATACAATTTATTATTTTTAATTCACCACTTATCATCTCTCTACACCAAGATACCTCTTCCTTAGCTAGCCAAATAGACATACTAGGCAATTGGGCCTAGTCACTTAGTACTAATCACCTGGATGGCCATGAAACTTACATATAACCTTGTGAATGGGTTAGTGAGAATTATTCATGACTAAAAAATAATATTAAACCATGATTTATGCCTTTTAGATAGTGCACACCTATAATTCTTACTCATCTAGGCGCAAGGTCATCCTTCACTAGCACCTCTAGACCGCCTTTAGGCCTGAAAAGTGGATATTTGGTTCTAAAAATTATTTATAGATGTTAAAATAAAATTATAAAATTTTATTAAGTTTAATTATCTTATTAAAACTCATTATATCCAATTTTTTGGTCTGACACCACCTTTTATGCTCCCAAATAGGCTAAAATAACCTTTTTGAGCCATTTTTCATATAATTTGTAACTCACACGTGTGAGACAATAAATTTTTTTGTTTTATATGAGAACTATATATATTAATTTTTTCATTATCAGTCAAAAAATTTAATTTTTATTCATTTATATCTTTTTATTTTACATCGAGTCACTAGGAATGTTTTAGGAAGGTTTCAACATGCATAGCTTCTTAACAATTATTCATAGCCCTAAGGGATTAAAATGCAAAACCAATTGCAATAATTTTGATAAGAAAACCTCCCTAAAATTACCTTAGTAGATAGGAACTCCATTCATATTTTCATAGATGTTCACATGTGATAAAAGTGTCTCTCGAGCTCAAAACCCTACAACTGTGAGGTTGAGAGAGAATTTAAGTGTAATTGATGTGAAAATGATTGCAGTTGGATCCAAAAATTTCTATTAGTAATTTAACACATATCCTAACATGTTACTATGTTTTTTATACTTTTAAAACTCCCCAAAGTGTTTGCATACCCCTTATACATGTGTACAAGGTTTGTAAGCCACTAGGCTAGTTTGACCTAGATGCCTAGTTTTTTGTATTCCTTATTAATTCCCTAATTTTCTACAAAACTTACCTATCTTGAAACATTTAAAATAATTCAATTGGTGATTTAAATCCTTAAAATACTCCAAATTATTTAACTTGTCTTCTCATTTCATGTTTAGGCTTGTGACTGCCTATTTAGGCTTACTAAGCCTATCAGCATGTCAAGGCTATTCACTTTGTTTCAAAATATCAAACCATATTAATAAGAATATGAATCCCTGGTAGATAGTTAAATATTTTTTTTATCACTCTTCCATATCTCATCCATTCATAGCTCAAATCACACTCTCCCTATTCTTCTTCATGATCCTACTTGTCATGTTGGTCTGTAGGTACAATTTGGTGTTTGACTATAGAAAACTTCACAATGCATTATTATGAATGAATTATATTTTACTATAGGTAATTATACCCTCATATCATGTTATAAAGTTTTTCTCACTTTTAAAAACTTTAAACTCACTTTAGGGTACATATTTCCCTCACCTTATTCAAATAGGCATGTTTGTGTTTGATTTAGGTCTGACATTTATTAGTGCATAAGAAATGAGTGTCTTCCTAAAAATTCACCTACATTATACCCTTTACACATGTAAACATAATTTTTTCCATGGTTTCTAATGTTATTTTTTTCTTGTACCTCATCATTCGATACAAAACTCACCTCATTTACTTGAAGATGTAGACCTACATGTCTGTAGACCTATAGGTCTACATTGTTATTATTTCAAGCCCTTCCTAATGCATGCCTTGATCATCTTGGCACAAAAACATATTTTCACCAAATATTAATAATAATCATGTTGTTTTGATCCTTAAATTTTCTATCAATGCATGTTATATCAAATTATCATTCATAGGCATGTGTATTACCATTTAACTCCTTTAGGCCTACATAGACCTTATACTCTTTAGATTGTCTTTAGATTGGATTTAATTTCCTTGGTGAAACACTGTGAGTGAATTTTCAGCATTTAGAGTGGATTTCATATGTATATTCATATCTTACAACCTTATATCCCTTGAAATACTAACTCATCTCTTCCATAAGCCTGTAGGTAATCAATTAGGTGAATACCTTTCTAGGACATGAGGATGATTTGTTATTGTGAGGAAATGAATCACATGAGATTCACTCATAGGTTATGATTACCATATGATGACTTATATATGCTATATTTTGTCCTCATGATCCTGTATAGCTATCAATAGTAGAAACACGTCTATTCACCATTTCAATGAAGGTCAGTCCTTATGTGACAACCATACTTAGGTCTAGGACTTGAAGGAGTTCAAGTGGTCAATTGCTACAAAAAAATGACTTGAAGAATCTTGGATGAGCTTAAATAAACCACCATCACAACATCCAACTTTTATTCATCCCTTTCATGCATTAAATACCCTAAAATATCAAGAAACCAATTTCCCTAAACCTATAACTTCTTCAGACTAAAGATTCTTTGTTTTTATGAACTCACACGTGAAAACCAATGATGAGGAGTGAAGTGGAAAGACTATTAGTACTAATATAAGACATATTCAACCACAAATTTCATCAACTAAACCAATAATATATGGAAACTATTTAAAATTTTACCTTATGTAGATGTAGAATACAAATCTGATTACTTAGATTCTTAGCATTTATGCATATAGTATAGGGGTTAGATCTGATAACTATTGTCATGAGATGGAAGGGTACTAGACCCCCCTTCATTTTACCAATATCTTATCCTTTAACTCTCTTCCTCTTGTATGGATTAAGAAATAACCCAACTGGATGTCCAAAGCTATCAAGGAGAATGATGGAGAGAATAAATAAGTTTTTGACTTATTTTCACTTGTGAATCGTGAATTATCTTATATAATGCTTATAATGAGCTCCCTTGATATATATAACGTCATATAACTCTTTCCTAACCATAAAAATATGTACAAACCTTGAAACACTTGAAAAATCCCTCATTTTCCTACATTTTTCCTTGATTGAGTTCTTGGTAAACCAATGGGGACCATAAGAAGGGAAATTAGGAGTCAAAAATGATTTAAATATAGGTGTTATAGATTCAATTAAGTTGAAAGGTCATTTTAAATCATGTGGGGCCATTTTATGATGAATAAATGATATTTGATCCCTAAAAAGACCTCCTTTTTCATATAAAACCACCTTCATGACTTGCAATGGCCCTTGAAAACTCCTAATTTCAATGTGACATCAAAACACATCTTATTCAAGTACTTATAATATGGATTTTAACCTTATATGACATATTTGATGTAATTTGATGACTTAGAGGGATAATTGGAGCTTGAAACATGCTTGACAAATAGACCATAGAAGACAACATTGGTTACATAACTAGACCTCTTTTCAAGACTCAAACATGACTTGGACACATTTTTATCTTGCTAACAAGTATTCTCCCACAATAAGTAGCTAAGGTAAGAAAGAATATTATGAAAACAAAAAATCTTAACTTATCCAAATACTATAAGTTTTGATAACTTACCTTAACTTTGTCAAACAAGGTATATGCCTCCTTTTAGGCTTCAAAAGGTACTTAAGACCCTTCCACTCACCCAAGGACGACCTATGAAGACCTAATGTATCACCCAATGACTCACAATATATTGTCACATTATGATTCCTCAAAAAATCTCTAGTACATATAATGAGACTTAAAATAATGCTAAAAGGTTTTAAAATGAGACCAAATGAGGATATCACAAGGCATGTAAAAGACTGTGACAATGTCTAGGTAACCAAATACACCTTGGAGGGACCTATGAGAAAATTTTGAACTATATGGGATGATATTTGGCCTAGGCATCCAAATTATAAACAAGTATTTTATATCAAAGCCAAGTTATTGCAATCATCTTACATTATAAGTGGTTTTTGTTTGTGTAGGATCAACACGATTATTCTAAAAGTGATCACCACCCATGAATAATGTGATCATTATATTTTATTGGAGTGCATGTTTTTTTATTTATGTAACCTTAGGAGTTTATTTTGGATTTGTATCTTGTATTAGTCCCATGTTTAGTAATGATTGTAAAGCTCCAATATAAATATGAGGAACACCACCCATTTTATCATAATGTTCATTTGGTACCTTATCTCCCTCCATTATATGTGGAGTAATACTTTTTGTATTTGGAAGGAGATATGTTAAATTTGTCTAAATGCATGAGTATGAATGACATGTATCTATTAATATCAAAGTATAATTAGGTAAATGATTCATATTTTTTATGTAATGCTCTTTCCCTTAATGGGGAGAGAATACCTCAACTAAAAATGAATTGCAATTCCAAATAAAATTATCTAAATGCTAAGGCATATGATGTAATTTTAAATTAAGTAGAATATTTTTTAATGTATTCATCATCATATTGTTTTAAATTATGAAAATGTTCTCATGTAAGTATAGGCACCTTGTGTGTGTTGAAATCCAAAAAAATTACATCCTCTAATTGTGAAAAAGTAGTTAATGAACCTTTAGGTAAGATATAAAACCAATTGCGAGCTTCATCAGTGATACTCATATGAAAGTATTTGAACAATATTTTTTCATATTGATCTCATTGACCAAATAATATATGTATTTAATCATGTGATTAATGGGATCTTTATGATGATAAAAAGTGGTAATTTTTGTAATTGAACCCCTTTTGGATAAGGATAGTCAATTATGCATTATTAAATTGGTTATGGAATGAGGTAATATTTGCATTAAAATTATGGAAAGAAACTTTAATTTTAAGTATATATAATTATATTTGAATCTCTCTAATAGCACTTGTCATGGACATGGTATCATCACTAGGAATGGTGGTGTTTGGTAAAGGTGTTATCATTGGTTCTAATCCACCACATCTTTTAAATTTAGGCATGTTGGTATTATCATCTTCATGAATAACAAGTGCAAGCTCAACATCATAAATTTTGGGATATGTTGATAATGATATTGGATATTGAACTTTTGGAACTTTTGGCATAGCCTATGATAATTCATCCACATTTTGTAATGATAGAGCAATTGGAGTTTGAGGTGTCTTTGGTAAAGGATAAAATTTTAGAGCACTGATGAATTTTACCACTTTATGTTTATAATGAACCCTTATTCATGGTGGTTTAATGTTATTAGGCAAAGATTCCATAATGTATTTATTTACCTTTTGAAAAAATTCAATATCAAATGAAGTAAAATGATAATCATCACCCTTAGTAAGAGGGATATTTTTTGGAAATGTTGGAATAATAGGATTTTAAATCAATGTGCTTTCTATAAAATCTCATTTGTGACTAGTTTGTAAATCATCCATGATTTCCTTATGGATTTGATGAAAGTTAACTCAATTTAATGAAAATTTTTATCATGTGTATCAAATTTGGTTATAGAAGGTAATGGATAATTTTGTCTATCTTCCTTAAGATTTTTCAACTCATATCTTGGGATGGTGGTGGCATGGACCTAGTTAGAGGGATGATAGCTACCACCATTCTAAGATTTGAGATGACATGCTTGTGCATTAGGAAATAGAAAATGATAATCAATTTTTCGTCCTTCCTTGATAGAAATTTATATAGTTTGACAATCATAGTAATCAAAATGGTATATATCATACATGACGATGGAAATAAAATAAACAAATATTAGGATAAAAAAGGTGAAGAGAATAAATTTAGTCTACATATGTTAGTTTCACCAAATGTTTAACCCTAAATTAAGATGGGTAAATATAGTATAGGGTTAATAATATATAAATTAATAATCACAAGGTTGATAAATAGATCTATATCATGCCAATTAATTTCAAACTCAAATAAACAATGTTCAAAATTTAATTGTTGAAATATGTTTAAAATAGAAAGTATATATATATTGACTGATATTACAATGAATTAGAAACAAGAGTACTTAGTTGGTTTAGTGTGCACATGCAGATCTGATATGGAATAATATGGAAGTGGACTAGATCTATATTCAACATTAATCATTAGATACCAAAAAATTGCATTATGTGTCCTTAGATGCTTATGTCAAATCTAGATAGTTGTGTTGACACTAGTATCTGAGTCAGATGTAGGCTTTTAGTATAGAATATTTATTGAATCTGAGTGAAACCACTTGAAACCTTCTTTTTTTATATCACCTTTACTCTTATGTGTTTAGATATCATGCACAAACTATCAATCTTTGTTAAATGATCAAACCTAGATTATTCACCCTTGGAATGACTATAGAAAAAATGGGTTAGTGGGCACATGGTATCAATATAATCCAAGGTACCCTCTATAAATTGGTGTTTCCTACATATCTACTACTCTATAAATGGCCTTAATGTTTTGTAGTTTTCCCCTACATGTTGGCTTGTGTGTGCATAAATATGTAATGTGTGATAAGCAAGGACATAGAGTGACCTAGCTTGTAACCTAGAAAATATGGCTCATAGAATGCTCATTCAGTACTTCAGACCTATAGATGGGTTGTCCCTATGATTTATATTGAAATAGGGAATCTTTTCTCACTTGAATTATTGATGTAATGATTTTGGTAAGTTGAATTGTGAGTTATTATGTCTATGTTATGTGAAGAATGAATGAGGGTTGATCTATTATATATGCCAATATATTTTGGAAATATTTCTCATTAAATCACTAAGGCTAACTATAAGGACATGTTAAAATTATAAATTTGATGAATTTAGGGCACTATAAACTTATTTTTACATCAACCACTAGCATCAACGTAGGCATCTGGCTAGGACATAAGTGTGTGGGAATATGAAAAAAGTGTATAGGTCCAAAATTTGTATAGGGTGATAATGATCATTTTTATATAATTTCACATATTATATAAGGCTTGTTCATCATAATAACATTTTTCTAACTAACATAAGTAATAGTCACAAGATATGTTGGATCCAAACCTTTCAACAATGGGAAGGTCTTATAACTGAAGGGTATAGCCATGAGAAGTATTTACCAAGTAAACAAGACTAAGGTGCTATATAATTAATATTTAGTGTCTAAATGTACTTAATATATCAAATTTTTATTATATTGTGATATTTTATATAGGTCAATAAGTCATGGACTTGGTTTATCTTCTTAATTGGATCTCTTCTACCTAGTCCCCTTACTTCCTCAGGGGATTTTGAATTTTATTTTTCTTAATGATTATTCATTTTTAATCATGTATCTATAATAAATAATAACATTTTACTCATATTTTGGCCTCAATTATGGATGTTTTAGGGTCTTGTTTGAATTTATGGTTTTTATTCTTTATCCTATGTTTGGGATTATTTATTTTTCTTCTAGGTGAGGCTTCAGAAACTCCATCTTATCTTTTATTCTCATTCCAATTTTTATTCTTCTAGAATGAATTTTAGTTTTTAAATATTCTCTCCTAAATTAACCAAGTTCACCAAGTTGTGTCTAGTGGTAGTCATTGAAAATGTTCTTCCAAAATTAAAATGGCTCAAGTTGGATGTTAGGGTTTGGAAACACTTTATATTTGAGAAAACATGGATTTAAACTATCATGTTTTATTCTCTCTTCGGAATCATGTTCCTTTCTCTTACTCTCTCTCAATGATATTCCTATTTTCCTAAAATTATATCTTTTTCACCCTGTTGTATTGAAGTTTCCCATCTCCTTTCTCAAGAGGTTTATTTGGGGTATCCTCCTAATTTTCATATTTTGAACCTTATCCCATTATATTTCAAAGATGTTAATTATTCTTATTCTCATATGTTTATTATTTTGGCCTTGGGTGTCTATAGCTTTAAGACCTTTTTTGGCCTAATTCTCTTAAAATTTCTTTGCAAAATTTCTTATCCAGGGTTAGACGAAGGTATGAAGATGAAGGTTCTTGATTATTCTTCCTTCAAATTATTTTAGAAACACTTATATTTATGTTCTAACTTGTTTATGGTTATTTTAGTTATGTTTATTATGTAATATGGGTTGAACTATTTATGAGCTTTGTTGATGACCTATTTTGAAGTATTTTTTGTTGGCCTCCTTATGGGATTTATATTTCTTCCTCTTTTCCTTTCTTTCTTATTTCCTCTCTCCCTCTTCCTTCCATCCTTTATTTTTATTTTTTTTTAAATATTTTTCTCAATTTTTAATAAGGTTTGTGGTCCTAATATAAACCTTTAATTTACTAATAAAATAAATATTTGAAAGACTACAAAAATACAATGTATAGTTAAATTTTATGAAACATGTTTTTGGTGTTACATATAGAAAATAATTAGGCTTTATCATTTCCAAATGTGGTATCAAGGTTGAGCCTAAGAAATTACATGCCTTTGATGATATACCTTTTCCCATAGGACTGAAACAACTAATAATTTTACAACAAAAAATCTAAACTAGTTGATGGTATATAACTCAATTAGCTGATAAAACTCAACCACTTTCTAGATTACTATACAAAGGAAATATATTTGACTTGGGTGAACAATGCCAAAATTCATTAAATGCTATCAAACAATATCTCTCTAATACACTAGTTAAAAATCCACTTAATATCTACCACCAAACATGCCTTGGGTAACCTGATACCATAACATTATGATAAGCACAGAGAAAGATTTAATTATTACATTGTTGATGTGTGTGTTTTTCACACCAAAGACCTCTTAGGTTTTCACTATCTCATTTCATGACTTTCTGTAATTTGTTTAGGGTGAAAATTGCATATTTTTACTCTCATACATAATCTAAATAGAATAGTAGCATGCGGCTTACAAGCCCAAAAGGGAGATTCACTTGAATTTTTAAAACCATACCCTAGGACGAATATTTACATTGATGCTATAATACAATAATTAGTTTTTGTTAGTGGAAAAATTGGTAGTTTTGGTATTTATTAATTTATGACTCACCCAATTTGAAGTGACACTAATTCACCAATAGTTAGAGATACAACCTTAGAGAATGGTGATTCTCCTCTATAATTGAGAGGGTTAGTTCCCTCGTAGGATATAAGCAATTTGGGGGTTTTATGTACTTTTCAACTGAAAGCATGAAATGAAACAAAACAAAAAATAAAAATAAAAATGGAAAAGAGGAGAAACCCATAGTGGGATAAATGTGAAGAACCACTAGGATAACTCAAGAACAAATAGTATAAATAGAAATTCTTCCTATCACACAAAAATGAAAATAGAAATAAAAAGTGTTTTGGGAATACAAGTCATATTTGAAATCACAAAGTCTACTCACAAAATTGATTTTATACATTATCTATGAAATTCTATTGAGATCAAACATGCAAAAACTTATAGACATCAATGAAGCCCATAAATGGGGCTCTCAACATAAAGTTTTGGAAACACCATTGTTGCACAACCAAATAAATGCAAAATTTTAATGGAGTCTTTACTCACAAATAATAAATCTAAATTCATAAAAAAAGAGAATTAAAATCCACAAACCCTAAAATATTCTCACTTGCTTGCTTGCATTTCATTGTTCCAATCTGGAAATAACATGGCTCCACACAAATTTATAGTTAGCTCTCTAAAAAATCTTGAGAAAAAGAAGAACCTTTACAAAATTCATATTTTTTCATTTTATAGAATATTTCCCTATGGAAGTTGAAAAGTCATTTTTTTGCCCATTTTTTATTTTCTTTTTTATTTGGACAAGTTTACAATATAAAAATAGACTTTGCAATTTAAATTTACACAATATTAATTCTAAAAGAAACTAAGAATTAATTACTAAATGACTAAAAGAAGTGTAATAATTTAATGACTTTAATTAACTCTAATTAATTATAATTAATTAATAATGTAATTAAAATAATAAATTTCTCATTGAACCCACTAAATATCAAATGTATAATTTAAACCCTGTGGGCTAGTAAAAAATCATATACTATTTATTGGGCTATGGAGTTCCATAAAATATTATGGAAAATAATAAAAATGGGAAATTAATAAAATGGTGTAGTGAAATTAAGATGACCAAATTTCACTACAATAGCTTGCTCTAGTTGTGGGACCACATTTTGGGATATAATACAAGAGAACTTCAAAAGATGATAGGGATCGATACCTCATCAACCTTACTCAAAATACAACTTCTCTTACTTGACTATTCGACCAACTAAGAAATAGTTCTTCTATCCTAATCATATGGGTATGAGCATGAGCTACCAAACCAAATACATGATTGAAAATACTACCATCTACACATTAGAACAACTTCTTACATTCATTTTTAAGACAATTTATAATTTTTTCCACCTTAACTCTATATCTTGCTTTCTTTGATTTATTCTCCTTGTTATCTATTACATCTGTATCCTAATAAATTTTCTCTTCCTTTGCATATTATATGTACATATTTATACATATTTTACCACAAAATGTCAAATTTGTGTAGATCAATAGAGATTAGAATTCATATCCTTATCAATTATTCAAAATCAATTTCCACATCTAAACTTTCTAAACATGAATGATATTATTCTATGTCACTTTAATGTTATGATTATGGATTAAACCTATTACTTCTAATGTATTTAATTTTTTGATATCTAGTGTTTATCCCTTTACCATGGTTGAAACTACTATAGATGAAAAACCATGTGCATTCTTTTATCTCCTAGAGCATGAGCTTTAATACAAATTGAAGGGAAGGTTTTGTAGTTAGAAATCTTGGAATGTTGATGTGTGATGTTTCATTAAAAAATTCAACAAACCTCTACTCTTGTACTCTAACTGCATATGTATTTAGTCTGTAACCTACTTTCCTGAATGATCATTCCATGTGGTTGCATCACAACCTCCTTATGACAAGGCATGAGAATGATTTAAACAAATTTGTCTTGTTGATCTCCTCCACATGACTTTACACCTTCCTTTTTTTTATTTTGATTCATCACATGACCTATTCAATGAAATTCCTCATTGATACATGTCAAACTTTAAATTTTCCCATTGCATTTGTATTTATCTTCTATTGCCTATCAACTATTTGATAGAATGATTGAACAAATTTGGAAAATATGAATTGTTTGACAAATAACCCAAAGAGAAATTTTTCATGTGCTTAAGATTGATTTTTTTTTTTCTCCTTGAGGCATTCATGGTGCAATTTTGTAATATTACCATACATAATTCATATTGATAATTTTATTCCTAAGACCACACTTATCATTGGAACTAGCAACATGTAGAAATCACTTGAACTACTTGACCAAAATGTTTCCATGAAAACATATTTATGGGATGTGTTTGACATTTGAATTACATTTGGATAAAACAATAATGATACCCATAGGTATTATATGATCTATTTGATAGAATGATTCACATAAGTTTGAATTATTCCACTTGGCATCAGATGGAAGAATGTTGGCAAGGTTTTAAACTCATATTTACACATGTGATGTTGGATGTGCAATGACCTTCAAACTATGTTGTATGTTCCCCATGTGGCATGTGAACCACTTGAAAAAATATCTCAAATAAATGTGAACTATAGAACTATTTGATAGAATGTCCCAAAGACAATTTGCATAGTGAATAGGTTCAAACTTTTGAGTGGTGAGGTAGTGGGATTTGTCTATTTATGACTAAAGGCTTGGATCATTTGGAGTGAATGTCAATTTATTCCTTGTAAAAAAAAAAACACCATATGTCCCTCACTATCAAATTATATCTGGTATGCATTATTGATAGGGGTGCCTCCATATATTGTCTAAAGAATTGTCCTAGACTAGATCCATGCTTGTGATTCAACCTAATCAAACATTTGTTTCTTATATCCATTTCCAGCCACAACTCATTTTATCCATGAATGTTTGAAGTTGTTTCTCCCAATGGATATAAAAGTTGTGTATTTATACCCAATTCTTGTGCTTTATGTAGAGCTTCACTAACCTAGAGAAAGTCTCTCCATCTAGTTGGTTTTATTTGACCTATTCGTGCTTTAATACAACTTGATTTTGCTTTGAAATGTAATTTTTTTTCTTTATTTACATGATTTAGATCTGATAGCCTCTCAAACTCTTTATACCATTTTGTACTCCTCAACCTTTTTTCAAAAATTTGTGCAGTCTTATTTTTATAATAAACTCATCCTTATTCAAAAAATTTAATGGAGTTGATAAAGCCTTAACTCTTTTAGCATTGATTTAAGAAATTTTAAAATATGGTATTTTATTTCTACTTTATATTGACTCCACATAATGAGAACTTGAAGACTTGTTCTACATGAAAAGAGCCCTAATACTATATTCATCATGTGATGATTCTATAACCACTTCCAAATGAAACTTAGCAATCTCAAGAATAACTCCACTCATGTTTTTGCACCCCTGACAATCAAATTTTATAATAGTAATGATTTCCACCAAATTCCATTCTCTTTAAATGGTTCATTTGATTTTAATTATTAATGATATTACACTCATTTTTGAACTAGTCCTCATGTGGGTATCTAGATTTTGAACGTACAAAGTTGTTCCAAGCCATCACTTGTCAATATTGTATTTATCCATCTAAATTTTTTTATCTCAAAAATTAAATATGCTTTTAATTGTTCTAAAGAATCCTACCTAAAATTTAACATTCCAAGTAACACTTAATACACCTTGTTCTTCTTATGGTATATTCACAAATAAATTGTAATCTGCAAAACAAACTCTATAAAATGTAAAGGCCTATAGAAACTAGTCCATGGATTTCTAGTCCTACATCTAGAGCAATAGCTACTATGTTAATTTATTTATATAATACATTAGCTATAGTAAATAGGGAAGATTTAATAATTTATGGTTTCTAATATGGTTTTGTATATTTTATCAAGGCATCCATTCTTGTCACATGTGGGCATGCCATGGAAGTCCTAGAGACAATATTGAAATGCATGCATTTCTTTGCTTATGTCCATGAAACTAGTATATTCAATCTTGGAACTATGACATCATGCTTAAATATATCTAGGGTTAGATTATTTGGACCTTTCAAGGAGAATTTATCAACCTAAGATTATTTCTTGAAACCCATAGATATTTATTTTGCTAGGAGAATGTTGATTAACAATATCCATGTTATGTTTATGATTCCATTGAAATCCTACAACTTTCTTGTTAGTTCATTGCCTTGAGATACTACATTACAATCAACTTCTATAACTTGAATGAAATTAGAGAGAATAATCTTGACAATGGCTTCACCTCAACAACATTATTACCATAACCATGAATAAAAAGTAATTTTCCTTCCAAGAATACAATCACAAAAATATTGAGCCATCGTATAATTCATTCAATGATCTATTTCACCATATCCATAAAGGACATAATGAATTTTTTAGGAAGTATTTATAGGAAAATCCTTTGAGATATATCTAACTTACTGAAAGTCTTCATAAACCAAAAGAGAAAATCATTTTTACTAAGCATAGCCATCAAAGAGGACTTGTCCTAAATAATTAAGACTTTTTCTTTCATTCCAAGGACTAACAATGTATCCATATTGGTTGTTACATGTAGTGATGAAATATAAGCACTAAATGAATAGTACCAAAGCAAGCATATATATGTGAAATTTTTTCCATAGACTTCACTAAAATAATAGGATCTTTGGTAAAGAGCATAAACTATGAAACACCTTATAGGCTTAATAAGATATAGATGGGGAGAAATAGAAAGCACCACAATAAACAAGTTATGTTTTATTGAAAACACACACACACACATAATATAAAAATAAAAAGGGAAAATAACACAAGCCAAAATTATGTAGAAAGGAAAATTATTTAGAAAGGGATGAAAACAAAAAAAGGTTAAACAAAGCCATTTACCAATTGGGTAAAATATGAGCCTTTGTGGGTCAACATTTGGCATGGTAAGGACATCATGTGTAAATACAAAATTAATAACAACATATTTTTCATTACATCAATGTAAAGGAGATGAGGTATGGCATGAAATATAAAATTGACTCAAACACTTTGCCTTGCACAACCAGAACGTATAAATCATTTGCATTTTATTCATAAATGAAGGGGATTTGCATTGATTTCAAACGTGAAGCATGAACAATGTGAGACATGCCTCCAACACCTTCATCTCTTGGTTGCTCTTGTGATTCTTCTACCATGAGTGGCTGAGCTGAATCTCCCATAGGCACTTCCACATGTGAGCTAGGGATTAAAACCTCTTGACATTCCAAATGGATGGAAATTTCTTGTAAAACGTTTCTTATTTTCTCTTCAAAGCTTGTTATGAGCTCATGTTCAACCTCATTGCAAATTTTATCTTCACTAGTATGAAGCCCAATGCCTTCATGACTTGATGATTTTGAAAGGTGGATGAATTTTCCTTTTTCATGCATTCTTTTACTTGAGTTTAAATTTGGCATGGGAAAATTTATTTTCTTTTTGCTTGTATGGATCCATAAAAGTCTTTCAAGAACTACACTCTTTTCTTATCATCAACAACTTCTTGAATCAGATTTGCTTTGAAATATGGTGTGAAAAGAAATACATTTGGTGTTGTATCATCATTTGCATAACCCCAATGAACCCCTAATTCAGTATCTTTTGAAATAGTTATCTCTTTTATTTTTTCTTCCTTTTTATATCTAATGTTTTCCAAATATGCATACTCTTTTTTCAACTGAAATATTTTCATACCTGCAACTAAAATCAAACCATGGGAAACTATAGAAAAAATAGAAAATTAGAAGCATGCATTGCATTCCATCATTCCTATAAATCTTTTTAATGGAGTTGAAAATATTCTCTTTCAAGGGGAAAATTTCCTTCAAATTTTAAGAATTAAAAGACACTTTTTTTTATCCCCAATAGAATCACCAAAAAATATTGGTATAAAAATGGGTAATTTTGGTATTTATTGATTTATAACTCACCCAATGTGAAGTGACATAAATTTACCAATATTTGGAGATATCATCATGGAGAATGGTTATTTTCCTCTGTAATTGAGAAGGACAATTCCCTCATAAGATATAAGCAATTTGGGGGTTTTGTGTACTTTTCACCTAAAGCATAAAAAGAAATAAAATAGAAAATAAAAAGGAAAAAGAGGAGAAACCCATAGTGGGATAAATGTAGAGAACCACTAGGATAACTCAAAAACAAATAATAGAAATATAAATCCTTCTTCTTACACAAAAATTAACATAGAAGTAGCAAGGGTTTTGGAACACAAGGCATACTTGGAAGCACAAAGTCTCCTCACAAACCTAATTTTACATACTAGGTATGAAATTATATTAAGATAAAACATGAAAAAACTCATGGAAATCAATGAAACTCATATATGGGGCTCTCAACACAAAGTTTGGGAAACACCATTATTTTACATAACCAACTAAATATAAAAAATTTAATGGAGTCTTTTCTCACAAATAAAAAATCTAAATTCATAAATAAAGAATTAAAATCTACAATACCCAAAAGAGTCTCACCCACTTGCTTGCATTTCATTTTTCCAATCTGTAAATAACATGGCTCTACATAAATTCATAGCTAGCTCTCTCCAAGATATTGAGGAAAAGAAGAACCTATATAAAATCTATATTTTTTCTTTTGTATACTACTTCCCTATGGAAGTTGAAAAGTCATTTATTTTCCCATTTTTTATTTAGACAAATTTACAATTTATATTTGTACACAATAATTTTTTTATCGATATTCACTTTTGACTGGAGCTATAAACTAGTTTTGGGGCACAAATCAGGGGCATAGTCCCGAAGAACTATTAAACCAATATACCACATCTAGCCTAGAAACACCTTGTGAGATTAGAATTTGGGTGAGGATGGGAATAACCAACCCACTTTACCAACCCTTCTCCGTCTCATTGGCATATTTATAGATAATATTAATCCTAAAAGGAATTAAGAATTAATATACTAAATGACTAAAAAGAGGTATAGTAATTTAATAAATTTAATTAATGCTAATTAATTATAAAATAATTAAGTGTAATTAAGCCAATAAATTTCCCATCAAACCCACTATATCAAATGTATAATTTATAACCTGTGGACTAGTCAAAAATGATGTCTTGTCTATAGGGATATGGATTCTCATAAAATATTATCAGAAATAAGAAAAAATACAAAAATGATGTGAAATGAATAGAATTATATAGTGAAATTTATGCAGCCAAATCTCATTACAACAATCTCATAAAAATGTAAAAAAGAGAGAATGATACGTCAGGAAATAAGGTCTTATACTTTAGTTGAGTGATCCTTTTGCTTAAACAATAAATATTGAGATCTATTGCAAAGTAATAAATGTTCTTCAAACCTGGTTAAGCACTTAGATCAGAATGAATGTAGAGAAAGAGTCAAAGGGATCATGATTATTAGTTAATCTCATAAATATCTCCTTGAAATATAAATTGATAATAGGAAATAGTTTAGGCACATCTTAATACAAAATAATATAAATATTCAATTTTCTATAAAAGAAATAGTAATAACACATTTAATTAGATAAAAACAGATCAGATATTAACTATCTAAGATAATTGGAATAACTAAATCATGCATTATAATCTACTCACAATAAATCATGTAAACCTATACATTAATCCCTTAGAGCTTAAAAACATTTAGCATCAGTCTAAAATTAAGAATAAATAAAAATTAGAACATACAATAAAAAGCCATGAACATTCCAACATAATTTTGAATTTCTCTATCTACATTTTATTAAAAAATCCCTTCTCTTGGAAACTGACTATTGAGTAAGTTAACTAGCATTGTAATTTGGCCAACAAAATAAAGAACATACCATTACAACATTTAAAAAAGGTTTTTTTAAAGATTTCAAGACCCTACCCACTTACGACCATGATTAAAAATTATTTATAAGGAATAGGAAAATATATAAGAGATAAAAAATAAGAAAATGAGCACAAATTGACAACAACATAGTGGGCTTTTCCTTTTTGACCACCCCCAACACTATCTACTACTTAAAAAGACTTATTATGCCTTTAATTATCTTATAAACCCATGTTAGTCTCTTACAAAATATTAGGGCTATCATGGCTTCTCCATGTTTGATAAATGTGCCCACCTTTCAATGCTACAAGTAATTATAATGGATGACTATAGGTTGTTACAGTGCCTAAATATTTTATGGTTTTTTAAGTGGTGTTGGCCATCAAGAATTAATGTGTATTTGGAGTGACATGATCATTGTGTTAGACAACCAAGTGCCTTGGTTTCCTTCTTTTTTGTTTCTTTTCCACAAGGTTCGATATCATGTAGCCATGAATTTAGTTTTGAGCCTTTAAATCATAGTATGATTCCTTTGAAAACACTTTCAATGATGAGAAGTGTTGTTTTTTGACTTCTTCACCTACTATAGAGTATATAATTACATAGATAAAATGCATAAAATGAAAACATGTGGCATGTTTTGTTTAGGTTGCATTCCTATAGGGGTTTGAACATTGAAACATAATGTGCCTTCCATTTGAACTATGACACTACAAAAATGAGTTGTGGTACTGATCAATGACATGTGGTAGTATGAAATTGATTTGCATTTTTTTAGAATTAAGCATTACTTTGTAAATGTATTTATCCATTAAGATACAAATCCATGATTGAATTCATCACTATCAAGCAGTATATTTTGGTAGCTTCACATCCTTGAAATATAATTTATATGTAAATTTATTTTGGAATATGAAGGCTACATATTTATGAAACATGTTTCATGCTACTAATGAGCTGAGTTAGACTTGCCTTTGAAGAGATGTGTAAGTGAGAGTAAACATGAGTTTGATACTTGGAAAGTTTTGATTCCCTTGTATCCTCACAAGTGTTTGGTCATAGTGAAATTATTTTGGTAAGTCATGAAGATGTGATAATTTGACTTATGGCATTGCTTAAAGACTCAGAACCTTAGCAACTTAGATTTATATACATTTCAATTGTAAAAAATGCAAAGCTATGAATACGTGCCATATGGACTATAAGATTCAAATCACTAACTTATAAAGGTTTCAATGAGTTGTAAAGTGTTTTCATTTCCTACAACAATGACATGTAACCTCTAGTTGATTATGAAAAATTATGAAAATGCTACTAAGTATGAATGTTACAACATCATACAAATATATGAAGAATGTGAATAAGCCTATGAATCACTAAAATAAAGGTGTAAAAGATTTTTAAAACTAGTGATAATGAACATGAAGTTCATAACCAATCATTCAATAATTGACTAAGTAAAGAGAGCCAAGAATAATGCAAGATAAAGCAAAGGAAATAAATAAGTAAAGAGAGCCAATAATAATGTTAAATAAAGTCAAAACATATTGAAAATTTTTATGAATAATCTCTAAATTTTTGGAATTTCTTTCAAATGTCCAACGTGAAATAGTCATTAGTATATTTTATAATTATTAGACCTAAAAAACCAAATTGAAAATAATTATTTTAATATTATTTTTTATGTTTTGTTTATTTTTTTATTTTAAATTTGGGCCCCTAATCATAAAAATAATGGGATGTTGTAGTCATAACAAAGGGTGACCTTTCCATGGAAAACATTGTTAAGTGTTTATAACTCATAATTTCTATTTTTACTTTAGACACACCAAAAAGACCATGGGAGTAAATTTGACATTATCAAATAAAATGGGATATTTGGGTTAGTTTAAATACATAACATACTAAGTTTTAATACATCCAAAAAATTAAAGTGTGTGAATATTGATTCACATACATTTATCTTTAAGATTTTTGACATAGCATAAGAGTAACTTTAATGATTCAAACTTCTAAAAGGAACTTCATTTCATTCATTCATTGTCTAGGGGTAAGCCTTGGGCATTTCATTTTTGGTAGGCAGGCATAAATAGAGTCTAACATAGATACCTCTTATTCCACTTTAGGCCTTGTTCTATTTCTAGTCGAGTGTCCATAGCCCTAATGGAAGTCACCTAAATCACCATTTCTTAGGATAAAAAGTTTAATTTTATAATAATATTTATATTCTCCTTTTGATTTTATTTACTCTAATAAGGTTTGGAACCAATATATCCAAGGTAAAAAGATTAATTCAAAAAATAATTATCATAAAAAAATTCTCTTCTGCTATTTTAAAGACCCAAAAGTAAATTTTAATCTGTAAAAGTATAGCATTGACTTATATTTAGTAATAAAACTATTATTAATTCACATGATAATTTTGTAAACAACTAATCCATTTTTTACTTAAAAAATATGAAGCATTGTACCATGGTATTGGCTATCTTAAATAAAATTAGACCTTCCATATTTTAAATTCTTTATAGTGATTTTTTTGCTTATTTAGCCAATTTGAAAGTGTCTAAGGGATATAATGACATGGAATTCAAGGATGTATGGACTCAAAAAACTAAAAAAATTTGAAGAAGGGGAAGGAAAATATTTTCTGATTCTTTTTATAAGCTACTTATTGAAAACTTTTAAATCGATGAAAATAGATAGGGTAAACCTAGAAGAAAAGGAAAAAAAGATAGAAAGTAGTAAATATATAAAATAAACTAAAATTAAATTAATATTACTTTAATCTAAGTTTTCATTGGTCCTAAACTAAAAAAAATGGTCACAACTATGCGGGTGGACCTAAAAACCTTGCATGAAACATTTAGAATTTCCTAGCAAGAGCAAGCTTTCAATTTTTATAGTTATTAGTCTAAAATAAGGATCCTAAAATAAGGATAGTTATTATATAAAAAATTAATTAAATTTATACATTACAAATCCAAGAGTATGAATAAGGATATGTTTCACATCATGAGAATTTATGCATCATTGTTATCCTCTATTTTATTACCAACATATTATTTTGGGAAATTGGCCTCACTAATATCTTGATAATTAAATTACATGAAAGACACTATTTATTCATCACTTGATGTATCCTCATTTTTTTTTATTATTCTATGTGAACCTCTTTTTCATCACTCTCAAATTTAGAATATACATAAAAATTTCCATGTTCAACATATTCCTTAATATCACATTCATTTTCATCTACAAAAAATGCACTAATTAATTTAATTGTAAGACCTCAATGAAAGGAAGGATAATTCATTGTTTTATAAAAATGACTCCCTATCCAACGTGATAGACTCTATGAATGCTAAAGCTAAATCATATTTAGATGTTTTTAGGAACATGGATATGAGAGGATCTACAGAATTTATGTGTGTGTGTGTGTGTGTGTGTGTGTGTCTATATATATATATATATATATATATATATATATATAAAATAGTAGCTTATCGAGGTTTATAATTGAGGGGAATGCTGATATAGATCTCTTAAAATCTATGATTTAAAACCCCGATTGTCTTATTTGGTTGTCTTTTTAAGCATGAGAAATTGGTTCAACAAAGTAAAAGGGTCAATTAGCTATCCAAAATATTAAATAAAGGCATCTTGTAATTCATTCTAGTTGTGAATTGAACTAGGCACAAATTTAGAAACTAATCATATTCAATACCGAATAATATGAAATTAAACAACCTACATGATACATCCTCATGCTAAATATTTAATAATTCCATAACATTTATGAAAACATGAACATGTTTTTTTGTTGATATATCATTTCAAGACTTTTAAATGTACTTGAAATCATTTAATGGAATTTTGTGTTGGAAATCAAGGATAATAATGGTTTTTTCACCAAGACAAGGCATGTTTTTATCTCTTTTTATTTTATAGTTTTCTAATTTTTAGGATTCTTGATATATTTGACAGAAACTAAAATAAAAACACATATGAGGGAGCCTAATAAATAGAGACCCTCCTTATAGTGCCATTTGAAGTCTCTATTTATGTGTGTTTTATGAAAACTAGATAACTCATGAGTTTTCACCCTCTCATTTTAGGATAGTTGTTAATTTTTCTAGGGCATGAGTTTCAATTTTTCAACTCTTTTACATAGTCTTCATGAAAGATCAGTGTGTGACGTACAAGCCCACAATGAATATTCACCTGAAAGATCATAAACACACCCCAAGATGCATACTTATAATGATGATATTAAAAAATAGACATGTTGAATAAAAATTAAAACATAGGTAAGGGTAAGGTATAAAAGAAGGTTTCAAACTTTAGCTAATTGGTCTTTTTTCTTAAACAATACCTATTAAGATCTACCACAAAATAATATGCATTATTCAAATATAGTTAATCACTTATATCTAAATGAACACAAAAAAAGAGTCTAAGGGAAAATAATTATGATTTAATATCATAAATATCTCTTTGACAAATAGATTGATCTCAAGAAATAGCTTAAACACATCTTACTACAATAGTTTTATAATGATCTAGTTTGTTGTACAAAACAACAACACATTTAGATAGAGTAAAAATGAATTAGATATTAACTATCTACAATGATTAGAATATATAAATCACACATTATAAAATACTCCTAATAAAAAATGTAAACCTATAAAATAATCATTTAAAGCTAAAAAAAACACTCAACATCAGTCTAAAATTGAGAAAGAAGAAAAAATGGAACAAACAAGAAAAACCCATGAGCATTCCCATAAAAACATGATGTTCTCTCTTTTCATTATTTTTATAGGTTTTATGGGAGCCAAATTCATTTAAATTATGGGAATTTTATCATTTTTATCATCCAACTCAGTAAAATAATCAACTATGAAATATGAATAATCTGTAAAAATGTTGAGCCTTGAAAAATGTTATTTTCTAGTGTATGAGATAAAATAACATATTTATGGTTTTAAAAGTAATTTTTAATCACATATTTAGATTCATATAAAAAATAGACAAGTTAAAAAAAATGGCATGTCATTTTTATTTTGTATGTAAAGGATGTGGCCTTTGGAAGTTGGAAGACTTTCTTTTTAGTTAGTTTCAGGAGTTGGATTGATGACCTCTAGCACTATAACTGATGACCTCTAGAGCTTGATTATTCATTTTTGGAGCTCAATTATTGATCTTTAGATCCACATGAATATGAAAAATTAAAAATATTGGCTTCACCTTAGTGGTTTATTTTACTATCTTAGTATTTTATAAGGTTGGTAAAGGATAAATATAGGTCTTATCAAGACAAAGAGAACTAGGAAAGATGCATGAGAAGATGAAATGAATTGAAGCATTTTATCTTCAGTTTCTAACTCTTATAATTCTTTTACAAGTTTAATATATAATTTTATGTATAAATATGAACTTATATAGTTCATTTGATTAGAAGAGATAAAGGAGAATATCAAAAATATGTCCATCTAAGAAGGAGGACTACACAACTAAGGTAACTAAGTTTAGTAGTTAGAGACTACACAACTGAGATAATTGAGTTCAGTAGTTAAAGACAAAATCATTCAGATAACTTAGTTTAGTATTTTCTCCATACTTGAGATGAAAGTATTCATCTAAACATTGTAAAAATCATTACAAGTATGGGATCCATGAGGATTGTTTTAATTATAAGCCCAAGAGGTAAAATATTGTAAACTACATAACATAGTGGAGATGAGGAAGAATGGTTTCACTATTGCTTAATTTTTCTCATATTAAGTTTATGTGTTTTTTGTTATCTATATTTTTGGTTTATGTGTTTTTTGGGTTTACTTACATGTTTTAGATGATATTTTTTGATTATGTATCACTTCAATCTTATACACTTGAAAAACTCATGACCATGGTTATTCCTCTTAGTTTTACACATGCCTTACTTCTATAAGCCTCACATATGCTCTATCTTGTGACCCTTTACCTATCTCTTAGTTTTACCAACCTTATATTGATGACATAGACATCCCATGTTTCCTAAAATACTTAAAATGTACTTATCTTATTCATATATGAGTACTAAGCCTATGCTTGTTCTCCTTATTCATAGACACTAATGTCTTATTCAAATTGTAATGTTGATGTTACTATCCTAGCTTTACATAAGTGTCTAGCATATCAAGTCATCTAATTTTCAAATGAAATGTATTACAATTCTTAGCCTAAGTGATTTAATGCGATTTATCTCTTGATAAGATTAGTATAAATATAATATCAACCCTCACTCATTCCTCGCCTATTAATCAGACCAAATGAGCACTCAAGAAGAACTCAAGTTACCAATTTTTTTCTTATTATGCCGTATTCTAATATTATTCAAAGTAAAAACCTATATATAGGTCTAAATTACTAAAGGAATAGTCATAAGGTCATATTTTCCAAGTTACAATCTATGTCACTATTATACTTGCTTTACACATTACATGATTCACATAAGCTAACACATAAGGGAGAAATACATAATTTTTAAGCCCTCATATAAAGTATTGGTTATGTATGAAACACCCTTTGATAACAAAGTCATTGTGGGTTAGTGTGACATTGTGTCCTCACTAACCCATTTTTCCCTAAGGTTGCATTAAACATACAAATTTAGGGTTTTACATTTCATCAAGAGAAATAGTCCATGACCCAAATATTAATGAACTAGAGTAAAGGCTAAAATAAACCCAAAATCATCTATGTGGTTACATCTTATTTGAGAACATATTCCATATAATACACTAGCATCAAGCTCAGATACTAACATCAATAAAACTATCCCAAGATGATGTAACTATCTAGAGAACCAAAGGCACTGAATCTAAAATCTAATAATAGTTATAGAAATGTCTTCCTACCTAATTCCCACTTATACAAAACATAATATTTTATTATCATAATAATTATCTAAGTATTTTTTAGGTCATTTTTATATCTAGCATAGTTGTACTTTCCATCAATAACCTATCTCAATTTTATAAATTCACTATATGGTACATCTAAGTTTAGCGAATCTATATATATGATGTTCACCCTTGTACCCTATAATTTTTATATGCTTAACCCCATTTAACCACTAAATAATATCCTTATCCTAATTAAGGTTAAACATTTGGTGAACCTAATCTTTAAACATCAAACCCTATGCCAACTAGGGTTTTTTAATTTCTTTTCCTATTATTGATCCCTAATTGATAAATATTATAGTCATGTTTGTTGTGGACATATATATAAATTATTTTATTGTAAAATAAATTATATTTTATATATTTTTATACATTAGTTACTTGGTTAAATCCATTTTATCTATACAGGATTTAAAATCTACATTCTGGCATACTCTTTGTTCTAATGTTTACAATGATATTTTACCTATTATTACAAATCACCAAAGGGAATGTATGAAGAAATAATTCGTCCCATGCCATATTCCCATCCTATCCAAGGAAATTATTTTTCAAACTTCCCTCTTAGGCTTGTTACACTGATCATCCCATTATAAATATGTCATTTTGGATGCATTGTGTATGTCTATGTTGCTTTATAATATGGAAATGCCATATGTGGCTTCTATTTTAAACTCTATAAAATGGTTTTGACATAATATTTACTTTTAAAAATAGGATTTTCCACCATAAAATCATATAAATATTTGTTTTCCACTCTACATCTAAGAGCATGTCTGTAATAAAATGGTAAAATGAATTCTTGTAGACAATGATTTTGGACTTAACATTTTAATATATATTTTTTATCTTTAATTGGCATCGGTCCTTAAAAATTGCCACCATATAATATTTTCATCAATGTATTTGATAACATTTAATAAGTGTTGGGAGAAATAACATTGAATATTATTATAGGTCACTGTACCTTACCTACTCTATGTCAAGTTTTGCCAAATGAATTAGATAATAACATTATCTTGGGATAACCTTGGATACATGAGATGTAATAATTTCCATCCACTTTTAATTAATTCTTAAAATCCAATCATCATGGATTCATTTAAACTTATCTTATAGATATTAATACCTTCATACATTATGTAATGATAAACAAAATGGATAATACTACACCATAATATTATAATCCCAATTTAGGTTCTCATTATTTATAAAAATATGGATCTAAAGAATAGGAATTAGGTAAAAATGAATGAGGAATATATCAACCTATTTATCCTTCAACATATAAAATTTTTCAGGGTTTGGGTTTTTAAAAAAAATTGTAAGTCACAAACATATCTTGCATTAGACAACTTATTTTCAAAAAGCCAAAATAGAATGTCTAAATATTTTTACGAGTGGTCAACCCTAATTTTATTGATTAACATGATTCCTAAGCATTTAGACACTATGAATTTTTCAATGATGAATCCTTGCTAGATTATTTGTGGGCATACGAGAATCTCCCTTCCTTCTATCAAAATAATAGGTTTCCTCATGCCACTTTTGCTCATGCCTACTTTGGTGAAAGTGATAGTAATAATGTGCAATATGATATGTCACCTAATATTATTACAACATAATTTATAAAAGAGAGATCCATTTTCATAAATGAAGAAACTATCCAATATAACTATGGAGTAGTTAAGGACCCTCAACCAGTTCTATTAGTTGCAATGATACAGGAAGATGAAGGAAACAACCTATCGATGGGTACTTCATGATTATCCTAAAATACTTTCTTGGGATTATGATCCAAAACTCAAAATTATTCGTTGAATAATATTTCAATAACACACAAATATTAATGTCATCTCTGAGAAGAGATGTTTTATTGCTCAAAATTGCAGATACAACATATGTCTATCTCTAGGAAGAGATGTCTATTTTCCTTTTAAATATGCGTATCTATTATACCTATTTTTTAATTTATGAGGAGGATGTGGAAGGTCACAAATATCGAGGGAGATGAAATAGTTGGACTTCCATGAATTACAACACAAAATTCAAGAAATTACTATTTTTATAACTTACTATTTTTAGACCGCACTACTAAAATTAAAATTTGGGGCACTTCCATTTGATTTTCAAGGGTCAAAACCCACTAAAATTATCTCATGTCATCTCATGTAATTCTCCTCATTCTTATCTTTCCAATGGTTTAAATGGGGAGTCAAATAGAGCTATGGTACAATATTTATGGCTCCCAGAAGTTCTACCACTAATTGGGGTAGGATCATCGCTTGAATTGTCACTTGAAGTGTTACCTAGATCATTGCCTGAAGTGTTGTCTAGATCAAATTATTTCAATAACTTGAAATCAATCCATTGGAGGCAATATATAATAGATTATTGTACCTAGATGTAAAACCATTTAAATAAAATATTCAAAAATTGCATCTCAAGGTAGTGATATTGGTAAATGTGGAAATCCATAAGCCTTTAGATGTTGGATTTATACATACTATCACACATTCTGAATGGGTGTCCAACTTTGTACCTATAAAAAAACCTAATGGTGACATGCATTATTTTATTGATTACTAATATTTAAATAAGGATTATCCAAAAATTGGTTTTCCTTTACCTAATATTGATATGATTATCAATTCTATAGTTGGATATGAGACATTTTCATTTATGAATGGATTCACAAGATATAACCAAATAAAAATTAACCCTGTTGATCAATAAAATAAAACATTTACTACTCCTTGGAGTACATTTTACTATACAATAATGACTTTTGGGCTAAAAAACAAATGGGACACATATCAAAGGCCCATGGCTCATATAGTCCCTAACTTTATACATAAAACTATTGAGGACTATGTTGATGATTTACTTTCCAAATCTAAGCATCATCAAGATTATACTACTAATTTGTGACAAATATTTGAACACTTATGTAATTTTAATGATTGATTAAATTAAAAAAATGTGTTTTTGGGGTTTCATTAGGAAAACTCTTTAGACACATTATCTATCAATGAGGCATCAATATTGATATATAAAAGGTAAAATCCATTATCAAAATTCCACTGCCAACCAATCTCAAATAGTTGTGATGCCTACAGGGCCACATTTAGGCTATTGGATGCTTCATAGATCAATAAGATGATAAAATAATTCTTTTTATATGTTTTATAAACAAAGACACCAATTTTATATGGGACAATGTGTGTCAACAAATCTTTCATCAAGTTAAAACATATTTATAAAACCGACTAGTACTCATGCCTTCTATTCTAGATAAACCATTGCTTCATTATATCTTGGCTACTCATGAGGACCTTAAGGACCTATTAGCATAATATGATGATGATCATAGATAACATGTAATCTATTACATCATTCACTAGTTGGTCGATTATGAATGAAAATATTTTATAATTGAAAAGTTATGTTTAGCCTTGGTTTTTATTACTCAAAATCTATGACATTACTTACTCAATAATGAGGTTCATGTCATAATTAAATAATATGCATTAAGGTTCCTTATGAATAAAACACACCTCATTGGTCACATATCAAAATTAATGATGTAACTCATAGAGTTTGATCTAAAATTTGTAGCCCAAAATTCAATAAAGGGTCAAGTCATAGTCAAATAGTTGGATATAACTCCTTTACCAGACTCTTTTCCACTCACAAAGTATTTTTGGTATGATTTTGATGCATATAATATATCTTCTATTTCAAAATGTCTAATAAGAGTGGGTGTTGGAATTTTATTGTGTACTTCTGAGGGTGAATACATGCTTTCTCTTTAAAATTAGCTTTTTCTTGTACCAAAAATATAGTCGACTATGAGTCCTTGATAATTAGATTATCCATATCACATAAGTTGGATATAAAAGACATCTAAGTTTTTAGTGAGTCTCAATTAGGTTTTAATCAAGTTACTAATCATTACCAAATGAAATAAGAGTATCTTTTCCCATATAAGTAAATGGTATATAAACTCACACAAACATTTGACACTTTTTTTATCGATAATATTCCATGTAAAGATAACCACCATGTAGATGATATGGTAAGCACAACATACTTTATGACTATGATGATCATATGAAATTTACAATATAATATCTATTAAATCCTCCTATTTCTTTTGATCAAATTAATACCTTGGTCATTTTTACTATTACCCACAGTACTATAAACACATAATGATACACTGATATTTATAATTTTCTTTATCAAAATTATATACTAGACCATTTTACATGAAATGATAAATGGAAATTATGATGTGAAGCATTCTAATTATTAGAAATGATTTATTCAAATAATTTTTTGATGGAAAATTACTATGATGCTTAAACAAAGATGAAACATGCACAAAACTCTTAGAAATGCATGACAATGAATGTGGGGGGCACTTTAGCAGATGAGCCATGTCCCAAAAACTATTATTTCAAGGTTATTATTAGCATAAAATGGAACAAGAATTTATCAATCAAAAATCATGTTTATAATGCCAAAAATATAATAATTTAAATCACACACCATCGTATGAGATATAGCTAATTGTCTCACCTTGGCCCTTTTCCTTATGGGGTTTTGATTTGAATGGAAAAATTAATCTAGTATCCATTTCCAGACATAAATTCATCATTACAGCCATAAACTATTCTAAAAAATGGGTATAATCCATTCCTCTTAATTTTACCAAAGGGGATGACATATGTAAGTTTTTTATGACTAATATTATTTCCTATTTTATCATTCCTTCAACTATCATTTATGATAATGGATCATCCATTAAAAACAAAATGGTTAAATGATATTGTAGTAAATACAAAATTAAACACACCTTTTACACACCTTATTATCCATAAGGTAATGGGTATGCAAGGGTAACAAATAAAACCATTGTCAAGAGACTTGGTAAGATGGTTGAATGTTACAGTACTGATTGGCACTAGTAGATGGTGTATGCTTTGTTGGCATACCACACTAGTGTTCATACACCTAGCTAGGCTAAACCTTATTCCTTGGTATATAGTATAGAGGTAGTTTTACTAATTGAGATAGAAATACATTATTTACATGTTTCTCTCAAAGATATTATCAAAGATAATGAATACCATGAAAATATATTGCATCAATTAGAATAGATAAGTGACAAACACACACAAGCTACCAATCACTTCCATATATTACAAGATTGCTTTAATTAAGCATATAAAAAAAAGGTTTAACCACATGAATTTAATGTGGGTGACCCAGTAATAAAATAAAATCAAAACGACACTAATACGAAAAAAAACAAGAAAGGAAAGTTCAAACCAAATTAGTTGGGACCATTCATAATTGTAGAAAATTTGGGAAAATGTCTATACTGGCTTATTACACTTGAAGGAAAACCTTTAAAAAACATCATAAACTTGTGTAAATATTTTATGTGAAATACACACCTAAGTCTCTTCCAAAAAATACTAAAAAATACAAAAGTAGTTTTAGCATCTACATGTTATATTGGGTCCATGTTGAGGACTAACATATAATCTAATCATACATACACATATATAGGTATACATAGATACATGATACACTTATGGGTGTTGTGAATTCCCTCTACTAACATCATTAGGATGTTGGGGGCATCAATCTTCTATCATCTTGATACACACAAGTTATATGATTCAATGGTCACTCTAAACTATAATGTTTAAGCTTACATATACCTGTTATCTCTGATTATAAATTACACATGGTACTTGATATTCTATATACTTGGTTTTTTTTCATAAAATATTCAATCTATGGGCCACAATGACATGTTTATGCTAGTTGCTTATGTTTTTCCTTTACACACTTCCTTGACTATTTTTCCTTGCTATTACCTTATTTTTCAAGCATTTGAATATGTTCTATTGTATGTGGCCCCTGAGCTCATTATTTCCTTATTTTACATTTGAATATGTCATTGCCTTCTATGAACATTTGAATATTTCATTTATTTCTTTTGTGGACATTTACCTAAGTCATGTCCATTCAATTTTGTGGCATTTAAACATGCCCCTTATTTGTGTTCTCCTTGGACCATTGCCTTTTGACTTAATTTTGAGTGCTATTATGGGTGTGCTTTCTTTTACTATTACTATATATACATTGACATGATATTTATCATGAATATTATGCCTAAATTTGATGGCATTGGTTCTATATGCTTCAATGTTACATCTAACTAGACATATTTCCTTCTATATGATATATGGTTACATTCATAAATTTATAGTTGTCTTACCATTTTAAGGTGAGATATCTACCATTTCCTCTTTTTAACTCACCTCAAAGGTGGCGTGGGGGGGGAGTATTAATGGGGGTTTGTCATGGTGACATGGATTCTATGTCATTCATAGTTTCTATATTATAGTGGGAGCATGCTTTGTAGGCATTTCATCCACCATCACTTAGTATATGGTACTTACACTAGTTTTTAGATTTAGTGGGTGTATGTCATGATGACATGCCTTACACACATTCAAAATTTCAAATTTAATGGGGGAATTATTGGGAACTATGTTCTTCACATTAATTCAATATGGTACTCATAATTTATAGATTTAGTGGGGGCATGCTTTGGAATCATGTTCTCCACACCTACTCAATTTTTAGCATCTCTAGTCTATAGTGGGGTAATGTTTTACATTGGTACTTATATTAGTTTCATATTTATCCATATATAGTGGGGCCATGTTTTAGAAGCATGTCCTCTACACTTACATAATTTTTTGAATTGGCCAAAGAACATAACTATATGGTTCAGATACACATTTGTAATGGAATTCTATACATGGTACTATTGTTACACATAGTTTCAATATGAGACAAATATAAGGTGTATATTATATGTAGTATGTGCCTAATATTTCAAAATATAAATCCAATTTAGATTCTAAAACTATTACATTTATTGATACCCAACTATTATGGACATTCATGAGCCAATATACTCTAATAGTTGGTTCATATTTTGGTATGCCTGGGGTGATTAAATTACTCAATATTTCCAAATTTTTAGTTTGTAATTGATCATACAAAATCATTGGGTTTGATGGTTGTGCTAATCTCAAGTGCTAGGTGGAAACTCACTTTTGCTTCAAATTTGGGGGCATGTGCTTTCCAACTTCTCTCTCTATTTATCTATCCACCTATCTCCTTAGATATACACAATTTAAATATTTATCTATAATTAACCTCATCTTAGTTTCAAAACATTAAAATGATACATCTTTTTTAAAAACAACTTTATACTAGGCAAGGTAGTTACAACGACACATAGGCATACTCATAAACCTTGCTCTTTAAATTTCAATATTTTTCAAGTACTTTTGACCCAAATTATATGCACTGATTATAAACTATAATATTATCTTGGTTGTGTGTGAGTCACTAACAAGTCACTCAAACATATCTCTATCTAATCACTCAAATTAAACTCAAGTAAAGACAAGGTGTGCATACATACCTAGATACTTATTCGTTTTCTTTAAACTAGTAATTTCATTAATATATTAAAGTGGGGGGGTATAGATGACATTTTATGATTATGTATCACCTTAGTCTTATACATTTGGAAAAATCATGAACCTATATATTCTTATTAGTTCTACACATTCCTTACTTCCATAAGCTTTGCATCTACTCTATCTTGTGCCTCTTGGCCTATCTCTTAGTCTAAAAAAACTCATATTAATGAAATATAAATCCCATCATATAAAAAATGCTTAAAATGTACTTATATTATAACTCTATAAGTTTTGAGCGTATGCCTGATCTCCTTCTCCGTAGACACTAACATCTGAGTCAAATAGTAAGGTCAATGTTACTGTCCTAGACAAATACAAGTGTCTAGTACCCTCAAGTCATCCAATTTTCAAATGAAATTTATTAAAATTTTCATCTTAAGTGTTTTAATGTTAATTATCTCTTGATAATATTAGTATAAATATAATATCAACCCTCATTCATTCCTCACCTAGTAACCAGACCAAAAGAGCACTCAAGAAGCACTCAAGTTACCAAAAGATTTCTTATTCTATCCTATTCTGATATCAGTCAAAGGAGTAACCTAGATATAGGTCTAAAGTATTAAATGAGTATTCATAAGGTTATATTTTCCAAATGACAAGATAGGTCATTTTTGTACTTACTTTACACATTTCATGATTCACATATAAGACAACACAGGGGAGAACTACATGAGTATGAGGCCCTCTTCTAGATTATTAGATATGTAGGTAATGCCCTTTGATAGTGAGTTCATTTTGGGTCATCTAGATACTATGTTATCAGTAACCAATTTTTCCCAAGGTCACATTGAGGATGCAAATTTAGGGTTTTACCATTTCACCAAGAGAAACAATCCATGACCTAGATTTGAATTCACTAGAGCAAAGGAAAAACCCAACCTGGAATCATCTAGGTGGTCATAACTTTATTGAGCATAATTTTACATACATGACACTAACATTAATGCAATTATCCCAAGATGATTCAATTATCTAAAGATCTAGAAGTACCAGATCTATAATTTGACGACTATTCTAGATCTATCTTACTACTTAGTTCCCACTTGTACTAGATAAAACATTGTATTAGCATCAAAAATATCTAAGTAATTTATTTTATGTCGTTTATATATCTATCATATTTTTACTTTTTATTAATAACTTATCTCTTATAAATTAAACATATGGTACATTTGACTTTAGCACATTAATTGGCCTACTATAGATCTGATACTCACCCTTGTGCCCTATAATTTTTATATGATTAACCATATTTACCCAAGTAATATACTTATTCAAATTAGGGTTAAGCACATGTTTACATTCCTTGAAACTAGGCTAATATAGAAACATTTAAGAGAGCTCAAGACTTGGCCTTAAATGTTAAAGAACTTCACATTTGGTATTGCACATCTATGCAAGAATTTTAATTGAAATCATGTATGGATTAGTACCATGTTTATATTTTGGAGGTAAAATCATAATGTGTGTAGCATGTGGTGATTATATGTGAAGGTTTGAATATTATTTTGTATGTTGTATAGTTAGTTTTAAGAACTAGAATGCATAATAAAATGGTTTTGTGTGTTTTTATATGGAATATAACTTAATGAAAACAACTTGATTGAAATGGTCCATGTTGATGAAAATTAAAATGGAATATCCACCTAGTTTATGAATCATCTTGGTAGTTAGCTAGTGAAGAATCTAACTAGCAACATAGTTTAACCAACAAACCAGAGAGTCAACTATTAAAATGTTTACAAAATGTGTTTTTATAGATCATGGGACCCTACCCAATTATGACCATGATGAAAAATTATATTACAAAAAATGAGAAAATACGTAAGAGATAAAAATGAGGAAATGGGCACAGCTAGAGAACAACAAAATGGGTCATTCCATTAGGACTATGCTAACATTATATATCACTTCAAAAGGCTTCATATGCCTTTAATTATTTTACAATCCTAGGAAAATCTCTTAAAAATTATCAGGGATAGCATTGTTTCTCAATGATTTATAAATGTACCCACCTTTCAATGCCATAACTATTGACAATGGATGACTAAATGTTTTTCCAATGCCTACAAATTTTATGATTTGTTGGGTAGTGATTACCATAAAATTTGACTATGTTTCTTTCAAGTGACATGGTCATTGTGTTGAATGATTATGTGTTTCTATGTTCTTATTCTTTACATACTTTCCATGTGGCACCATATCACATAGTAATAGATTTAGCTCTGAGCCTTTAAATTTTAGCCTACTTATTTCATAAATGCTTGTAGTGCTGAAAAGTGTCATTTTTTAACTACTTTACATATAAATATTATATAAATACATAGTGAAGACCCACAAAATGAAGGCACATGGAAAAATTTTCATGGGTCAGATTCATATAAGGGATTGAACATTGAAACATATTGTGCATTCCCTTTTAACTACAACACTATGAAAATAATCCATGTAACATTGATTAGTGATGTGTGGTAGCATGTGATTGATTCACATTCTTGTAGACTTAATAACTACTTTGAAAATGCATTTATTATTTAATCCATGAATCCACAATTAAATTTTTCACTGATAAATGGTAGAATGTGATAGCTTGACATCCTTGTAGTCTATTCTATATGTAAACTTATATTTTAATAGAATAGTCATGAATTTATGAGAACATGCCATGTGGTACCAATGATCCAATTGATACTTGAATTTGAAGAGATATGGAAGTGAAAGTGAACATGAGTTCAACACTTGTAAAGTTATGATTACTTCATATATTATCAAGTTATTGAGCACAACAAACTTATTTTGACAAGTCACAAAGATTCAAGAGTTTGGAAATGTGACATGTGGCATTACTTGAAGACTCAAAACATTTATGTCTTAGATTTTTCAAATTTTCAAATATGAACAAGCATGAATCTATGAATATGTTCCATATGTAATATAAGAGGAAAATCAATACCTTTAAAATGTTGAAATAAGTTACAAAGTGTGGCCAATTCCTACAATGATGACATATGGCCTTTGACTATCTATGAAGAAACACAAAATTGTGACTAAGTCTAAATGTTATGAATTTACATGAATGCATTAGATTAATATGAAGAATCATATAAATTATTATTATTGAGGTGAAAAATACTTTGTAAACATACGATAAAGATCACAAATTTAGTGACTAAAGCTTCAAAAATTGATTAAGTAAATTGAGTGAAGAATAATGTGAGACAAAGCAAAGGAAAGAAATAAGTCTAGCATAAAAGGATAGCCAATCCTTAAGCATTATATTTTCATAAATAATTATAAATTAATCTAAAACATTGCATTAATAATCTATAAAATATCATATTTTCTTGTAAATTTCTAACTTGTAATAATTCATTAAATAATCATTAGCATATTTTAGAATTATTGGACCTAAACAACCAAACTAAAAATAATTATTTTCATGGAGTTTTGGATGGTTTGGTCATTTTTTTATTTTAAATGTGGGTACCTATTCAAAAAACTAATATGATGTGTTTGACACAACATACATCAATCTTACATTGGTTGATTATGAAAATAAATAAAACTCATGGAAAAGCTACACTTAGCTATTATGTTTTCCATGTATAAACTTAGGTATTACATGGTTACTACTGAGACATGTATTATTTTAAATATTTATAGTTATAGTTATATCATGTATAATCCTTATATATCTAAAAAATAACTAATTAGGTCATGCTATTTATATATTTTGGTCTTATGTTTATACCAAAAAAATCAATAAAATGGAAAGTCATCACAAACTAGTCATAGTGGATTCCTTATTAGAACACACTCATATGGATGGTGATTTTATAAATGAGTGTACTATGTGTACCAATTTGAAAAAAATGTGGAAGGTGTATTTTTATGGGTCCAAATGTGCTCTGTGTGCCATGTCAAAAGTTTATTAGTGGCACCTCATGTTGAAACTATTACATTAACATATAAATTGAGATTTTCATGTATAAAAAATATAAAAAAAATATGAGCCTTTGATTCTAAATTTTCATGGCGCATGGGATTTTCATATTAAATATATATAATTTTATGATGTTTTTCAACATTTAAACAATCAATCAAATGGTACCTATCAAACTAAAGAAGAGAAATTGATTCCATATTGAGATCTCATGCATAGTTGTATATCCTACTTCAATGAATTTAAGATTAATAATATTTCCTATAAAAAAATAACCATCATGTTGATGATATGGATAATTTTTCATCCCATATTACTATTTATAATATTTTTGACCATATTATATTAACAACTAATGTATTACAATATTCATAAATATACTATCATCTTTAGACAAGTTAAATGTGTTTTATATTTACAATGACACAAATAATTTAGAGTGGTATATAGGTATTCATAAATTATTATCCATTGAGAATATTCTTTAAAAAAAAAATTAGAAATGAAAAAATTATATTAATAATATATTTCATTTAATGTGTTATCATTGATGACACTCTTTTGAAGATATATTTTGACAGTCACTTTCTTAGTTCCCTTAGATGTGAAGAAGATAAACTTGTCTAATCGCGGTTAATGGTAAGGAATATTCTAGACACTTTATTGGAAAATAAATGTCATATAAACTATTTGGATTAGGTTATTACTTTCCATCCATGTGACATAATTTTTAATAATATGTAAATTTCATGAACAATTACAAAAAATAGTAATTTAATGCATGAAATATCTCAAGAACTACAAACTATTATTTGCCCTTCACCATTTTCCATTTTAGGATTCAATATAGTATGAAAAATCAATCCTCTACCATCAAAAGGTCATAATTTTATAATTACAACTGTTGAATATTTTATGAAATGGGTTAAAGCTATTCCTTTAGAATATACCCTAGGCAAAGACATATGTATATTTATAATGAGACATATAATATCTCAATTTACTCTTCCACCTTATGTTGTTATTGATAATGGTTCATATTTCAACAATAATATGGTCAATAATTTTTTCACTTACTAATGTATTCATGATACATTTTCTACTCCTTTTTTACCCCAAGGGAATGGCCAAGCCAAAGCTACAAATAATAAAATTAGCAATATATTGAGTAAAATTATTTTTAAAATAGTGAAGATTGGAATAAACATATTATATATGCCTTTTGAGCACCTTGTATTAGTGTAAATATAGTTATTTGGGTAACCCCATACTCTATTATTTATGGTGCAAAGGGAGTTCTCCTTATAGAGATTAAGATTCCTTCTCTACATGTGTCCATAAAAGGTATCATTGATGATAATGAATATAAATTAAAAAAATATTAAATCAATTTGAAATGTTAGATGAATCCCATATAAATCCTATTGAACACTTAAGAGTTTATCAAAATTACTTAAGTAAAGTTTATAAAAATAAGATCAAATCAAGATAATTCCATATTGGCAACTTAGTATTAAAATAAAATCAAAAAAATGCAAATGTAAACAAAAAACGTAAAATAAATATAAAACCAAATTTGATAGGTCCATTTTTAATTATAAAAAAACTTTGTACAAGGGCCTATCACCTTGATACACTATAAATAAAACCCTTGAAGTATCCAAGGGTAATATGGTGTTAAATGAACTATCCATTAGGTCTCCTTCTAGGCCCTGCATCAATGATATCAGAGCATTCACACTTCATATCTTATCTAAGTGGAATCATGGTGTATATAAGATTCATACCTACTTATATTCACACTCATATGAGGTTTGATTATAGGAAGTTAGGGATCAATACTCATGACCCTTCATTGTACCTTCCTTCAAATCCTCAAATGGGAAACAAATCTTTGATAATGCCAACATCAAAAAAGTTCTAGAAGATGATAGAGGATGTATCACAAATACAAGTGGAATGTTTATGAAAATGTCTTACATGTGAATGAATTAGTATCATTGATATTTTATTGCTACTTATTTGGTAATAGACTCCTTCCAACAAATCTAATTCACATCAACCATTTAGTGGTCAAATTACATATAAGTTACAGGTAAATCTAGGCAACCTTATGTTTGAAATGAAAATACATGCAGATGCACTAGATAAATATCATAATCTAATTTATTCATATTATGTGGCTAATATCATTAAATAAATGGTGAGAAAACTATATTAGTTCAAATGAATATCATGAAGATGAAGTTAACTTAGAGACATTTAAGAAACATGGGATGGTTTCGTATAAGAAATCAAATAAATGTATTACCTTGATTTAAAATATGATGAATAATACATCAATTTATCTCATTTACACCAAGGCAAAGAATAATCTATGCATAAATACATGATACTTTTTATGTTATGGTTTCCAAAGTTTGGATTCAATAATTAAAACAAAACCTTGTTTTGAAGTATAATACAAGTTTATGATCACATATCTAGTAAGATATAGATTTATTAAAGATATCTTAAATTTAAAAATATTAAATATTTTATTGCAAGTTTGAAGTAAAGTGCAAGGCCAAGACAAAGATACAAGGTTTTAAGTCTTAGACCAAGTAGCATTTTAAATCTTCTAAGTATAATTACAAACTAGGAAATAGTTCTAACCACCTTACATAGAAAAAGAAACAATTTGTAAATGACCAGAATAAGTAATATAATACTAGAAAGTGGTTTTTAGTTCATAACTCCAATAGTCATTCCAATGAATAGTGTCACACTAGGAATAATCTACTTGCACAACTTGAGAAAAAGGCTATAAATACTACATTATTGGATAAAGGTAAGTATATCATGGAATATAAACCTATCACCATGGTGGGTATGATAAATTTTTTTGATACATTTATGGAAATAGAGGAATACAAAACATTACTCCATTCTAAAATGTAGATCAACGCTTAAACAATACACTTCATCCTTAATAATAGAAGTCAGAAGAGTCTAATTTATCTCGAATCAATTATTAGATTGAACTTTCCACTAATGCCTCATCCAAAATCATTCTATATTGGATAATTTAGTGTGGGATCCAATAAATATGTCATTAAATAGTGTCAATTGGTTTACAACATCAAGCCTACTCAAGATATAATCGTTTGTGACTTCACTCCATTATAGGTATGTGATTTTTAGTTGGTCAAACATATGTATACCATCGACATGTAGTCTATGAGGAAAACCATATAAATTTTATCATATATGTTGGTGGTAAGAGATATTACATGCTAGAAGTTGTTCCTAAGATATCTCTTATTAGTTCCAAGAAGTGTAATAAGTTAGTCATATCTAGTAAGAATATTGTGCTTTTGATGGTGAGATATAAATTTAATAACATCCTTTCATTGCCAATCTATACCAAATTTTATCTAGTATTATTATCAAAACCTCATATTTGAATCAAAATTTAGAAGGATATAAGGATATATTTTAGTCACCAAAGGAAGTGCCTACACAATATGTAGTGAAGCACACTATTGATTTGATTCTTAGATTACCTTTACCTTATGCTTATTTATATTTATTTCTAGATAATGAAGAAATAAAATGATAATCCATGAGCTCATAGATAAAGGAAATATCAAGCCCATATTATTACCTTACAAAATCCCAATTATGATTATGCCAAATAAGGATGGCACATAGAGGTTGTGCATCAATTACAAATATCTCAACAATATCACATTGAAGAAACATTATCATCTTCCAAGGATTGAGGACTTTTTAGACCAATTCCAAAATGTAAAATACTTCACTAAAATTGATCTTAAGTCTAAATATCATCCAATATATGGAAGACAACATTTAAGGCCTAAGAAGGTTTGTTTAAATGATAGTCATGACCTTCAGTTTTACCAATGAACTAGATACATTCATGAAAATGATGAATGATTTATCATGACATGCACTACTTCATTTTTCATATATCTATCTTGACGATATATTAATCTTTATTAAAAAATGGGATGAAAATCTATGCCATATAAAGTAAGTATTTGACACTTTGTGAAAACAAAACTTGTATGCAAACATGGAGAAATGTTCATATCCTATGAAAGAGATACAATATCTAGGACACATAGTATAAATACAAGGATTGTATGTGGATTTATAGAGAATCTCATAGAGCTTCATAGTTTTTAGGGATTATAAAATTTATACAAGATATTTATAAAGGTGGTGCCAAATCTAATTTAATTTGGGAAACTACATAATAGAAAGCATTTAAAAATTCTAAATGTAGATTGTGTTCCATACCAATACTTTTGTTACCAAATCTTTAAAAACCATTTTATATTGAGATAGAATCTTATAACATTATACTTGGGGATTTACTCACTCAATATGACCACCTAGTTGTTTAACATAATGAAACATTCATTACACTAGTAATAAATTACCTAACCTATGATTATGAGACTTATTATATTGTTCAAGAATGTAAGCATTGAAAGCATTATATATTGAGAAAGAATATTATTAGCCATGTATATTTAATTTAACAATTTTGAAAATATTGGGATTTTATTCTTAATTTAGTTAAAGGGTATGGATTGATAAATCAGTAAATAATATGAAATAAATAAGCTAATGATTTGTGAAATTTATTTGTAACTAGAGATTTTCTAAAAATAGAAATAAAGGGGAAAAAATAAGACTTAGCTTAAACTATGTTGTTCTGACTGAGATAGGGTCTGATATTCACTATGCAGGCCTAGGACACTATCATTAACAAGATTTTGGCTTTCATTTTATGATTAGATAAAAGCATCAAAAGTGTACAGGAGTGGCACCATTTCTATAGTCCTTATATAGCTCTATTTTCTTGAGAGTCTGATCTTTCTATGTTTTGTTTGGTAGGTCTATGTGACATTGTCTCTAGATTTATGAAGCATCACTATCAGTAGTGCTCCCTATAGAGATAATTTTCTTCATTTATAAGTATTAAATGTAATTGAACAAAAATTTGGTAGATAGGGAAAATGGGTTAGTATGTGTAATTTCACTAGATGTGCTTCACACCCCATTTGTGGGCATGCTACCTATATACCAATAATCTGAAGAGGGATCAAGCCATATGTATTTCTCCCTTTGAAAGTGCTTGGTGTAATTATGATATGAGAATGCAAGGAAATGCTAAGCTATATGTGCTTGAGATGACTAGGGATTGGTGTAGAGATTTAGAGGTGCTTAGAACTATACTATATGGTTTTATGTAGAGAATAGGTAAGATTGCCTAAGTGGTTTCACTTGTATTCTTGCTTTCTTGATAATATTTTCCAACCCCTCCTAAATGATCTTTAAATGGGATTTTATAGGGATCTATTGGTCATGGATTGAATTTTCACACATTAGGCTAACAAGGATAAAGATGGGAAACTAGAAGGAATTGACCATTGGGGTTAAAAATGAGCTTGGACAATAGCATTGAAAGTAGACAATAATGGCACTGATGCTCCCATCATAGTTGGGGGCTACTATATTAGGTAGATGGGACTTGGGGGGATGGATTGGTCATGAAAATATGGTCTTGGATCAACTAGGATAAAGTCTAGAAGGCTATAGATGACTAGGAATTAGTGAAAACAAGCCTATGAGGGTCATGAGAGCAAGCAAGAGGGACCTGTGTTGGGTTTTATTAGCCATGCTCAAGTTGCCAGTTTTTACATTTATTATGACTAAATTCCCCCCCCCCCCTTTATTCTAGTGATGCAACAAAATGAAATACTAGGATAAAATAAAAAATAAAAAGTGTACCTAAACTAACCTATAAAGGTGAAGCCCATGAAGCTATGTGATGCTGAGTAATTTTGGATAGTGTATAAAGAGCATGTTGTGCAAATGTGAATCTATGAGAGGAAAATAAAGAGTAGATCAATTCTTATTATATGTAATACAAAATAAGAACATACAAAGATAGGTAAGAGAGAGAGAGAAGAAGAGAAAGGAATGAATACACCTCACTAGCTATGCAAACTAATACAAAACCTATTATGATGTTGATTAAAGCTGGGTAATGCTAGATGTGTTGGATAATGTTATACCAAAAGTTATATCATGAATGAAGATGAGTGATTAATTCCCTAAAAAGTGGCTTAAGAATGAAAAGGCATGCCCTTTAGCTCCATTATCACCTACTAAGTGAAGATAGATGATCATGTGTGTGTTGATCAATGTTTGGACTGTGTGTCTAATCCCTCTAAATAGGTGGCTCAAGAATACAAAGGCTATCTAGTCCTTTGGATCCATCATTTCCTCACGAAATGAAACTATAAATTGATAAAAATATATAATGTGTGTCATATAAGATGGATCTTAAAGCCCATGAATGCACTATGATCTTATAATGTTGGCATGGATAGCTAAATGTATTATATAAAAGCCATTATATGAAAGCCACCCTAAACTTGAGAATCTAGCTTATGTGGAAGCCACTCAGGAACTCAATAACTTAGGAACTCAGAAGTTAGGATTATATGAAATCTGAACCAAAAATTATGCCAACCACCTATAGATGGAGTAAGGCATGCAACTGTTGAGAATATCTAGATAATGTTGAACTAGGAAATAAAGAAAACAAATGTGCCACACACATTGCCCCTAATCATTGGTGTCTAAAACATGGATTTTTATCTAGAATTTGTACTAATTTCCTTATCTAAAATAGGAAATGAGATTCATCATGCCATGCATGATGCCCCTTATATCTAGATTCTCTGAGCAAAACTATATTAAAATTGCTAACTCTGGTCTGTACTGTAGCTGACAAAACTATAACTGAATTTATCATTTTGTCTATTTATAGAAAATTTGGTTTCTTTATGTTTGGATAGGAGAACTAGAAATGGATAGTAGTGCCACTAGTTCTTTAGTCCAATCTTGGCACTATTTTCTTGGGCCAAATCTAATTACTATTTTAGATTCTTAATTGTCTACCTAGTCTATTCTAACTAGTTTGATGTCAGGTTATTATTATGAGTGTTCCAAAACTGGATTTTTTAACCAATAGGAGCTATAATATCTATATCAAAACCCATATTTTATTGTCCCCTATTCTAAGAGTAGGAATGGAGACCCTACATTGATTGAACTCAAAATAAATATCCCTTCAAATGTGTTATACTACAAATAGATACATGATATAGCAATTATAATTGAAAAGATATCTCAAGATATAGCATGGGTTGTAGTGAGAGATTATTAGATAAATAGGGGTATGATTAGATATATATAAAAAAATTAATATCATGTGTAATGTACTAAACTAGAATTTAAATTTTGGTTAGTTTTAAGTTGTTAGTTTTTAGTTGGAGGGATGGAATATGATGCCCATCATTACATCCAAAAAAACATGAATAATTCATGATATGGATAATGGAATTTCATACAATTGAAACAAATTAAGCAACAAGCACACAAGGAAAGAAACAAGAAGTGTACAAGGGGCCAAGCAAAAAAGGGACATGGGCACATGTCACTCAAACTAGAAAGTAAGCATACAAGGCATGTTCAAATGCCACATACACATACATTTAAAATAATCAAATTGGCATGAAATCAATAATCACATAAAGGAGTATAGGAAAAGGACATTGGTAAATGTCCTAAGGCACACACATGAATAGTAGCAAATAACATTGTCAAATGTCCTAAGGTACATACATGAGACAAATAGTAAACTAAGAAATGCAATCACATCAAGATAATGCTAAGCAAGAAAGGAAAGCACGTAAGAAACCAAAATTAAAAATGCATCTAACTAATCAAAAAAATAAGTGAATGTATGTAATGCATGTTAGTACAAGACTAGGTCTATGAAAAGAAATACACAAGTGTGGAATACTGGTGAGTGTCGATAGAGTAATATTTATAAGTGTTGATGCTTCTAAATAAACCATAGGTGCTCTCTTAGTGTTTAAAGATCACTTCCCATTTTAGAATCTAAATATTTAAGGCATGAGTTGTATGTATTTGGAAATTAAGGTGTCTAAAGTGAAAATAGTGACAAAGCAACATGGACCATTCCAAAAAAATTATAGAGTTTGATGGTCGGTGGCCATCTTGGTTTTAGTGTTGAATTTAACACACAAACTTGAATCTAAACTACTGACTAAATTAAATGATTATGAATAATGTTTTATACTAAAGTGAATCATTAAAAAAAGGGGAAAAAGGAAGGGTAGAGTAAGAAATAAATAATTATCATTAAATCTTGATTGTAAACATATTGAAAAAGTTTCTAGAATTACCAAGAGTGATCCTCACCAGTATATAGTGTGAAGTAGCCTAAGATCACATCCCACTATAAACCAGGCCTAATTTTAAAGATAGGATGATGATACAAGTAATAATTTGAATTTACCTTTTAGGTTTTTCTCGATATTTAGATAGCTAATACACATCTATGTTGTATAATAAATAAAGTGAAGTAAACTTAGTTTCATTTCACTAACCTAGCATTACACAAGTTAGCAACCTTGTAATTAATGATCTACTTAGTATTTTTAGAAACTATTCATGTTTACACTCCAACAAGCAATTGAGAAACTTAAAAAATTGAAACACATCAAATCAGACCATTCTTGTTGAATTCCTTAATCCCTTTGTATTAATTGATTAAAATTATGGTACAAAAAAATAGTTCGAAGTCTCTCCCTTTACAATTAGTAATACATGTCCCTTTTATAAGAAGCCAAGTAGTATACTAGTTAGTTTTCAAACCTACAGGTGTAAAAAAGATAATTTTATTTTTTCTAACCATAATACAAATATATTCCATAGTCTCACTAACCTAAAGGAAATCATGAAAACAAACTAGCATGTGCCTTTATAAAATAGGCTCTTCATGGTAAGCCATAACTATAAGATTCCAAACTTGGAGGTGGGGCCCCTTGTTGTTGAAGGATAGTCATTATTGATGCATGTTGCTCATCAATTAGGATTAATTCCATCATAGGATTGGTGATGCATTCTTATTCTTGATCCACCAACTCATCAAAATCCTAATTATTCATGTCTAAGGCCTATTTGATGCTCCTTGCTTCATTAATTCTCTCCCCCCCATTGAAGATCAACCCTAGTATCTTATTTTTTTCTATGCCTGATTGGCCTTGACCCTTGCCTTTGATTTCTTGGATCACCAAATTAAATCTATGTTGGAATTCTTCATCACTAATTATTCCTAAGGTAGTGGGCTAGACAAGATTCTTGAGCATAGTTCCTAAGAGTTTCTAAATTCTGGTGATGAGTCCTTTAGCTTCTTTAATAAGATCTTCAACTTTTGATTTCTAGGTGTTTGATGTTTGGATCTTGTCTCCTATAATTCCAAAGTTGGAACTAAAGTGCCCTCTACCGATAGCCTTGAAATTTAGAATTTGCTTCTTGATTTGGATGTCAAGGAGCTAAGTAATTTTACTCTCAGATGCCTACCATTAAACATTTGGTTGCTTGGTCACTGAGACTTGGTTTTATAGTGCACCCTAACCTGACCCTATGGAATTTAATACCTTGAAAATCTTGTGAAATGAATTTTCAATCATTTTGATTATTTTATTAGGCACTAAGATGATTGCCTGAGTCTATAAAATTTACTTTTCTTTCACTATGTCTTATATCCTTTATTTTAATCCCTAGACACCTACCTTAGCTTGTTAAGAATGGGCCTCAATAAATATTTATACATCCTCCTCATGTATTTTGGCTTCTCTAATTTCTCACCCTCTAATAAGGGTTAACCCAGTGAATGGTTCAACCTTTTTAAAGGTGAACTCTTCTTGTCCAATCATAACAGTCCTTGTGGTAATTATTTCTAGTCCTATTGTATCTTGGTTAAATTGGAACTTTATGTTAGGATTATTAAATTATGTATATTCAATAACTTCTATACTTTCATTCCTAGAGGCTCTAGGCATGTTGAACTTTTGGCCTTTCTTGGCATGAAGGATCTAGATCTCTCTTTCTACCTGCTTGTCTATAATATCTTGAATCCATGGCTTGATTTCATCATGTACACCCAAACCAACTAATGTCAAGGCTCATGATTAACAAATAGATGGGATATTCTAAAACTTCCCATAAATAAATTAGTTAGGGATGATTGGTCCATGGATTGGGTTTTTATCATCAAAAAGGTTAACTTCACTAGTAGGGTAAGTGAAGGTCAACCTATACTTATTCCTAGGTGAAAGACGTACCAAATACAATTATACCTTTTTATTCTCCACATATATATGGGTTGTATCTTTAATTTTTGTATTATAGGGATCCTCCTCCCCATCAAAACCATATACTACTGCTATATCCACAAGGACACCTTCTAATGTCTAAACTGCTTCAAGAGCCACCATGCCAATGAACTCCACTAGGGAAGAGGGTCTCTATGGGGATGTTGAGGTTGGAGGGCCCTCCTTGAGTCTTTGTTCCATATTTGGTTCCTCAATCAAACATTTTCATTTTCCCTTGACATCTACAAGATATCTAACCTAGGTTTGTTCTACTGGTTCTACTTGTTGGGGCTCAGAGGACCATCCTCTCTATGGTTCTTGATGCATAGTCCGAGATGGACATAGAAATAAGTGATAATGTAGAGGGTGTAGTTTCCATATTTCCCTTGAGATTTTGTTATCCTTGATCAACCCATACTCTAATTTGATGTTGTGACCTTTGATTCTTGAAAGTAACTATTTAAAGTTTCTAGCTCTTATATAAATGTCATCACCCACACCTAGTTGTTGTCCATACTCAATATTTGGGACCTTCATATCTTGGATGTGGTTAATCACTATGTTCTTAGGGTCTCACATCTTGAGGTCATCTAACTAAAAATTAAAGGAATTCCTATGCACCACTATGACCTCTAGCTACTTCCAATCTCTGATTATGACTTTGCCAATGTCTAATGGGAAGGGGTGGACTTGATATTTATTATTCTCTTTGAATGTCTTGTCCATACCTTGGATAATTTTAGAGAAAATATATTGCTTTGTAATATTTTTGGGGACATGAATGGTTAATCAATAGGGCTGAGTCAGGATGCCCTCTATCCTTATCACGATGTAATCCAAGTAAAACCATACACCCCCCATAGTTTCTACTTTCTTCTTAATTAAAGGATGGAGTATTGGCATAGGGATGTCAGTGATTTCCTCATAAATGGTGGGGAAAACACCATCATAGATAAATTTCATGTGGTTATTATATTTGAATATATGTAATTTAGAGTGGTGGTGAGATATTGCAGTCCTACCATCAGGGGACTAGTTCTTTATGCCAGGGAAGGTTACAGAGGCCAAGAGTGAATCCAAGAGATAGGACATCATAAAGAATTGCTTTGAAGTCCTTTTTTTAATATCCATGAATTTTTTATTTAGAAAAAAACTTATCAAGTCTCTTATATGAGGGGTTAGCTTCTTTTCTAGTATAAAGTGGACATAAGATACCCAAATCTTGCTCACATAAGTAGTGGAAGGGGCACCAAAGGATCTATTTAATAAGGTCATGGCTATCCTAACACCCTCCCTAAATTAGACAATAGTAGTTTTTGCATCAGGGGATCTAAAAACATGGGATCCTTGGATTAACCAAAATGTGAGGATTGAATCTAGGTCCTAAGTGTTAGTCTAATTTGTCAAGGATGGGAGATCAATATGAGGTAAGGTAAGCTTGTAATAGGTCTCAAAGGCCATATGGATGATATATGAAACCTTTGGTGTGTTTCCCTCTTGAATGATGCATTCACAATCTATTATATAATCTATGAAAATAAGATCAAAGACATCAATATAATGCATTACCTCTATTTTGGATGTCACATAGTGGAGGCCTCCATCTAGATCATGATGGTGTCATTGTATTTCTAATGCACAGTGGCATTCCTATTCTCTTCTTGGGATATGGACTGAAATTCCTCCATAAAGAATAACAATTCTGACCATTTCCTAACTCCATGGACATTTAGGGCTATTACATCTAGTTCTATATCCTTAAAAATCCTCCCTTCATTGTCAAAAGTTAGAGTTTAGCTTCCATCTTCATCATTGCCTACCTACTACCATTGATGAAATTGAATTGTATTTGTAAGGTCACCAAGGGTTTCACTAAGGCACTTGATTTAAGGTTTGGTTGCACTATTTTAATTTCTTTGTGACCAATTGAGCCAACTCAAGTCTTCTTTATAGAGGGCTAGGGTTTTTTGAGATTTAATGGTAAAATCTCTAGGCCTTAGCTCTATACATGCTTTAGATTTTATGGGACTCCCTCTCTAATTCCCTCTATGATTTCAAGCTTAGGATATATTTGATTTTTATCCTCCATGCTTACATGGAGCCTATGTGGTGTGGCTTTGTACCCTTTCATGATAATTCTCATAAATACTAGTTAGACATGATCTATTGGCTTTCAAAAGCCTTTTTTATTTCACCTCGATAACCCAAATCTAAGTTCCTACATTCTTATTGGTCCCTTGATATTTAAGTTCATGGTTATGCCACATGGTACCTCAACAAATCTTCTTTCATGCCACTTATCTTTGTTAGTTGCAACCCTTGCTACATGTTAGCCATGTGTCAATATCTTGGAGATTTGAAAGGTCAGCAGGCTTACTACATCGTTAGATCAAATCCAATGAAAGAGTGATTGTCATTGATCTTTTCAAGATCCAAGTTATTTAACTAAGCACCTTTATTAAGTGGGCCCCATCAAATCTTCATCTTTTGACTAATAATCTGCCATGCATCCTCCTCATGGGGATTTATGTACCTCTATCACCTACCTTAGTCGTGGGTTGACCATGTGTCAAGCTTACAAAGCCTTTTAAAAGTCTTCAAGCTTAATACACTATTGAATGGAAATCGGTGAGCCAGTGATCACTGTCAAATATTTGATGGGACCAAACCATTAACTACATACTTCATAGGGCATATATTGGCCACATGTTGAGTTTATGGGGTTTTTGAAAGGTCTTTGAGCTCAATGCACCATTGGATCAAATCCAATAATCAAGTGATCACCATTAGATCTTTTGAAAAGACTTTGGGCTTGACACACCATCAAATGGAAATTGGTGGGTAAGTGATCACTGTTGATCTATAAAGAGCATGGAATATAATCATTAGACCCATAGATATAACTACTTGGGGTAAAAAATTAAGGGTAAGGCCAACATTAAGTGTTGAGGCCTTAGTATTAATATTTTAACCTAAGTTAGGTGACCTTTCAAAAGGAATTTATAATATGAGCCATTTAGACCCATGGAAAAATATGAAAGAATGGGGAAAAAGGGATAAAAAGGGCTTAGGCCATGTTTAAAACATGGTGTAGGCTCTTCATTAGTCATTTTATTAATTTGTTCCCACTGACTTGACTCCTACCAAATTTAAATTTTAACTCTGAGGACTTCTTATTTAGGAACCCTAGCTTCTTCCGTGAAACTTGTGCTTAGGCAATTGTTAGCAACGTTAGTTCATAAAGCATAGTTAAAACTTACAAAGACCAATCCCTTTTCAAGATGATAATCTCTAGATTATAACAAGAATATAATTATGCCTAACCTGACCAAATTGCAAAAGTTATAAAACATTTACAAGGGTCCCCATTTGCAAATTGGAGAAAAAGGTGAAAGTTGGTCCCAAAAACAATGGTGAATCATAAAGGAAACATAGCAATATAAACTCTAGTTTAGACCAACACATAATTCCTTTATCTCCTTAGATTTGCATATAATTACTTTAGCCAATTCAATGTTTAAAAAGGATCAAATGTGTAGAATTCAAATCCTTAGGTCAGAGACTAAACATGATGTGTGTGTGCTTTGATTCCACTTATTTTTGTCATGAGACTTTAGGAAACAATGTCCAGGTTCATATCATTTTGGCCAGTGCATTTGACTTTGAGCATGTTTAAATATTCTCTTAGGAATAATTGTTCTTAATTTAGGGGAGGCTTGGGCATTGCTCTACTGCCAATTAGGCATTCATAGCCCTAAAAAATATTCCTTTGACTCCACTCATGGCCTTGCTCCACTGCCAGTTAGGTATCCATAGCCCCAGTGGCGGTTGCCTAAATCATCTTTAGCTTTCACCTCTTTTAATTTAGTGTGTGTGTGTGTGTGTGTGTGTGTGTGTGTGTGTGTGTGTGTGTGTGTGTGTGTGTGTGTGTGTGTGTAGATTTTAAGAGAGGTTAAGATCTATAATAACCAAGTTTAAGGATTTGGTCAAATGTCCTAGCCTTAGGATACTCTCCTTTAGTTGAAACTTTAATCTCAGACAAAGATGTGTTTTAAGTGTAAGCATGCTTATTATTTTAGCTTTTGAACTCTCCTTCCACATACATGATCCTTATATACAATAGGGCTTTAACCTTAGGAAATGTTTTGAGTTCTTGGGGGATAACTAATTTATGCATGAGTTTTTTGAAAGTTCCTATATTATACATAATAAACTATTACAACCTTAATTCCTCTTGTGTAGGATTCATAGTCTCACTTGAAATTCTTGAACTTTGAGAAATTCTAAACAAAGACAATCTATGGTATTTTATTAAAACCAAAGAACACCACCAAGAATAAAACATGAAACACAAACAAACAAACAATAAGAAATAGACAAGTACAATCAAACAAATATATGCAAGCCCAACAAGTAAAAATAAAGCAAGAAGGAAACTAACTAGCCTACCTACTATAACCTTAAAAATCTTAAATATTCACTCCATGAAGACCCTTGGTGGAGAAAAAAAAAGTAATGCTTAAGGTATTTCCCATTGGTGTGTTAAGTAAACTCTTCCCCTTGAAGATCTTTCAATTTGAAAGTGTTATTTCTAAAAGTCTCTGCTATTTGGTATGGGCCAATCCACAATGGTGTAAACTTACCATGTTTGTCTTATCCCAAAGAAGGACTAGGACTCACTACCTAAACACTTTGACTTTGTATCTTTTGTCAAACCACATTTTCATCATGGCTTAGTGTCTGTTAAAGTTAGTAAAAACCATTTTCTTAGTCATCTTCCATCTAGATGATGTCTAATAACCTAGAAGTGGAATGTTCTTAGCTTTATTCCACATATTTTTGTATAAATTTGTGTGTAGGTATCTTGAGAGTGATGGGGAGAATAGGCTCTTGTCCATACACAATCAAAAAAGGATAATTCATCAAAGCCTCTTTGATCCTTGTCTTATTAGCCTAGAGTGCAAACTTGAGTAGTTTTTGCTAAGTTTTGGGTTTGTCTTTTACTAAATTCTCGATGGCCTTCATCAAATTTTTATTTGTTAATTCAGAAACACCATTCCCCTAGGGATAGTGATTGGAGGAAAACTTAAGTGTAATACCATGGTGATAAGCCCACTTGGTCATCTCAGTTGAGATGAATGCAGACCCATTATCAATACTAGAGACACTAGGGTCCCAAATCTGGCACATATATTATCTTCCAAGAAATTGATTGCCTCTTTTGTTCTACATTGCTTGGTGGCCAATACTTTAGTCCATTTGGTGTCGTAGTTAGTGGTATTCAAGATATATTTTTGACCTTCAGATGAGTTTATGTTAATTACTCCAACAAAGTATAGACCCCATTATGTAAATGGTTTATCAATCATAACTAGTTATAGAGGCATAACTACTTTTGACTCTTTGGTGATAAATATTTGATAAGAGTGGAATTATCTCACATACTTGTGAGCATCTTTGAAGATAATGGGCCAATAATAACTAGACCTTAGGATATTGTGAGCTATAATCCTTCCAGAGGGGTGTTTATTGCCTAGTTTTTCATGAAAATTGGCCATTATTTAGGTGGCTTCTTCTTATGAGACACACCTTAGGTATATCCCTTCAAATTTATTCCTATATAATACTCCATCATTGATCAAGTAGTGTGTTACCTTAAGTCTCAAGGATCTCTTTTACTTTTGGATAGACCTGTAGGATAAACACCATTGATTAGAAAATATATTATTGAATCATACCACTCATTATTTTAGAAACTCTATTGATCCACCTACATGATGTTTAGCCTAGAGTTAGTATTGTAAATCGTTTGGATTAATCCTTGGCATCTTACTAGCTTTTCTATTTCCATCTCCAAATCAAATTCTATAGAACTGACATCAACTTACCTCTGCATTCTCCTATCTCATTTTGGCTCAATATGAGTTTTGTAGTAGGATTAGTTAGGATGGCATCCACCTTGTTTTTGAATATGTAGTGCCTAAATTTCTTTACTACCTTTACTAGTGCATATATCTATTTATCAATCATAAAATATTTTATCTTAGCACTCTTAAAATTGGTACTCATGAAAGCTATTGGGTGATCACACTCATCAACTTTTTGAGTCAATACAATAGCCATGATATGATTAAATGCAAAAGAGTAAAGGTAAAAAACTTTTGAGAAATTGGGGCTTATAAGCACTGGGGCCTGACCAATGGCCTCCTTGATGTCATTAAATGCCTTCTTGGATTCTTCATTCCATGTTATTTTGGAATATGTCTTGAGAATGTCATTTAGTGGTTCGATAGCCTCTAAAAAACTATAAATTCACTTCCTTACAAAATTGATTTTGCCAAAAAATGACTTTAGTTCTTTCTTACTATTTGGGAGCTCAATTCTGGATATGGCTTCCACTCTTTTAGGGTCTATAGAGATGCCATCATTGGTTATAATGTGTCCTAATAGTTTCCCTTTAGTTGCACAAGATATGCATTTATTAGGATTTAAGGAAATGCCATACCTCCTACATCTTTTTAAAACCTAGTGTACGTGCATGAAGTGGTCTTCTCTATCTTTGGAAAAAACTATTAAATCATCCATACAAATGGTAATGCAGTTACCAATCAAGCCTTTGAAGGCATGATCCATGGCTCTCTATAAGGTATCTCCTACATTGATTAGTACAAAAGGAATCCTTTTGTAAGCAAAGGTTCCCCACTTTATTTTGAAAACTATCTTCATCTTATCCTCTCTATCGACTAGCACCTGGTTATAGCCTAAGAAGCTATCTAGGAAGGACACCATAACTGACCTTGAAATAGTTTGAATTACCTAGTCAAGGGAAGGGAGAGTGTAATTATCCTTTTTTGATGCTTTATTCAAATTATTTAAATCAATACATAACCTAATCTCACCATTCTTCTTCCTGACTAGCACCAAATTGGCCACCCAAGTTGAATGTCTGATAGGAAAGACTATCTTAGCATCTAATAACCTTTTAACCTCTTTGAATATCATTAGTTCTAACATGGGGTTAACTAGTCTTTATTTTTTCCTAAAAGGTTTACAACTTTATTTGAGGGGTATGGTATGGGTAATGACCCTTGAATCAAATATATTTAGGTCATCATAGGACCATGATATGACATCCTTATACTTGGTAAGGAGTTCTTTGGTCTTCACTCTTTCAGAAGTCATGCAATATTTTCTATCATTCACTAATTGGGGTTCACCTATGAGGATAAGATCTATAGTGGCATAACCCTTTTCACTTACTCTAGGATCTCTAGAAAGCTCAGCTAGTTTGTCTTGATCAAATAACCTCTCTAAAGCATTCATTCCTTTAGGGATTTTGTTGTCATTTAGTTAAATGACTTTGCTATCAAATTTATTCCCTTTAGTATTATTTTCATTAACTTCATCAATGATATGGGTTTCAAATGCCTTAAAATTGGTTAAGAAATCCAATATATATTGGTCATCACTAAATACTTGGAAATTATTAACATTATCAGGTACTAATGGACATGGGATGAGCTCAATACTAAAATTAGGGAAATATAGACTAGGCATAATATTTACTATAACAAATGTTAATTCATCTACAGCTTAGTTTTCTTCCCTAGGAATGGAGGTGATGTTGAATGCCTTAAAGAATTTAATTAGGTCCCAAACTCTAAACTTGTACCTTTTGAGATAAGAGAGTTTACATTGGTACCTGCTTTTGACCTAGTTGACCACTAGCTCAGAGTCACCAAAAACTAGTAGTTCTTTATCTTTATTTTTAACAATAAATTATAAACCAAGGATGAGAGATTCATACTCATCAAGATTATTAGTGCAAGGAAATTAGAGTCTATAAGAGGCATGATACCATTTCTTAGTAGGTTTGGTTAAGATAATACCCACACATAATCTAGCCTTGCATCTAACACCATCAAAATGCAATGTCTACAACCCAAGGGGAGATTCACTTTCCTTTGGATCGTCTATCCTATTAACTTCTAAAGTGAAAAATCCTAAGTCTGAATCGATTATGTTGACCCTTGTATTTACAACATTATACTCCATTATCATATGTTTCATTCTTGGTTCCCTCTCAACTCTAATTTGAGATGGGACTCCCTTCCAAGGTAATCAAAAGTGAGAACAATTGGTAGACATATACCCATTTAAGGCTTTAGTCTATTCTCTACTCAATATGATTTTATAGGCATCTGGCATGTCTACTACTTGAATGTCAATGAACTACTAAATTCTTGGTTTAGAACCTATTTTTATGTGAACATTCAGAAGTTCTTTGATCACTTTTACCCTTGATTTATCCAACTGGGTGACTATCCTATCATATTTGATGGGAGTTAGGCCTAGTTATTTACATATACCAATAGGCATGATATTTTTAGAGGCACCTGAGCCCAGCAAGTAATTGTGTAAGTTTTTACCAAACATCCTAATTGTGAGTGTAAAAGTGAGTGATTCAACCTTGGTCTTATGTACCATCACATTAGCATGATTAGTTCTGGGAGCTTTGCTAGATTTCAAGGATTTAATCATTAAATCTCTTCATTTTGTGATCTAGGTTAATTCATTCAAGGTGATGTTGGCCTTGATTTTATTCATGTATTCAGCAATATTATATCTCATCTTATTTGATGACTCAACATTAGGCTTAGAGTGGCCTCTTTTGGGTGGCTTAGGGTTGTTTCTTGAAGTAGTGTCAGGGGGTGTTGTAGTTATTATGAGTTGAAGTAGTCAAAGGTTGCCTCTTTCCTCTATTCCTTAATGGGTAAGTCTTTTTTAGGAACTATTGAAATGCATGTATTTCTTCAAGGATCTCATCTAGTTCATTTCCCCCTTGAAATAGAAACTCAAAGGTCTCTACCATGTGGATCTAGTCAGAGGACTTAGGACTAGATGTATTTATATTGTTGTCTTGATTAGGGATTACTTTTAATGTATCTATTTCTTCTTGAAAAGATTCAAAGGATTTTCAAAACTCAATGTAATCTATCTCACCATGTTTATAACTAGCATGCACTCTACAGTAGTCAGGTAAGGAAATGTATATGAGATTAACGTCCATAGTTTTATTACCAACAAAGGGTTTGGTAGTCTTGTTATTATAAAATCTATCATTCTGAAACCTATTTCTTAGTCTATTAAACTTCTGGAAGGTAAAGTTTCTCCTAGAGTTTTCACTAGTATTACATACCTGGTTTCTTAATTAGAGGAACTTGATGCTAAGCTTTTGAACCAACTTTAGTATGGACTCATTCTCAACCTTGGGGGTCTCATAATTATGGATCTGGTTACTGTTCAAATTAGGAGAAGGTATTAATACCTTTTGATCATTGATAAGAGACCCATTAGTAGCTTGATGACTCAAGAATCTTATATTTTGATTAGGGGAAGTGTAACCAATGGGCATGATGTTTAGACTTGGTATTTAGTTAAGAACTAGAGTATTTTGGTTATTATTTGGAAAAAAGGGTCAGGGCCAACATCTATGGGCTAACATTGGGGATGAAGTATGCTATATGACCTTGTGGCTACATCTGATCACTAATAACTATTGCTTTAGAATAATCTTGGGCCAATGATGCTATAACCAGAATATATGTCTTCAAAAAAAATAAAGGTCATTCAATCTATTATGTCTTTTTAGATATCTAGAGCTAGAATATCAGTAGATTTATAAGGATCTATAGTTATGCTATACATTTTTTTAAATATGGCATTGAAGGACCTTATAGGCTCACTAACATCTCTTTTAATAGTTGTGAATTGATGATATATGACACAAGGACTGATAATTTTCTTGAATTGATCGATGTAAATGGTGTTGAAATCATTCTAGGTGGTAATAGAGTCATCAAGCAAATTGAGTAACCACTCATATGTTGTATCTTTGAAAGTAAAAGGAAATATCCTACATGCTACATCTTCATGTACTGCATTTAATAACCTTAAAGTTACATTAAAAGATTTAACATGTTCTTCTATAGTTATAACACCAGTAGGATTGAATATAGGTAAATACTTCTTAAGATTATGGGGTAAATCATGAACTATTCCTTGTACATTAATGGGTGAACTCCCTAACAAAGCCATACCTGGATGTGATCTAAATGTAGTCTCCTTAAATAGGAGAAGTAGGCAAAGACTTGGAGAGTCTTCATTTACCTTTATCACACCTGATCCTTTGATGGATTTGTAGCTCTAGTAAAGGTTCCCTCATTTTTTAGGATGATCTAGTGTGAATATTAAGCAATTATAGTTTGAAGATGTGAAATCTTACTTTGAGTAAGGCAATCCCAATTGTGTTTCCTACAAACCAAACTTAGTTTTTGCTCCAATTTTGAATTTTGAACCAAGCCTAATTTTGAAGATAGGATGATGATACAAGTAAGAATTTACATTTACCTTTTAGGTTTTGCTCCACATTTAGATAGTTAATGCACATCTATGTTGCAAAACAAATAAAGAGAAGTAAACTTAGTTTCATTTCACTAACCTATAATTACACAAGTTAGCAACCTTGTAATTAATGATCCACTTAGTATTTTTAGAAAATATTCATGTTTACACTCCAAAAAGCAATTGAGAAACTTATTCAATTGAAACACATCAAATTAGACCATTCTTATTGAATTCCTTAATCCCTTTGTCCTAATTACTTAAAACTATGGTAAAAAAAATAGTTCAAAGTCTCTCCCTTTAAAATTGGTAATTTATGTCCATTTTATAAGAGGTTGGGTAGTATACCAATCAATTTTCACACCTACAAGTGTAAAAAAGATAATTGTCTTTGTTACAACCATAGTACAAATATCTTTCACAATCTTACTGACCTAGAGGCAATCACACCAAAAAACTAGCGTATTCCTTTATAAAATAGGCTCTTCATGGTAAGACATAAATGAAATATTCCTAACTTGGAGGTAAAGCCCCTTATTTTTTAAGCATAGTCATTAATCATGCATGTTTCTCATCAATTAGGCTTAAGTCCAGCATAGGCCTAGTGATGCATCAATTAGGCTTAAGCTCACCAAAATCCTTATTATTCATGTCTAAGGCCCCTTTGATGTTCCTTGCTTTATTAATTATCTTCCCCACATTGAAGATCAACCCTAATATCCTATTGTTTTCTAGGCCTAATTGACCTTGACCCTTGCCTTTGATTTATTGAATCACCAAAGTAACTCTATGATGGAATTCCTCATCACTAATTATTCCTAGGGTAGTGGGCTAGATAGGATCCTTGAGCATAGTTCCTAGGAGTTTATGAATTATGGTGATGAGTCCTTTACCTTATTAAATAATCTCTTCAACTTTAGATTTATAGGTGTTTAATGTTTAGATCTTATCTCCTATAATTCCAAAGTTGGCACTAAGGTGCCATCTACTGATAGCCTTGAAATTTGGAATTTGCTTCTTGATTTGGATGTCAAGGTGCTGAGCAATTTTACTCCTAGATGCCTACCATTAAAAATTTAATTGCTTGGTCATCGAGACTTGGTTTTCTAGTTCACCTTACCTTGACCCTATGGAATTTAATGCCTTGAAAATATTATGAAATCAAGTTTCAAGAATTTTTATTATTATATCAAACATTGAGATGATTACATGGGTCTATAAAATTTCCTTTTCTTACTCTAAGTCCTGGATCCTTTATTTTAATCCCTAAACACCTACTTTATCTTATTGGGAATGGGCATCAATTAGTATTTCTACATCTTCCCCATGGATGGTGGCTTTTCCAATTTCTCACCCTCTGATAGGGGTTAACCCAGTGAATGGTTCAACCTTTTGGAAGGTGAACTCTTCTTGTTGAATTATAGTAGTGCTTGTGGTAATTATTTCTAGTCCTATTGTATCTTGGTTGAATTGGACCTTTATGTTAGGTTTCTTAAATTGTGTCTATTCATGAACTTCCAAACTTGTACTCGTCAAACTTCTAGCCTTTCTTGGAATGAATGATCTGGATCTCTCTTTCTACCTACTTATCTACAATATCTTGAATCTATGGATTGATTTCATCATGTATGCCCAAACCAAATCATGTTAAGGACCATGATAGAGAGAGATGGGATCTTCTATAGCTTTTCATAAATAAAATAGTCAGGGATGACTAGTCTATGGATTGGGTTTTCATCACTAAAAAGGTTGACGTCACTAGTAGGGTAAGTGAAGGTTAACCTAGGCTTATTCCTAGGTGTAAGAGGCATCAAAGACAATTTTTCTTTTTGCTTCTCCCAATCTAGAGGGTTTGGATCTTTACTTGTTGTATTATAGGGATCCTCCTCCCTATCAAAACCATATGTTGTTGTTATGTCCACAAGGGCGCCTTCCAATGTATCACCTTCTTCAAGATCCACCATGCTAATGAACTCCACTGGGGAAGAGTGTCTCTATGGGGATGTTGAGGGTGGAGGGCCCTCCTCAGGTCTATGTTCCATCTTTGGTTCCTCAATCAAATATTTGACTTTTCCCTTAACATCTTCAAGATGCTTGACTTGGGTTTGTTCTACTAGTTCCACTGGTTGGGACTTAGAGGACTATCATCTTTATGGTTCTTAATGGGTAGTCCCAGATAGACCTAGAAATAAGTAATATTGTAGAGGATGTAGTTTCCATATTTACCTTGAGGGATTTCTGTCCCTAATGAACCTATGCTCCAATTTGATGTTGTGACTTTTGAATCTAGAAACTACCTTTTCAAAAAATTTGGCTCTTATATAAATGTCATCACCCATACCTAGCTGATGTCCATACTCAATCTTTGGGACCCCTTGTCTTAGATATGGTTGATCACAATTTTCTTAGGGTCCCACATCTTGAGCTAATCCAATTTAAAATCAAAGGAATTCATATTCACTACCATAACCTCTAGCTGCTTCTAATCTTTGATTATGACTTTGCCAATGTCTAATGGGAAGGGGTGGACTAGAGATCTCTTCATTTCTTTGCATGTCTTATCCACACCCTAGAGAATTTGAGAGGCAATATCTTTCTCTAAAATCTCTTTGGGGACATTCATGGGTAATCAATAACATTGAGTCAGGATCCCCTCTATCCTTATCATAGTGCAATCCAAGTAGAACCATATGCTCCCCATAGTTTTTACTTGCTTCTTAATGAGAGGATGGAGTCTTGGCATAGGGATGAAAATTATTTCCTCATAATTGGTTTGGAAAAAACCATCCCAAACAAATTTCATGTGGTTTCTATATTTGAATATATGCAATTTAGAGTAGTGTTTAGAGATTGTGGTCCTACCATCAGGAGACCAGTTTTGTATGGCAGGGAAGCTTACTAAGGCCAAGAGTGAATCCAAGAGATAGGACATCATAAATAATTTCTTAGAAGTCATTTTAATATACATGAATTGTTTGGCCAAGAAAAAACTTATCAGGTCTCCTATATGAAGGGTTAGCTTCTTTTCTAGCATAAAGTGGACATAATATACCTAAATCTTACTCACATAAGTAGTGGAAAGGGCACCAAAGGCTCTATTTATCAAGATCATGGATATCCTAATTCCTTCCCTAAATTGGATAATAGGATTTTTTCCATTAGGGGATCTAAAAACATGAGAGCCTTAGATTAACCAAGGTGTGAGGACTAAATCTAGGTCTTGAGTGTTAGTCTAATCTCACAAGGATGGGAGATAAATATGAGGAAAGGGAAGTTTGTATTAAGTCTCAAAGGCCATAGGGGTAATATATGAAATTTTTTTTGTGCTTCCATTTTGAATGATCCATTCACCATCTATTCTAAAATCTATGAAAATATGAACAAGGTCATCGATACAATGCATTAAATCTAGTTTAGCTATTGCATGGTGGAGGCCTGCCATTTGGATCATGACTATGTCATTGTATCTTTGATACACACTGGCATTCCTCTTTTATTCCTAGGATATGGGTTGTAATTACTCTACAAAGAAGCATAATTTTAATAATTTCTTGACTAAATGGACATTTAGGATTGCTACATCTAGCTTTGTATCCTTGAAAATCCTCCCTTTGTTGTCAAAAGTTAGGTAGAGTTTAGCTTCTATCTTCATCTATTGCCTACCTATTACCATTGATGACATTGAATTATATTGGGAAGGTCATCAAGGGTTTCACTAAAGCACTTACTTTAATGTTTGGTTATGCTATTATGATTGATTTGTAACCAATTGAGCCAACTTGAGTCTTTTTTATAGAGGGCTTAGGATTTTTTGAACTTTAATGGAAAAATATCCAAGCCTTAACTCTATGTGCTTCAGATTTGATAAGACTCCTTTTCTCAGGACCTTTGTGCTTTCAAGATTAAGAGATCTTTGATTTTGATCATCCATGCTTATGTGGAGCCTATGTGGTATGGATCTATGCCCTTTCATGGAAATTTCATAAATGCTAGTTGGAGACTAGCCATTGGATTTCAAAAGCCTTCTTTATTTTGCCCTGATAACCCAAATCCAAGTTATTACATTCTTATTGGTCCCTTTATCTTTAAGTTCATGGTTATACCACATGGTACCTCATAAAATCTTCTTTCATGCTACTTATCCTTATCATTTTCCACCCTTGCTATGTGTTGGCCATGTGTCAATCTCATAGAGCTTTGAAATGTCATCATGCTCAATACATTATTAGATCAAATCCAGTAGGTGAGTAATCACCATTGATCTTTGCAAGCTCCAAGTCATTTCACTAAGTGCCTTTATTAAGTGGGCCTCATTAAATCTTCATATTTCAACTAGTAAGCAAACATGCATCCTCCTCATAGGGTTTTATGTACCTCTATCAGCTACCTTGGCCATAGGTCAACCGTGTGTCAAGCTCGTGAAGCCTTTGAAAAGTCTTTGGGCTTGATGCACCATCAAATAGAAATTAGTGAGCAAGTGATCACCATTAGATATTTTATGGGCCTCTACCATTAATTACATGCTTCTTAGGGTGTATGTTAGCCATGTGTTAAGCTCGTAGGGTCTTTAAAATGTCATTAGGCTCGATGCACCATTGGATCAAATCTTGTAAACAAGCGATCACCATCATATTTTTTAAAAAGACTTTGGGCTTGATGTACCATTGGATGGAAATTTGAAAATAGGTGATCACTATTGATCTTCAAAGACCATGAAAGATAATCATTAGACCCATAGATATAAATAATTAGGGTAAACCAATCCAAGACTAAGTGTTGAGGCCTTACTATTAATATTTTAACCTAAGTTAGGTACCCTTTCTAAAGGACTTTATAATATGAGCCATTTAGACCCATGAAAAAATACACATGAATGGAAAAAGGGATAAAAAGAGGCTTGGGCCATGTTTAAAACATGGTGTAGGATCTTTATTAGTCATTTTATTAATTTTTTCCCGCCGACTTGACTCTTACCAAATTTGAATTTGAACTCTGAGGGCTTCTTGTTTAGGAATGTTGTCTTCTTCCATAAAACATGTGCTTATTCATCCAAATGCAATTGTTAGCATGGTTAGTTCATAAAGCACAATTAAAACTTATGAAAATACATCCCTTTTCAAGATGATGATCTTTAGATCCTAGAAATAATATCATTATCCCAAACTAGACTAGAATGTAGATGTTATAAAATATTTACAAGGGTCCCCATTTGTGAAGTGGAGAAAAAAAGGGAAAGTTGGTCCCAACAATAGTAAGCTAGTGAATAATTTACATCAACATGATAACTCGAGTGTGTGGTGTAGGAATGACATAACCTGGATAGAGTAGTCATGTAGAGGATGCCCCTAGTGGGTATGTATATTGATGTGTGTCTCAAATGTAGAAGTAGGATGCCCCCTCAATGGGTAGAGTGAAGTAATCAAAGAGCTAGATGTAACTACACACACTAAAAATAAATAAAGTGAAGCATGGTAATGTAGATAAATCAACAAACAATAAGCATAGAACAACATATGTAAGTCTAGAATAATAGTAGTACTGTAAAGCATGGATGATGCATATGATCAAAATATTCTTTTTGTTTTGATATATTTGAATGTTTTTGGATTTTTTTGAAATTTTATATTGTTTTTTATATATTGAAATATTTGAACTATGTATAATCAAGTACAATAAATTAAGTAAAATCAAGTGTAATAAACTATGTACATGTAATTCTAGAAGGAAAACTATGTACAATCATGTAAACAAAGCAATATGTACATTATGATATAAAAGACTAGGGTAGAGGGGTGAAGGGGTCCAAAGATGGAACTTATTAGGGATGGAAATGGAGGAAGGGGTCATGACCATCATCAAAAGTCTCAATATCATCATCATAAGTATCATCATATGCTATAGATACTATGGTCATGGTGTCATTGTGTCAAAGGCAAACTAAAGGTTGCTCTAATGGTGGAGATGTTGACTCTGCTCTAGGACATTTAGCCCTACTATTAGATGACTTCAGTTGAAGTAGTGGAGTTGGTACTATTGGTGGTTCTATAATATAAATAATACCTCAATCCTTTAGTTTATCCAATCTCTATTGTAAAGTTCTATAAGAGTTTGTATCATGGCCTATAATGTCATTAAATTTACAAAACAAGTGACCATCCTACTGTGATAATCTATTGATAGATATATGTCATATTGTAGATAATATGATCAATCCATTATCAAGAAATATCTATAACATAAACTATGTGTAATGTTATGTGTTGCCTTCCTGAATCTAAATAACTAGCTTTATATCCATAGAGGTAACCATGTGAACTATATGTGCCAAGTGATCTATCTATGGTTGTGAGTGTGGAGTATATCCTAAGAGTGTAGTGTGAGATGATAAAAGTGATGTAAGATGTAGAATGAGAGTTCCAAATTCATCTAAATACTCTCTTAGGTTAACTGGTGTAAAGCTCAATCCACACAAATAGTCCTCTATGAGTGTGGGTGTCGTATCATCATATAAAAAAGTGTGGGAATCTATATCAACATCCTGTACATATGGTAACTCAAAATTTACTAGAAGGGGTAACTATGATATAGGATTCTCATCATCTATAGTAGTAGAAGATGGTACAAATGTAAAAGTATATGTAACTGATAGAGTAACTATGGAATCAATTGGAACTACTGGTATTATTATCGATGATTATGAATGTGTAATAGGTGTTAAAACTATGAATGATGGAATAACTAGAATGGCTAAAGCTACTATGACTGGTGGAATATCTAGAGCTGAAGGTATGACTATAAGTGGAGGATTGCAAGAAGTGCTAGTCTCTCCAACCTCACATATATGTATATAATCATGATAAATGTAATGAGGTGGTGTTTGTGCTATGAGATAAGGTGTCCCATCTAGAAAAATAGTTTAAGATGACTCTATAGTTTGATAATATTTGAATGGTTGGTTGTCTATTGGACATGTGTATAGATATCCTTCATGGAGAAACCTATACATTAATGGAGGGTAGAAGGAATGGACCCCATAGTATGTATCTAGGGGTCATCCAAGTAAAATATTATATTGGATAGGACTTGACATGACATGGAATTGTGTAGAGAGGGTTCTTGGTCCTACCATGATATCCAAAGAATTAGTTCCCAATGTGTGTCATGATATATCATTAAACCCTCAAATGTTCTTATATGATTTTTTCATTGATGCCATATCTATGCCCATGGCTTGTAAGAATGTGATATGACATATATTAAGTTTGGAACCACTATAAAAAAGAACTCTCTTGACTGCACTAGGTTTGACTTGAAATTGTAAGAATATTGGTAAATTTTGATCAATAACTATCTAAGAAGGCATGTCCTCATTGTCAAAATAAATTATATCTTCTATATATTTTAAATTATTGACCACTGATGCAAAATAAAAAGGTTCTAAATCAATGGGCATAGAAGTCTAAGTGAGTTCCTAATAACTAATGTCCTTAAAGAAATTAGCTTTTAAAAGTAGTTGTAACATGGAAATCTTATCTAGAGTATTTCTTAACTGATCAACAATATCATATGCCTTTTGCAAATTTGCCTATGTGGATGGGTTAAGCATGGGATGGGAAGGAATAGAAGGGTGACAGGGATCTTGGGTAGGTGGAGGAGGCATTTCATCATGTCAAGTAATATCTATAACCAAATTATCTACTATCTGTATAGAAATTGTAGTAGCTATAGGAGGAGAGTGAAGATAATCAATGGGTCAAGGTGGTGGAGGGATAAAGGGTGTCAATTGGGCTCTGTGGCAATGGGTAGTAACCTAGGTAAGAGTGAAATGGACCATGCAACATGAATAAACTTGGGGTAGAGGCTCCAAGGGAGGTGATGTAAGATACGTATTAACATGTTTAAGAATTAATTTCTTAACATCATCCCGTATAATGAAAAATAATCATGGAATGCAAAGAATGAAGCTTTGTACTAACATATGATAGACTTCATCATTCATGTACATGATAGGGTCCATTATGGTTTCCTTTTTATTTTCAATAAATTTAAGAAAAGTTTGTACATAAGTGAGACTCATGTTTTCAATTTGATTATAGATGTAAGGTGATACCTCAAGAAGCAAATAGGTGCTAGTAAATGCAACTAGGGATTTGACAATAATAGTTTTGCAAAATACTATGAATTTTTGAAATTGAAATTGAATTTCTGAGTTAAGTAAGTAAAAATTAATAAATTTATGGGAAAGTGTTTAATTTAATGGAACCTACTAGATTCAACTAAGGTTTTGAGATTTTTTTTTTTTTGAAATTACTATGAATTTTTTAAATTTGAAGTGATTTTTTGATTTTAATATGCAACTAAAAATTTAGAAAATTATTGGAAAATTATTGGGAGTTAGTTGATGAAACTAGGGTTATAAATAAAATTATTTTTTAAATTACTATTGAATTTGAGAATTTGAATCAAATTTTTGATTTAGATATGCAAGTAAAAAATCAAGAAATTATTAGATTAATATTGGAAAATTATTGGGAGCTAGTTGACGTAACTAGGGTTTGCAATAAAATTATTTTTTAAATTACTATTGAATTTGAGAATTTGAATCAAATTTATTATTTAGATATGCAATAAAAAAATAAATAAATTATTGGATTAATATTATAAATTTACTAGGAGCTAGTTGATGCAACTAGGGTTTGAAATAAAACTATTTTAAAATTTACTACTAAATTTTTAAATTTGGATGAATTTCTACTTTAAATAGTCAATAAAAAATTCAAAAATCTATGGTAAAAATCAACTAAGAATTTACCGTAGGGTTTTTAAGGTTTTTATGCATAATTCAAAGTGAGTCGGGTTCACCAAATGATTTAACAATTTTGGGAGTATTAGGGTTTTATTCTTAATTTAGTTAAAGGGTCTAGCTTAACAAATAAATAAATAATATACAATAAATAAGATACTTATTTATGAAATTTATTTTTTATTATAAATTTTAAAAAATAGAAATAAAGGGGATAAACTAAGACTTAGCTTAAACTATGTTGATCTGACTAAGATAGGGTCTAATATTCACTATGCAGGTCTAGGACACTGTCACTAGCAAGATTATAGATTTAATTTTTTGATTGGATAGGAGTGATAAAAGTGCATAAGAGTGGCACTAGTGCTATAGTCCTTGTTTGGCATTGTTATCCTAAGAGTCTGAGCTTTCTAGGTTTTGTTTGGTAGGTCTGTGTGACATTATCTCTAAATTCGTGAAGCTTCACTATTAGCAGTGCTCCTTGTATATATTATTTTATTCATTTTTAATATTTTAATATACTTGAACAAAAATTTGGTAGATAGGGAAAATGGGTTAGTGTGTGTAAGATGAACTAGACATGCTTTACACCCTGTGTGTGGGCATGTTGCCTACATACCAATACTTTAAAGAGGTATCAAGCCATATTTATTTCTCCCTTTGAAAGTTTTTGGTGAAATTATGATACAAAAATGCAAGGAAATGCTAAATTGGGTGTGCTTGAGATGACTAGGGATTGGTGTAGAGATTTAGAGGTGCTTAAAATTATACTGGATGGCTATATGCAAAGAATAGGGAAGATTGTCTAAGTAGTTTCACTTGTATTCTTGCTTGCTTGATAATATTTTCCAACCCCTTCTAAATGATCTTCGAATGGGATTTTATAGGGATATATTGGTCATGGATTGAATTTTCTCACATTAGGTCAATAAGTATAAGGATGGGAAACTATAAGGAATTGACCATTGGGGTTAGAAATGAGCTTGGACAATAGCATCAAAAGTGGATAAAAATGGCATTGGTGCTCCTATCTTAGTTAAGCATTATTGTCTTGGGTAGATGGGACCTAAGGGGATGGATTGGTCATGAAAAGAGGGTCTTAGCTCAGATAGGATTGGGTTTAGAAGGATATATATGATTTTAAATCAATTAAAATAATCTTATGAAGGTCATGAGAGCAAGCAAGAGGGACTTGTGGGTTGGGTTTCATTAACCATGCTCAAGTTACCATTTTTTGAATTTTATATGACTACAATATCACAAGCCACTTTAATTTTTTTTAAATTTTAACAATTTGAAGTAAGAGAAACATTAGAAATGGTCTTCTTATCTTTAGTAATCCCATCTAAACTATTAGACCCCACTAGGCTAACCATTTTTTTATCACATGAAATTATTTATAAAATAATTTATAGTTATTTGTTTATCACTTAACAACTAAATGAATATAAAATAATAAATAATGAAATAAAATTAACCCATTAGATAAATCCAACCCATTTAGTACCCAATTAATAAATTAGGCTATAAGTTTAATAACTATTAATAAAGTATAAAAAAATGAAGTACATAAAATACTGATATAATCCATAAATTAGTCATAAAATGATTATAACCTCGATTTTTTAGAATATTATAATAATATATAAATTACATAGCCACTATTATGTTGAATATCCATTGAATAATAAGGTATAATGTAGCACAATGTCAAATATATAATACAATGAGTACCATAGTACAAATGAGCTACTCAAATAGATCCATGATCCATAACATAGCTTGAGTCTTATCCCAATCTTTGAATCAGTTGATAGAGGGAGAGCATAATCTGAGTGTTTTACCTCCAACCATAGACCAATGGTATTCCACACACCTCTATATTTGGAGTGTCCTTACCTTCATGGAGGGGTAGATAAGAATAGTGCAAATATTTAAAAATCAACTAGAACTCTTGTATGTACTATCACTATTACATGCATCAATTAATTAGACCATGAAATCCATTCCTCTATCTAAACGATATCAAAAAGTATATTTAAACTATAGAAATGTCTCATTTATAACAATACTTTGGCCAAAGTTTTTATTATAGTATTTAGATTTAAAAATATGAGTCATTTTAACTAACATAGAACTCTCTACTATAAAATCATGACTATCCATGATAAAAGGGGTTAGGTATATGAGTTACCCACTATTATACTCATATAACCAGCTCATGTTATCTCAATACAATCTATATATAAATATTCAAAAGTATATTGGTATAACTTTAATATGTAATAAATACCATACAACAATAAATGATGTAAGCAAACATCAATCAAGAATCCAATCGATGCCAATCAATTAACATGTAGATTTATCAAATCCTTATATTCCATACTAGATATTTTTATTTTATTAGACTAACAATTAAGTTTTTCTATGTATTTATTTATAACACATCTTTCAAACGCCATTTTACAAATAACTATATAACCAATGTCAATACACGATCAATAAAATATTTTAGGAATCTTAAGTAACCATAATATCATAAATAATACTATAAGCTACCCTTTTAAAATCTTTCCATTATGTAAGACACCATTTAATTAATGGCATACACTATGATAGAAGAGGACCATATCATAATTAGGTAATATTTTGGTTATATCTACATATAAATCTACTTTTTTACTCTTTTATTAGAGCCATTAAAATATTATAAACTCTAAAAAATAGGTACTCAAGAACATATCTAAGTATGCTAATATCTAATCAAAACTAAAAACAATCACATTCAACTCATCATACATAAATATAATTACATAGATAATATCCACTTGTTCTCAAAATCTCACTTATTATTTATATCTACATGTGACCATTAATACAAAACTATGTATATCACATTATATGTTTACATAAGAAATATATTTTACACCATTAAATACATGTATGTATATTCATGAAATTGAAAACACTATGAAATTAAGTTCCTAAGAGGTCTACATTACCCCTTTGATACCTAAGTTTCATCTTATTCTTTAATATTACACATATTTGCACAACCTTAATACATTATTTCACAAGTATATATGTATATATAACTCATACTAATTCAATAAAATTCCTTTTAAAGTTATAAATTTATTCCTATACCATTATTTATCTAATTCATAATTCATATTTTTATTGTTATTTCTAGAATGACCTACAACCAAGTCTATTCAAATATTAAAGACTCATGACACATTTTAGCAAGTGGTCATGAATAAATATATGTAATTCCCATATTTTTATTTTATTTTGTTCATAATCAAACCTAAGTTATTCCTAACCATTAGCAATGATGTTTCAAATACAAGATTCAATCCAAATGGCACAACCCCCTATAAGTATCTTGATACACTACCTAATCAGATATTAGTAAGCAAAATATGTATAAGACATAACTATAATATGCATATTATTCATCATTATGACTGTGTGTGTGTGTGTGTGTACGCGTGCACATATCTATGTATGTGTATATACCTTTGACCCCATGACCATGTTCTTTGTAATACAACTTTTGGGTATAAATCTAATTAAAACTTGTATACCTATATTATGTTAACTATGGATTTCTTTATGAATTAAATAGTCCTTTGAACCCTATTTATCACTTCATATGTATATAATAATAAATATTATAATTCATATTTAACAAGGGAAAATTATTTCAAAATTTCCATAGCATAGTCAAAGTTTAGGCATAAATACAAGGTTAATTTAACAACCCATTAACATGGTTAAAAAAATTTGTTGCTTAAGTCCTTATCTCTAATGGCCAGACCTTTAGTTTTATAGGCTAAACTTTTGGAGTTGAGTTCCATTACCATGTCTATAGACCTATAAATTATAGGTTTTCAAGTTGTGGTTTATATCTAGTCAATTAATCCACATAATTATATGATTTGAACAAAACCCATATTGTTCATTTCAAATTAAGCAAAATATAAAAAGAAATAACTAACATGGGTATTAATAGTCTACCATTCAATATTTGGACTAATTTACTTAATATCCCCTATAACTAAGCTTTATTCTTTCTATTCCTCTCCTTTTATGATGATGATGATCCCATTTTGTTCTCCACTCCTTCATACTTATTCTCTTCCCATCATTTATGCATGATTTTCATGCCCTTCTAGATCTCATCCTTTTTTGTCTACTACCCAACTCCATCTCTTTTTTGTTAAATTGATAGTTAATAACTTTAAATCTGGGTATGAAGATAGCCCAAAACCTTCATCTCCTCCTTATCTAAGTCAATCCTCTATGATTATGGAAAAATATAATTCAATAACAATATTTCAATTCCATTTTTACTTTTTGTCTTTTGACAAAAGAACATAACAATGTTAATCTAGAAGCTAATAATTATAAACGCATTTATTTAATCAAACCTTGTGATACATATATGCCTTAGTAAGCAAAATCTCTTAATGTTTAAAGCTTTGAAGTTCAAATTTTACCTCAATTATCTTCGGTATTTTACCCCTTTTATCCCTAATGAATTTTATTTATCGAGGATGAAGATATCCAAATCAAGTTAACTAAGCTATCTGAATAAGACAAGTAACACCCAACTATCAATACTGAGAAAAATAATCATATTATAAATATATAGAAGAATGAGATAATAAATCAACATAACATAATATAATTTATATCATAAATTATAATTAAATTGGATAAATAAATGTATAATTAATTTAGTTAAGTCAAATACATACATACCTGGCAAATATAATGTAATGAAAACCAACATAGCTGATCAAAGATTTAACATATATGTGCAAATCATTGAAATAAAGACAAATAAGACTCCATTTTCCATAAGAAATCAGTTAAAGCAATGTTTATTTCACTCAAATAACTAAATGTGGTGTGTTATTTGGGTTGGTGGAGCTTTTTATCTACCCCTATTGTTGGTATATGCACCCTCCTCTCTGATGATACTCTCCCTTAGAACTGACTATGAAGGTGGGACAATCATGTAACCACCTCATCAAATAAACTAGTAGTTAACTCAAATCATAATAATCATCAACATATAATCATAATAAATTGTTGATACAAATAATATGAAAAAATCATGATCATAAGGAATAATTAAAACATATGAAATAACTATCTATCTAGATATTAATCATGAAATAAACAATATATCTATCAACCAAACAATATATACAACTACAACCCAAAATACATAACAACAATACTAAATCATTAGTATCATAACCCATACTTTAATGTTTAAATATTTTGTAAAGGAAACTGGATGTGACATCTTTCCCCTCTAAAATAGGTCATCATCCTAATGATGATTATTTTAGTAATTATTCATAAAAATAAAGTTAAACAAAATATAAATAATGTTTAGCAAAAATATCATGAAAACAAATGATAAATTAACCTCAAAAAATCCTCATAGTCCTCCTATGTATCACTATGCTCATAATATTGGTTCCACTAGACCTTATACTATGATATTTATCTATTACACAAGCTTATCTTGTGAGTATCAATTAATCTAATTGTATCTATCATAACTACCCCTAGATCCTAAACCTCTACTTAATTCTAGTGAAAAACATGTGTAGGATCAAAAATATACTTCTTAATATATGAAACATGAAAAACATTATGTATTTATAGTAGATCTAGTTGCAATACAAACCTATATGTTATAATATTAATTAATTATGTAAGATCAAAGGGTCCCACATATATAGGTGACAACTTTGTTGATTTTCTAAACTTTATTGCACTCTTTTGGGGTTTAACCCATACAAAAACTTTTTCTCCAACTGAGAAATACTTTTCTATTCTTTTCAAATTGGCATAACATTTTTACCTATCATTGGCATCAACCAATATTCATCTTATTAATTTCACTTTATCTTCCACTTCTACAAGCATATCAGGTTTAAATACGACTCTATCTTATAATTTTTCTCCTCTGATTGGTGTTTTGCACTTCCTACCATATAATTCCTCAAAAGGATCCATTTTAATAACTAATGGGTATGAGTTGTAATAAAACTCAATCAATGATAGGTATTCTTCCTATTTGTATTTATAGTCCATGTAATACATCCTCAAGAGATCCTTTAAGATTTTATTTATTCTCTATGTTTATCCATCTATTTATAGATGGCAAGTTGTACTAAAATTTTACTAAGTTCCTAATGTTGAATTTAAAGTCTTACAGAACTTAGAAGTCATCTTAGGGTCCCTATCTAAAATAAAACTTTCATGAAACCCATGCAAATTATAAATTTATTTTACAAACCCTTTGGAAAACATCAGTGCATCATCAATTATATTACTAGGAATAAAATGATATACCTTGGTAAGTTAATCAACAACTACCAATAGCATGTCATGATGGTTCCTAGACATACATAAACCTTGGATAAAATACATACTAACAACTTTCCACTTTCATTTAGGTATGGAATGTGGGTATATAAATATAGTAATATGCACATGTTCAGCCTTCACTCACTAACACTCCAATAATATGGATACAAAATTATCTACATCCTTCTTAATTCCTTTCAAGAAATATAATGGTTTTAAATTTGCTATCAACTTTGTCCCTCTAAGATGTTCTGAATAAGGAGCATTGTGAAATTCCTTTAGCATAATATTCTTTAAATTTTCTCTATTAAGTACATAAATTATGCTATTATACCTTAAAATCCCATCATTCTCAAATTATAAACCTTAGTATTTATGATATTGAGAGTTTTCAGCCAAAGCTTTCTTAACCTACTAGTAGAATTCATCTTCATGTGAGAATTTTGCTACTTGTTCTTAGAAAATACTCCTTATCATATCTAATGTTGTAGTGGATCTATATAGCTAAGGGCATTTATAACTCTATTCTTTTTGTCCTTAATGTAGTTGATATCAAAATCATAATTTGATAGAAACTCTAACCACCATCTCTGATTAGCATTGAGGTTAGGTTGTGTGAATATATACTTAAGACTTAAGTTATTAGTTTTAAGCTGAAAAGGCTTACCTAAAAATAACCCCATCAAAATTACAAGGAATGAAATATGGAAGCAAGTTTTAGGTCATTAGGATAATAATTTACCTCATAATTCTTTAGTTTTTGAGATTCATAGGCCACAACCAAACCATCCTGCATGATAACTCCTCTTAAAACATATATTTAATCATCTGTTATCACTGAGAAAAGGGCATTCAAATATAAAATCCATGCCAGTAATGCAGAAGTAAGCCTCTATTTTAGAACTTAGAAGGCTTATTCACACTTATCTAACCACACAAAATGCTTCTTTTTAAATGAAGAGAGGTAATTAGGTTAACTATCTTGGATAAATTTGATACAAACATTCTGTAATACCCCACTAATTTCATGAAGCTACACACCACATGCACATTTTTTGGTGCTAGAAAATCCACAATGGTCCTAATCTTAGTTGGATTTATTTAAATTCCCTCTATGGAAATGATGTGTCCTAAGTAATGTAATCTTATTTGAATTAAATCACACTTGAACAAATTTCCTTAAAGTTTGTGATTTTGTAACCATTGAAAAACTAGCCATAAATTATCAATTATTTTCTTCTTTATTATTATAATAGATAATAATGTCATCCAAAAAGACTAGTAAAAACTAATCAAGATAATCTCTAAGCACATTCATGAGATTCATGAGTGTTGTTGGCACATTAGTTAACCCAAAATAAAGTGATATGAAATTTTAATGTTCATAACAAGTTTTAAAAGTTTTTTCTAGAATATCTTCCTCTTGAATTCTTAAATGATGGTACCCTACATGAAGATCAATATTTGAAAAGACTAGAGCTCCATGCATTTGATCAAAAAGATCATCAATGTGAGTCAATGGATACATGGTCTTTATCATTACCTTATTAAGCATGTGGTAGTTAATGCATAGGCAAAGGGTTTTATCCTTATTATTGATAAATAAAATAGGCATACTCCATGGAGAAACACTTGGCTAAATCCAAACTTTGGTGAACATCTCTTGAAGTTGTGCCTTCAACTCAACTAGCTTAGTTGTTGTCATTCTATAGGGTGACTTAGATTATGGTTCTGAGCCTAGAATGATTTCAATGGTGAAATAAAACTAATTTTTTGATGGTAACCTTGGTAAATCTTCAAAAAAAATCCTAAAATTATTATAGAAATGGATAGTCTTTCAAAGTGGTTTCCTTAATTTCACCAACTTCATCTTTTTTGACTAGGAATGCTTGGCATCTCTTCATTGAGCCTTTTTCAATTGAATGACTAAAATTTTATTGATATTTAAATCCTTATGAATTCCTTAAATTTGGTTTTTGTTTCCAAAATAATCCAAATATTTGACCTTTTTAAGAAAATATTCAACTTTGGCTTTGTGCCTAGAGAGACAATTCAGTCCTAATATCACATCCTATGACCTTAGTGGTGCTTCATAAAGATCAACAACTATGGTGAATTCTAATAACTTGATTTTAAACTCTAAAATACATCTATAAAATTTGACCTTGGACTCATTCCCATATTGTACTAACCATGAAATTTCCATATAACCAACTTTTCTAGATAATTTAGTTAGCATTCTAAGAGAAATAAAGCACTCAATATCTTTTGTATCAATCAAAATAATAATTGGATGTCCAAATAAAGTATATGATACTTTGATGGGAAATGCTTTTAATTTAGCCTATCAATTATCCATTATTACAAGAATATGTTTTTGAAAGGTTCCCTACTAATAATAAGAGGTTTCATTCTTATTATCACCATTTGTCTTCTACCAAGGACAATCTTTGGCATAATGGTACCCTCCACAAGTGAAACATCCTCTAGGTGGTCCCTTTCTCTCAACATGATTTGTACTTTTGAATTCTTATATTAAATCACCCCTATTTCCTATCCATGGAAATATTACTAAATTTAACATTCTATTTTTTGAACGAGTTCTTAGAATTACCATTCTATTTCTAGTTCTTCTTCTTGAAGGGTGTCTTGAAACTACTAAAATTTTTCTGATACTTCTATCTGACCTCTACTAATTATTTAAAAAAAAATTATTACTTAACTAACTTTTTAGAGACTTGATCCATGGTGGATGGTCCATGCATAACTATTTCACACCCAAATTTGGGTTTTAGGCCCATAATGAATTTCTTGATTCAAAAACTCTCATTTTTTTGGTATTAAAGAGCATACTTCAAGAGATTTGTAAATTTTTAGTAGTATTCATTCGCCAAAAAATATCCTTGCCTCAAGTTATATAAATATGTCAATTTTTTGGTGGAAATAAATACATGGTAACCATCATTATTTAAAAAGAGTCACAAACTATTCCCATGTGATGGTGGTATAGTCAATATTCATCTTAAGTTTCTTATTGGCCCACTAAGTTGTTACTTCACCAGTTATTTGGTAATCCCCCCACACATCCTTAGTTACCTAAAAGTAAGTTTAATCTTAAATTATTTTTACATCTCTTTGAGCCAAGCTTCAGCTCTAACACCTAAAACCATACCATCAAACTTAGGTGGATTAACTTTCTTCATGTCATGTATAGGCTCTGAAACCACTTAAACTCTAGAAACTTGATGACCTTCTTCATAAAATTAAACTTGAGGTACTTCATACTCTTTAGGGTGTTCCTATAAAACTTCTTATTCCTTTTCCTCTTTACATTCATGGACTTCTCACTCAATAGGCACTATTATGTCTCTAGTCTCATTCATGACAATGAGAATCTGATTGAGTTTTATAGCTTGTTTTGCTATCATCTAATTAGAATCAACTTAAGGTTTTGTGTTTGAGGGTCTCTCTACTTGACTTACCTCACACCCTTCTCCTTTTTAAAAAAAATAGGATAATAAATTTGTGGTAGTGGATGTATTAGGTCTAAGAGCTAAACCTTAAGCTATGATACCACAATGTTAGACCCCATAGAGATAAATAAAAAAATTATCACATGAAATTAAAATAAATAATTTACATCTATTTGTTTATTTCTTGAAAACTAAATGAATCTATAGTAATAAATGTTTATTGGCTAAAATAATTTAGCCAGACAAATGTAGTCTTTTAGTCAAAACTGTGGAGACTAAGTTCTTTCATAAATCATCAATGTAGGGATAAAATCCCTCTCCTATTAACAAATGGATATACCTTTATTTAAAACCAAAAAGGGGACAATAGGGAAAGAGATATTCATACCTATTTACAATAAAAATGTTTTCTATGGGGATTTTGTACTTTTAACTAGAGAGTATAGAAAGGATATAGAATGTAAATGAAGTAAATGATGGGAAAATGGGGGAAATTGGAAAGGAAAGGATAAAACAATAAATTTATTATTCTATCTAGTTAAACACAAAATCTGCTAAAATAACTTCATGAAATAATAAGGACAACTCTAGGTAGCTAAACTTAGAGACCCACTAGAATGGCCTAAGATTTATGTTTGTAACATGGTAAGCCTTTATCATAGAAATGGGATGGTAAAATACATATTGTGGACATAATAATAGATTACATACACTAGGGAGATTGGATAAATTTTCAAAGAAGGATATTCAATAACCCTAAATTCTTAATAAAAATAGGCATAAAATCATATTCTAATTCCCACCAAGGCTTCATAACAAAAATAATTCCTAATGCATATTCAATATAACTTTCCATATTAAAAACTTTTCATTCATTGACTTTTTAAAAATATCATTTTATCCAAATTAAAGAACCATAATCAATTTAAATTAGCATACTCATGCAAATCATCATTTAGAAAAACTCATGGCATGAATTCCTATAAATCATTTATGTATTGAAAATTTTATGGGATGTATATACAAAATCCTTTACATCTCATCATAAATTATCATATTATCAAAAATTCAACATAGCTCAAATCCAACACCAAGATCATAACTTGAAACATAACCATAATCTGAATTAGAACTTGATAACCCATAAAAATGAGCCCTAAACATATATTTATATGTTATAATTGGTGGTTATGTTACATAACCACCTTTTATACATTTTTAGGGGCTTGAAAAATCATGTTAACAAATATGCATAACTTAAAACTTTTAAAAATGCATTGATAAATTGTGATAATTTGTAAAAGTGTAATGACCAATTTACATGACTTGAAAAAGTGAATTGATGTTTTATCATGACTTAAAACCTAAAAAAGTAAATATATTAATTTACACAAATTTTAAAATTGTAATGACCAATTTTCACAACTTGAAAATGTGCATTAGTATTTTTGCACAACTTGAAAACTGTAAAAGTGCATTAAGCAATTTGCACAACTTGTAAAAGTGTGATGACCAAATTTTTAAAAAATAAAAGTTAATTAGTGTTTTTTCACTACTTGAAACCCAAAAAAGTGTGTTTAGTAATTTTCACAACCTACAAAAGTGTTATGACCAATTTGCATGACTTACAAAATTACATTGATGTTTTTGCATAATTTGAAACCTAAAAAAATACTTTGGTGTATTTGCAGAAATTAAAACTTATAAAAGTGTACTTGTGTTTTTTCCCAACTTTAAAAATTTTAATGGCCAATTTTCACAACTTACAAAAGTGACTTGATAATTTTTCACAACTTGAAAACTATGAACTTTGCCCTAATTCTGCAACTATGATTCTCCCTTCTGATTTTTTAAGTTCAAGATGAAGTTTTTGTACCATGGTTATTTATGATAAAAAAATTTCATAAAATTATATTTACAACACATCAAATTATAGGTAAATTGAGTTAGGATGTGAAATATATGGCTTGAGGGAGATTAGACCCATGCTTGGACATATATGGAATTCTACTTTACTTTTGTAAATGTGATTCTTCACCTTGATTTTTGAAGTTCAATATGAAGTTTTTGTGCCATGGTTATTTATGATAGATTTATATTTAAAACACATAAAATTAGAGCCAAAATTTATTTCATATGCAAATGTTATGGCTTAAGGAAGATTTAACCTTGTTTTTGTTTTTTTTGCTAGTTAGTGTCAGATTCTGAGATGTATAAACATAAGGGTCAGAGTCTGACAAGGTGTTTGGAAAGGTATCAAGATATGATAGGTATTTGATCACTTATATATATTTTATGGGATATTAATAGGTGATTAGGTTATGACATGTCTTTAGACACACATCAAATTTTGATGGTCTGCTAGGCACTTGTCAGAATTATGATACTTATTTGTCAGGGTTTGAAAGTATGATACTATAAAAACTTATCCAATTTTTGAATTTTTCTAATTTGGACTTTATAATTTGATCAAGAGTTGATTTTTGACTATGAATACCTTAACTAAGATAATTTAACTTTTGGAATAAAAAATTTGACCAATTTTGAGTTTTATTAACCATTTATGGTCAAAAACTAAAATAACAAATGCAATACATACCTTATATGATTCCTCATGGACTTATTTTTTATTCAAATGTAAAATATGAAGAATTAAATAGAGATACCAAATCTTCTATTCTCTTTGATCATAAAAATATCACCTAATCCTATAATGAAATTATAGTCTTCAAGTCTTTATACTACAAGTTGTATCCCTGATTCTATCTCCCTTTTTTGGCATGATTTCCATGATGAAAAAATTCTTCTTGTACCAAAATATAAATTTTTGATATATATTAAACATACCATTTGGAATCTTGAAAAATAGGTAGATTTCATTATTTAACCCAAGACTTGTCCATTGGGCTATAGATTTGATGTCTCATTGTGCAAAACAAAACCATCCCTATCATGAAAACACCTTTAATTACCCATGATAAAGTAATTGGGGATATTGTTGTGAAATTCAAAATTTCACAATTAAATCTGACTATGGGATTAGATTTAAAAATGGTATTCGTGAGAACTCCATAATCTCAGATGACTAGTGCCCTATTACCATAAATTCCTAAAAAACATTTATGTAGTAAACATTTGTATGTCATGATAAATCCAACTGATAACTAGTTTGCCTATGTCAATCATATGAGAAATGAAGACATTTTTTCATGTCATATATCCTACCTCAATTTTCTTCATATCTCATTATGACCAACTAACATCTAGCTCACCTATCTCAATCATATGAGAAATAAACATGCACTATTAGACTAGATCACTCGTTCTATAATTTTTGCATGTTTAGCACCTATTCATTTGAAGATACCTATGAAAAATTTATCTATTATATTACTTGAGTAAAAAACATCCATATTACCATTTTCATGATACACTATCAAATGTCTATCCTAGAGATTCACTTAATTGAAATGTTTCAAAGGTTTTGCTCCATATGTTATTCCAAAAACTAAAGAATTTTTTGCACTGTAGAATTGGCATGGGATCAAAGATGTTCAAATAATTTGGATGCAATGTATGTATTCAAATAAATATAGATATAAATATTGAATATTTCAACCATGGTCATACATATCCTAAGAATATCATCCTTTCATTCATTCTAAATTAATGGTTATTTTGACTTCTTTATGAAAATGATATGATCATCTAGTAATAGTTCCAAGGCTAGGAACATAGTTAAAATAATGTGCAAGCCAAAAAAAAATAGAAAGGAAGGAATAATAGATAATCTATTTTATTTATTAAAACAACATGCACACCAAAATATAAATGGGAGAATGAAACAAGCCAAAATAGGGAAAATAAAACTATTTACAGGGAACATAGGAAAAAGAGAAGACTATACAAAACCATTAACTAGCTGGGAGAAATATTTGTCATTTTACAATAATGGATTTGAATTATGAGGTATGTACATGTTCCATGATAGTTAATAAGTAGGTGGGAAGATAATAAACTTATAAACACCAAACATAGTAAGATAGTCAAGAATAAATAAATCAATGTTATCTTTGGGTTTTGGAATAGAATCATTGTGAACTTTTCAATATTTTATGCACAATATCTTATTTAATGAATTCAGATACATTTATGCCAAATACAAGATTTGAATTAGAAATAATTATGTTGCATATATGTTCTTGAGCTAGAACCATAATATGATTATCTTCTAGAATGAATGGAGTGTTGATATTCTTTTCCAAATTGTTTCCTAAAAAGGAGATGAATTTATCATTGAACAAATCATCATCATCTTCTTCTTCACTAACTTCTTTTGCCTTGACATTTTCCATTTCACTTGAAACGAAATTTGGGCACCATTTATTTTCCTCCACATTTACATATTCTTTTATTTCAATCTTGGCATAACTATGATCTTGAACATGTACATGTTTAACTTATTTAGATTAAAATCCTTCAGAGATCTTTTCTATAATTGGGAATGAAAAGGAAGTGCTAGGAGAATCTTGAATTTTAACCATTGAGTCTTCTATATTGATATAAGAGGGATCTTATGATTTACAAAAAAATAGTTCCATACTATCTTGTCCTTCAGAAAGTATAACATCACACTCTACATTATTGATCCTTTCTATTTGTGGTTCAATTTTGTTCCTCAAATAACTCATTTTTTCATAGGACTATGAGGTTTGAGTAATTATTAATGCCTAAAAGTGTATCATTGGTGGTTTAAAGTGTTTAAGAAAAACTTATCATTTATGGACTCATAGATTCCATTACGTGAGTTTCCTATTTTTTCTATAAGATCTTCATTTCCCTTTAATGTTATTCATCAATTATTTTATAATTAACCATGGGCTCCATGAAGAGTTCATCTTCTTGGTATACCAAGCCTCTAAAATCCTTATAATATTTTCCTAAAGCCTCCTTGATGCTCTTGGATTTAGTAGTCAGAGTTCTCTACTTTAGAATCATGTCCATGATCCTACTAATGTCCAATATAGTCTTTCTTTGGCTCTTACTTCTCACTTCTTGCATGATCAGAGTGACTATGAGTTTAAAATCCTCATCAGTGATGAGACCTATGGAACTAAGTGTGGATGGTTTTGTGATCATGGTCCCAAGTATATGATTTATCCTATCTTCTAACTATTTTTCATCCTCAAGAAGGCTCTCTAGGTTCTTAGACCAGTGCTTAAACCCTTGATCTTGTCCACTAACAGTCCCATGACTATGTTTACGTGGGCTAGGCTGACTATATTGAAATAAATAATCTAATTCTCAATCAAGATATTGATCAAATCCTTTATTTTTCTCCTTGATCTCTACCATTGGTGAATTAGGCTCTTTGTTTTTGAATCTTACTGGCTCAATACACTTTGTCTTAACTTTATTGACTTCAAAAAATTGAACATGTGAAATAAGGTCTCTTCAAACATTTTGACCATACCATCTGGGATTGATAATACAACTTGTTTCTACAAATTTTCCTTTTGTTATTACATGCATTTAAGGATAGCTTGTAATTATTATGCTTGTGCTTGGACTAATCATTGGCCATTTTGGCCCACATACCAGGCTTTTGCCTAGTTTAAACAAATGAGTAGGGTCCTAAGTTTTGAGTGGAACATATGGCTTAGAAGTAGGCTCAACATTACAAATTGGAGGATCCAAGCAAGTCTTCATGATGTTGAATAGTTTTAGGAATAGGTCTAAAAAATCTTAAGTTTACAGTTAGCCAAATATTTCAACTTTCAACTAAGTGTTACAACATTTAGAATTCCCTTAGAGAAAGTGTTCCACACAAATCCTATAACTAAATTACAAGGGATAATTCTTTCAAAAAAAAATCTACTTTATTTGGCTAAGTGTTGGAATTATTTTGGGTATTTTGTTTCAAGTTTTTTGGCTAAGTGTCAAGAATTATTTCAAACATTTTATATGAAACAAAACTCCTAAAGGGTCATTTATTTGAAGAGAGTCCTTTTTAAAGTTTCAAAGGGCATCTTTCAGAGAACTTAGACCAAAACACTTTTCCTAAAGGATCATTCTTTGATAAAGTGGACCAAACAAAAATCGTAAAGGGTATTTTTCAAACTAAGTATCATATTTCTTTCGAGAAAATTATCTACACAATATTCCTGAAGACCAAATTCTTTTGAGAATTTTTTTAGAAACACAAGGGCCATAGAAATACTTCCAAAATAATAATCTTGGGTTAGTTTATTGGGCAAGTGTCATCTTCAAAAATCTTTAAGGGTATATTTATAAAGAAGGTGTCCTATACAATTCCCTGAAGGGTTATTTCTTTTAGGAAAGGGGATAATACAAAAATTCTGAAAGGTCATTTTTTTGGCAAAGTGTCCTTTTCAAAAATCCTGATGGGTATTTTTTTTGGGAAAGTGGCCAAGACAAATTTCTAAAGGACACTTTTCAAAGGGAAAAGGGCTATTTTGAAAAGGCTAAAAGGTAATTCTAAGGACACAATTCCTTTGAGAAAATTATCCCATGATAATTTCCTTAAATGTCAACTTCTTTCAAACATTTTTTATGATACACAAATATTGAAGAGAAATGTTTAGTCAAAAGGTATAGGGGCACAAATTCTTTTGGGAAAATTATCTAAGACAATTTTCTCAAAGACATCAATTCTTTCAAAGAATTTATTTCGAGGTGAAGGACTAGGTACCATTTCTTTTGGACATTTTTTCCATGATAGAAATCTTTAAGACATGAATTGTTTTAGACATTTTTCCTTCAATAAATTATTCAAGGAAAAGGTAAAGTAAAACTTAATTCTTTTAGGAAATTATCTCATGATAATTTCCCTAGACATTTTATTTAATGCAAAAGAGCCACCAATAAATTCCTTCAAAGAAAGTGGTTGAGACACAAAGCCTACAAGAAATGGTCCATAGGAAAAGGCCAAAACATAATGTTTAAAATAATTATTTTCTACAAAAAAAATGCATGGGAAGTAGAGTGACATTCATGAAAGTGTCAAAGTTTAATCTCAATAGTCATCCATTGGGGTCTAAAGATTGATGGTTGCACAAATGTCATTGACGTTCTTGTGGACATCAATTGATGGGTTAAAAGACATCAAATTAAATACTTAACAAATAGATATTAAATTTAAAATATCATAGTGATGGTTATATGGATGTCAAAATTTGAGTTCATGAAATAGTCATTTGCATTAAAAAATCATCAGAGGTACCTAAATGAGTGCAGGCTAGACAAGTGTCCAAATCTTGGGTGCCTAGATCAAATATAATGACAAGTAGGTAAAGATAGGATAATGGGACCAAATAGATCAATGGCTCATGCTATATTGTGGATAAAATATCAATGACATGTGAAAAAGTCAAGGAGTCAATGCAACTTAAGTGCAAAGGTGTGATTGTCAAGTGGCACAAGTGTCTGAATCCTTATATATGATCTATGGATCATGTTCATTCACATCAAGCAGATCAATAGAGTGAGATGAGTAAAATTATCTAAGTTATTTCTTAAAGGAAAATCAAATGAAATCAAGCTAAAATGACTTAGAGGTCAAAGGGTTAGTTTTCAACCAAGGTGAGCAAGCATGAATAGAACCAAGCTCAAGCATGATCTAGATTGGGTATGGAGTAGATATTTTAGGATTAGATGGTACCATTAAGACTTTATAGGGGAAAATAAATAATATATGGTAGGGGGTTCTTGTCATAACTCAATGAACCATCATTAAAATTATAGATGACATAGCTCTATCAGTTTCAAGGTATGAGGATCTGGTCCTCATAATGAGTAACAAGTGGAAAATGGCATAGAAAACAAAGGTAACCACATAGACTTCAATAGCTTAGTTACCAGAGCCAATTTCATGAAAGTGACTCCTTTCTATACTTTGGTATGCATCAATAAAATATTTGAGTGGTTTCACATTAGGACAAATTAAAAAAACTTGATCCTATCATTGCATCCACCATAGAGCATCATAGGGAGAATATTTTAATGATGCAATGGACTAGAGTGACTTGGATCAATCAAGAAGGGTTTGAGTGAGCTTGATTTGTTGACATGGTTATAAAAACTTTTCAAATGGATTTTATCTCATTTTATTCCATTTTGAGTTCCAAAATTCCCTCTCTCTTGCTTCTTTTATTCTATAAATATAGCCTTTGAGCTATTATTTTGCATCCCTCAAGTTGGTATGATTAGACTATACCAAAATTGTTTTTGACACCTCTTGGATTAGTGAATAGAGTATTTTTTAATCATTTTTCTAATATGTATTTAGTGTTTTATGTTTTTTTAATATGCAAATGTGAATTTTATCTTCCTCTTGCATGTCCAAGCTCAACCTAAGTGCTATCATCTTTCTTTATAGGTCATATAATGTGTCTTAACATTGATATCTCATGAATACAATGGATAAATAAATTTATGTGTCTTCAGCCAAACATTATTTTCATTTCTCCCTAGTTTGAGTGTATAAAACTGACCTCCATATGAAACACTATTGCATAGAAACTATAGTAAGCATTGCATTAGCTTCTTTCATAGTCCACTAGTGTGATAAAGAACCTGAGTTCCAGAGTGGATCTAACAATTTATTGGTGCATCACCACATGTTAGAATAGGTTTCACTTCATGAAAATATATTAACTCTTTTTATCCCAACTAGTTTTATGTTTTAGAAGAAAAGGTCCAAATTATAAAATTTCAGGAGATAGCCTCATAAAAAATCCTAGAGGTCTGGTCTAGTTATAGGCATCACATAGCCTTAGACCATTCCCATGTTAGTCTAGGTATGGATCAAACTTGAATAAATATGACCTCTCTTGGGTGTTATCTAGATAGATAACACTAATTCAAGCAAAATATCCTCAGATATCTAATTTTAACCTAGCTTTTATCCTCCCACTAGAGTTAAATTGGTCAGTGGTTCTACCTTTTGGTAAGTGATCTCTACATTTTGGTAAGTGAACTCTTCTCTACCAACCATGACCTTCTTCTTTGTGACACTTTTCAATCCAAATATTTTTGGGTCAAACTTGATGCCAATTAAGGATTAGGGAACCTTCAAAGCTGGGAATTCCATTTGTGCTCCACTTTATTCTTCGATAGTAGCCAACCTTCTCTCATCCTCTTGTTGTAGATCCACAATATATGGATTAACCTATTCATGAATAGGTATATTGATGGATTTCATCATAGCCCAAGGATGGTTCCTAGTAAGTAATTTATGCAATTACCATAAGTGAACCATTCTATAATGGTTAGAACATGAATCGAGTTTTCTTCAATAAAGATATTTACTTCACTCAAAGGATGAATGAAAGTCACCTTGGGATTCTTGGTCCTTAATGGAACCACAGCCATCTTAGCTTTTATTTTTGGGGCATCCACAAGAACTAGATCCAATATTTATTTCCCATTTTCCTCTTTTGTTTCCTCCTTCTATGCCTCTTCCTCATCAAACTCATAGGCACTAGATAACATTTTCAAAACATCTTCAACTATCTCCCTAGAGTCTGATGCTACCATGTGAATTTCTTCAATGGGAAATCCTTGTTCCTCTACTTGGGATGAATAATATGCAATCTCATCATGCCTTATTTCCTCTAACCTTTTCTAAATCTATGTTTTAGGTTTAGGTTTTTATGATGGAGGTATAGTAGGTGTGTTTCTTAATAAATGATATTATCTTGGCTATAACTACCATATATCATCTCCTTCCTTATGCTCCCTCAACATCCTAGATTCTAGATTGATGTTGTGTTTTTAAATCTCCTTGTGATCTTAGAGAATGAATATTATTTTGTGTATATGGAGTCAAAAGGACTAGGCTAGTGCTCATAAGGCACATTTGACATCCCTTTTGATTTTCAGTGCTTCTTAACTTTCCCATAGGGGTCCCACTACCTTAGCTCATCAATTTGTAAATTTAAAGACATTTTGTTTAGAAGTAGCTTCAATATTTTCCCATTATGCAAAGATAGTGATACCAATGGTTATGGGGAGGGTGTGAAGTAGTTCTTTCCTTTGGTCCTACAAAGACCATTTATTCCATTACATATTTGATAAGCTACTTCTTACTCTGCTAGTTTGATTGGTACATATATAGGTAGCTTGAGTGGGGTGGATTATGTCCCTTTAATCTTCATTATGGTATAATTTTGATATATACATATGTTCCCCATGGATTCAACATTATTCTTTATTATTTGGGAATCCTCATCATTGGGATCCTTGTGATGACCTCATTAAGGGCTAGGTAAACACATTCACAAATGAAGTGGATGTGGTCCCTATACTTAAATATCTGAAACTTAAATTAATAATATGAAATATTTTGTGTCCCATTAGGTGACCATTCCTTAAGGTTGGAAATTTTTGTTGTAGAAAGATAGGCATCCAAAAGGTATGACATCATGTAAATTGAGCCATAGTCTTCTTCTTGATTGCAAAAAACTATCTACTCAAAAGGGTGTTGATTACCTCACCTAGGGGAAGGGTGACCTATTTATCAACCATGAAATAGACTAAGGGGACCCAAATTTTATCTACATATGTGGTAGTTGAATTCCCAAACAACTTATTCATCATTGTCATGATCATTCTAATCCTAGGTCTAAATTGGCTAATGGGGATGTTGTTATTGAAATATGAAAACACTTGATCTATGGAATATAGCAATAAGGAAAGGATGCTTTTCAATTCATTCTCTTTGGCCTAGTTATTGATTATGGCTAGGTCTACTTGGGGTTTAGGAAGTTTGTAGTAATTATCAAAGGTTATGGGAGGAATGTAAATAATCTTCCTAAAACTACACTCATAAACAATCATGTCATTATCTATTTTACCATCCTTAAAATCAAAGCAATGATATCAATAAAGTGTAGTAACTCGGGATTTACTACTACATAATGTAGACTAGGCATTTGAATAACAACTATGTCATAGTATAGTCTCTTTGTAAACACATTCTTCTCCTCTTCACTGGTAATTGTGGGTTGTTATTCAATGGTATAGAAAAGCTTGTACCAATTGTTGTCTCCTATGTTCAGAGCTATGGAATTGAACTGTATGTCCTTAAAAATTATCCCTTCTACATCTATGGTCAAATAGAGCTCTACATCCTCCCTAAAAATACCATTTCAAGATGTTATGGTTGTGAATTTTGTTAAACTACTCACCAGTGAACCATACTTCATCTCTAGATAATATTATTCTTGTAAAAATGGTAATTCACCTCTCCTTAACTCATTTGCAATGATCATAGGGTCAAATAGGGATTTTATTTATGCTAAGGATTTTTTGAAGGTTTTTATAAAGATTTAATGGTGGTAGCTATTCATTTTAGTTGAGCTTTATGACTTAGATTTTGCTCAAATTTATACATTTATACCTTTATATTTTTGGGTCCACAAAAAATTTTGAATTTACATGTATGCCAATGTAAAATTTCCATGTCATTATATTTATTATTTTTTGAAATATGACCATTACCTCTAGGACACATGTCATCACATCATTGGCTCTTGATCTTTGAAAAGTACACCTAGGCTTGCACCATTACATCTGCTTGAATGGATCAACATGGTTCATTAATCTTGATCAATGAGGTTTACTGTCATTGGCTAATTTGATACATTCCCCATGGTTATGACACTTTTCACTTCCACATTCATTCTAAGATTTGTTTAAAAGTCAATATTGATCTTACATTGTTAATCTCAATTGCATGGATCAATCACACTCTTTCTATCTTTATCTAGTACTTCACTTCATGTATCATTAGATCTCTGACAAGGTTCCCATAATGATGACACTTGTCATATTCTCACTCATTTAGGATCTTCATTAATGTTTTGACTTAATATGCACTATTGATCAAAATGTGTACATTCAACCATGTACCATATATCTTTAGGGATATGCTCAAGATTTAATCATCCATTATAGTTGTGACACTTGGCATCTCCATGTTTACTCACTGGGCCTTAACTTTTTATCCTTCATTATGCATTGTTAGATCATATTTGGATGATCATTTTGTGTTCCATCAGATCTCAATCTAAGGGGTTGATATGCACTGTTAGATATTTTTGCTTGAGTGAATGTGTATCATTGATCAAGGTGCTTGACATATTGACTTTGTCTCACATCATTGGATCAAATTCACTTGAGTAAATGCACACCATCGATCCTTTAGAATATAAAATGAAGAAATTAATGTTTAGTAAATATAAATAACTTAAGCTAAAGTTTTGGACTAATGTTTTATTCATGTTGATAAACACGATAAAATATTAGGATAAATTTTTTAGGCTAAGTTTTAAAGCATAATGAAAGGGCACCCTACATTTAATTAGTCTCAAAAAATAATGAAAGATTAATGGGGGATTGAGACATAAATAACCTTAGCATTAAAATTTTATACTAAGGTTTTATTCATGTTAATAGACATGAATGAGACCTTAGGATAAAATATAAGCTAAGTATAAATCATTCTCATATTTTTTTTCAAATAAGAAGACCCACATAAATTTGAATTCAAATCAAAAGGTCCTAGGTTAAAAGACATTATAATGTATAAGAACCCAAGGTTTAACATTGTTTATAATGAATTAAATCAAACCATTAAAGACTTAAAATTAGAAAAGGGTCAAATTATCATTTGAAGTATGAAACCCTAAACATTGTTGAGAATCCATTAAATCTATAACTTGTAAACATAAGAAGTAATAATTAGTAACCCTTGGCAAAATGAGATAAGGGTCAAATAGAAACATGTCAAGTAAGATAAATTAAAACCATGTGTGGATGATCTTCAAACAAAGAATTCAAATCAAGTGGCATTTTCAATTCAAAGCTCAAATTTGCAAAATTTTTAAACAAGGGTCCCCATTTTTAGAAATGTGGGTATGTTGACCTCAATAAATGGTGACTTCTAGGGGAAACATAGTAATATGTTAAAATTTAGAGACTTTGGTTTAGATTAATAATTAGGCTAATTATTCCACATGATCAGGTACTATAGTTAAGACCAAGCCACAATTAAGACAAGTCTCACAAATGTAAAATTGAGATCGAACATTAAAAAATAGTAATGTTGTGTGTGTGATTTGGTTTCACTTACTGATTACCATGGTATTTAGAGAATAACTTCAAAATTCATGATCTTGACCATTAAAATTAAATTATAGCATATTTATATTTTCATTAATAATCATGCTTGAGCTTAGGGAAGGCTTGGGCATTACTCTACTACTAGTTAGATGTCTATAACCCTGACAGAGATACCTTTAGCTCCACTAAAGGCCTTACTCCTCTACCAACCAAGCATCCATAGCCGTAGTGGAGATTAATAGAGTCACCTTTTCTTATAAAGCTTTTTAATTTTGTATTAAAGCTCTTATTTTTGTATTTTTAGATGTATTTTTGCATTCTAACAAAGGTTGGGAACCATATTAGCCAGGTTTTGGGATTTGGTCAAGTGTTTGATCTTCAAACAATTACCCTTAGCTGCAAACTTTGTCCTAGGAAAATAATGCTTTTTTAAGTGCAAACATGACTTTGTATTAATAATTCAAACTTTCATCCTACATAAGCAATAATTATTAGAATCAGACTTGGATCAATAATAGGTTTAAGATTTTAGGAACAACCAATCTAGATTCCAGTCCTTACCAAATTTTCAAAACTCTAATATCAAGATCATATCTCAAGATCCATGTTTAACCATTTGAAGAAGTCGTACCTGCATTTATTATTTATGGAGTTCATTTTGAGTAATTATATGCATTAGATCTTGAGGACTATTTTGAAAAGACTTATTGGAAATAGGGAACAAGAACAACGAAAAGGAAACACATAACAAGAAAAAAAAAAAGAAAACAAATATTTACATGTACTATGTACAAACAAGGAACATGAAGGAAAGAAATGGGCAAAAAACTAATATAAGCCTACCTACACTAACCCTAATTAGTCTTACATATTACTCCATGAAGACTTGTGGTGGAGAAGTAGGGAATTAGTGCTTGAGATATTTCCCATTAGTTGGCAATGTGAACTCCACTCCTTACAAGTCATTCATCTTGAAGGTGTTGTCTCTTATTATCTCAATAATTTTATTGTGACCAATCCACAAAGGTGTGAATTTTCCAACCTTTCCCTTAGGTTCAGATGCTTTATCCCAAAGAATACTAGGTCTCCTTGTCTAAACACTTTAATTTTGGAACATTTATCAAACCATCTCTTCATTATGGTTTGATGTCTACTAAAATTAGCAAAAGCTTCCTCTCTTTCATCTTTTATTTGAATAATGTCAAGTAGCCTTAAATTTTCAAACTCCTAATCTTCTCCTTCCATGTACTCTTGCATAAACTTGTAGGTTGGTAGCTTGAGAGTGATGTGGAATATAGGTTCTTGACCATATATCTACATAAATGCTTATGCCTTTAGATATTTATTGACTCTTGTTCTATCAGCCCAAAGGGAATAATTAATTAACTTATTCCATGTTATTGGTTTGTTAGTAGTATACTTCCTAATGGATTTCATAAAGTCTTGTTCTTTGATTCAAAAACTCCATTGCCTTGAGGGTAATGATTTGATGAAAACTTGAGAACAATTTTATTGTCATATACCCATTCAATCATAGCGATGGATATGAAAGTAGATCCAATACCACACACTATAGACACTAGTGTTCCAAATCTAGAACATATGTTCTCTTCCAAAACTTAATCACATCTTTAGTCTTACATTTTTTGGTGGATACTGCCTCTATGCACCTAGTGCAATAGTTAGTAGTAGTGAGCACATACTTATGCCCTTATAAATAATTAGGGTTGATGAACCCCATAAAATCTAATCCTCATTGAGAAAATGGTTTATCAATTATCATTATCCTCAATGGAATGGCTGCTTTAGGCTCTTTAGTTTTAAAAATTTGGCACTGATGACACTCTCTCACATGCTTATGATCATTTTTGAAAATAGTGGGCCAATAGTAACCAAACCTTAGAATTTTATGTGATTTTTTCCTTCCTAATGGGTTTCCACTTCTGATCTTCTCATGGAAAGTAATTAGGATCTCATTATCTTCCTCTCTGGGAACACATCTTAGGTACATATGTTCATAATTATTTTTGAAAAATAATCCATATTTGATTAAAAAATGAGCTACCTTGAGCCTTAGAGATCTCCTTTTCTCCCCAGTCAACCTTAAAGGACAAGTTCCATTGATTATGAAATGAACAATTGAATCATACCACTCACTAGGTCAATTTTTTTCGCTCTATCTGCATGACACTTAACTTAGGAATAGTATTGGCAATTAATTGAATGAGTACTTGACACCTTACCAATTTAGAATTATTAATTTCTAGATCATATTATTAAATTACAAACATCCACTCACCCCTTCTTTCACCTAGTTAACATTATCTAAGCCTGAGCTTAGTGGTAGGGTCTGGTATTATTGCATACACCTTATTTCTAATAATATAATGCCTAAATTTATGTACTACCTTGACTAAATCACATACCTACTTGTCAATCAAGGAATATTTTAACTCAACATCTTTAAAATTATTACTTATGAAATTAATAATATGATCACATATATATATCTTCTGAATTAAGACAATTCTAATTATATGGTCAAAAGCAAGAGAATAAAGATATAAATATTTTGAAAAATTAGGACTTATTAGTAATATTGCATGCATTATTGCTTCCTTTATGTCCTTAAAGGCCTTTTTTGTCTCTTCATTCTAGGTGATATTGGATTCTTTCTTCAAAACATCATTCAATGGTCTCACAATCTCTACAAAACCAAAAATATACTTTCTCACAAAGTTGATCTTCCTAAAGAAAGATTTCAATTCCTTTTTAATATTAGGGGGTTCTATTTTTGATATAGAATCTACTCTATCAGGGTCTATATAAATATTCTCTTTAGTTATAACATGTCCTAACCATTTTCCCTTAGTGACATGAAAAATACTTTTCTTGGAATTAAGAAAAATTACATACCTTCTACACCTTTCAAATACCTATTTCAAGTACATAATGTGATCCTCCTTATTTTTAAAAAATACAATTAGTTAATCCATGTAAATAATGATGCACTTACTTATCAACCCCTAGAAAACATGGTCCATTTCTCTTTGGAAGGTTGCACCTGTATTTATTAGCCCAAAGGGCATTCTCTTGTAGGCAAAAGTGCCCCACTTGGAAGTCAATGTAGTATTTAATATATCTTCCTTGTTCACAAGCACTTAGTTATAACCTAAAAATACATCAAAAAAGACATCATTTTAGAACCACTAACAATTTGAATAACTTGATCAAGAGAAGGAAAAAGATAGTTGTCCTTTTTAGATGCTCTATTCAAATTCCTAAAGTCTACACACAATCTGATTTCCCAATTCTTATTCTTGATTGGTACTAAGCTAGCTACCCAAGTGGAGTATCTTATGGGAAAAAATATCTTAGCATCTAATATATTCTTGACCTCTTTGTATATCAAAGGTTCTAGGATAGGGTTAACTTCTCTCTATTTTTGCCTAAAAGACTTGTAGGGTTCTTTTAAAGGTATGGTATAAGTGATGACTCTAGGATCAAAGATATTTAAATCATAATATTACCATGCTACACCATATTTATACTTTTTCAATATCTCTTTGGCTTTCCTTAACTCTTCATTAGTGGTGGTTGTACCAATATTGACTAGTTGGGGTTGACATTATGTTCCTAGGTCAATTGCTTTATAATCTTTCCCATTCACTTTGGAAATATTGACAATTTTAACTAGTTTATCCTTTTCAAATAGTAATTATAGGGAAATCATGACTTTGGTAATATTATTATCACTTAGTTACATAATTCTATCATTAATTTTACCTTTATCAAGAGCATTTTCATTGGCTTCATCAATGATGTGAGCCTCAAATACTCTTAAATTATTCATGAAGTCTAAAATCTATTGGTCATAATTAAATGCCTATAAATGGTTAATATTATTAGGTATTGAGGTACAAGGAATCAATTTAATGGTATGGCTTTGTAACTTGGATCTTTTATTAGGCATAAGGTTGGTTGTAGCTGAAGTAAGTTCATCAGCAGCCTTATTCTCTTTCCTAAGGATTGACATGATGTTAAAAGCATCAAAACATTCAATTAAGTCCCATACTATAAACTTATGCTTCTTAAGATAGGAAAATTTGCATTGATACTTAATTTTGACTTGATTAACTACTAGCACAAAATCACTATAAAATAATAGTTCTTTGACCTTATGTTTAATAGAATATTGCAATCCCAGAATAAGTGCTTCATACTCTACCAAATTATTAGTGCATAGAAATTGAATATTGTAAGAGGCATTGTATTCTTTCCCAATGGGATTGATTAACACCAATCCTAATCTAGAATCTAATTTACATCTAGCACCATCAAATTATAACTTCCATAATCCAAGCATATCATGAAAAGTTTTAGAGTCATATACCTTTGGGGTTTCAAGAGTGTAAACACCCAAATTTGAGTTAACCATGTTGACCCTCTCATTGGTTGCATTGTGTTTAATAATCATATGTTTCATATTGGGATCTATTTCAATTCTAATCTAATTTGTTAATCCCTTTCATGGAAGCCACATATGGGAACAATCAGTAGACATATAACCATTCAAGGACCTGGTCTAGCCTCTACTCAACCAAATTCTATAATCAATAAGAATATCCACCACTTGGATGTATATATATTATTATATCATTGGCTCAGTTGCAAGTTGTATGTGAACATTTAAAAAATCTCGAATTACTTTCACCCTATATTTATCTAATTGAGTAACAACCCTATCAAATTTAATTAGAGTCAAACCTAGTTTCTCACAAATACCTTTAAGTTGATGTTAGTGGAAACACTTGAGTCTAGCAAGTAATTATTTAAATTCTTACAAAATATTCTGATTGTAAGAAATAAATGTGGGACATCTAATTTGTTATTGTACATAACAACATTAGCATTTGCACCTTTGGGTGACTTACCATGCTTCTTAAATAGAGATTCAAGTAACAAGTCCCTATGTTTAGTAATTTGAGTTAGTTAATGTATGGTGATATTAGCCTTAATATTATTCATGTCCTCAATTATATTATACCCACCTTTAGTACAAGTACTCAACATTATGATTAGAAGTACTTCCCTTTGGAGTTTTAGGATTGTTATCAACTATATGATCTATAGGAGTGTCAAAACTATTTGGTGGAGTAGATGTGGTTAATGTTTGATTATTCTCCTTATTCATTAGAGGATAGGTCTTTTTCAAATAATGCTAAAAGGCATGCACATATTCATGAGTATCTTTAGGCTCATTCTCTTCTTGGAATAGAAAGTCAAATGTATCTACCTTTAGGGTTGTATTTGTAGATTTGGATGACTTGGAAGATCTAGATGTACCTATAGAATTATTTTATTAGATCCACTTTCAAGTTCATTTAAATCATTTTGAAATAATTCAAAAACATTATAGAATTCAATGCAGTCCAACTCACCATGCTTTAAAGTATTGTGAACCCTGCAATATTTAGTTAGTGCAACATCACAAATATTACTCTCATGGTTATTGTTCTAGCTTAATGATGACTCATTATTGTTATTATTATTATTTCTATTTTTACCATTGTGAAACTAGTTGTTAGGCCTATTAAATCTTTGAGAAGAGTAATTTATATTAGATTTCTCCCTAATATTTCCTACTTGATTTTGCAATTGAAGAAAGTCAGTACTCAGATTTTGAAACATTTTAAGTATGGATTCATTCTCATTCTTTGGTGCCTCAAATTTATGAATATGATTTTTATTACTATTTGTTGGTATCAAAGCTCTCTATTCTTGTAGATGAAATCCATTTGTATCATTATTATTTAAAAATCCCAAATTTTGGCTAGGATGAGCATGGATTAAGGGTATTTGGCTCAAGAATGGTGTCTGATTTAAGGCAAGTACATTCTAATTGGCATTAGAAATGACATCTAGTATAGGGAAAATGGGATCAACATTGGGAATGACATATGCAAGTTGACCTTGAGGCTATACTTGATCATTAATTGTTATAGATTTAACATAATCTAATGTTAATGTTTTTATGGATCTAATAGACCTTTAAAGAAACATAGAAGTCATGGCATCTAAATCATCCATATTGATTTCTAAATCCAATGCCTCATCAATTTGGTAAGGAGCTATGGTCCTACTAACAGTTTTCTAGAATATAGCGTTGAAGGCTCTAATGGTCTCACTATAATCTCTATTAATTATGGTGAATTATTGATAGAGAATGCAAAGACTAATGATTTTACCAAATTGATCAATAAAGATCTTATTAAAATCATTCTAGCTAATGATATAGTTCTATGAATTTTAAGAAACCACTCATATGCAACATTTTTGAAAGTAAATGGAAATAATCTATATGCTAAATCTTCATGAACTACATTCAACAATCTTAAAGTAGCTTTGAAAGATTTAATGTGTTCTTCAGCTGTGACAATACCATTAGGACTAAAATATGGAAAATATTTCTTAGGATTTTGATATAGGTCATATGCCACACCTAACACATTGATTAAAGAACCACCTATCTAAGCCATACCTTGATAGGGATTAAATGTAGGAGCACCCTAAACTAGTGAATTTGGTTGAGACTTTGAAATTCTATGCTTACCTTTATCTCACCTAGCTCTCCTATGTAATTCTAATGAAATAAGGGGAACCCTTGTCTCTGAAAGTGAATTGGTCCTTATCCTTGGTAATTAAATTTTGAGATATTTGAATCCTATTTGAAATATGATGTGTAAATCTTATCTTTACAAAGAATAATGATCAAACTTGCACATTAAGAAAATTTCGCATAGATATGTACAAACAATGGTAAACGACATCAATGCTTAACTCAATTAGCTCAAAGATATGTCCAAACATGTAAATGTGAATGATCTTTACATGTTTAAGTTTAAATAAACTTATATTTACAAAGAATCAGTCAATCTTTGAAAAAAATAGCTTTTACTAACCTCAAACACATTAGATTCACAGATCTTAAGCTATCTTTACCACAATTATTCATGAATTTTAAAATAATATCTATCTTTGTCTAAATAAGCACAAAGACTAGTATAAAACCATAAATATCAATGTTTTTGACACAATTTCATTAAAATAAACATGAATATGCAAAAAATACACTAATCTTTGAGAAAAATTCACCAAAATGAACAAAGATACCCCAAATTTTCAAAGATATAACTAAGGTCTGCTTAGCACCAGTGAAGGTTATTCCCTGTTGATACCTATAAGTGTATCACAAGTGGTTCAGAGTGTTCAATAAACACTTCTCATTTTTGGACTCAAAGAGTCCATTGCATGAGTTTCCTATTATTGATATAATATATTCATTACCCTATTATGGTGTTCATAAATTAGTTTCAAATTGACCATGGGCTCCATGAAGAATTCATCTTCTTGGTCTACCAAGCTTCTAAAATCCTTTCCATCTCTTCCTAAAGCCTTCTTGATTCTCTTAGATTCAGTAATATTTTCCTCTACTATTAGAATCATTTCCATGATCCTACTATTATCTAATCTAGTTTTTCCTTAGCTTTTACTTCTCTTCTTGCATGACCAGAGTGACTTTGAGTTTAAACTCCTCATTAGTGATGAGATATATAGAACTGAGTGTGGATGGTTTGATGATCTTGGTCCTAAGTGTATGATATATCCTATCTTCTAACTATTTTTCATCCTCAAGAAATCTCTCTAGGTTCTTAGACCATGTGATTAAACCCTTGATCTTGTCCACTAGTAATCCCATGACTATGTTTAGGTGGGCTAGGATGATTATCTTGAAATCAATAATTTTATTCTCAATCAATATATTGATCAAATCAATTATTTTACCCATTGAGATCTACCATTTATGAATTACGATCTTGGTTATTGCATCCTTCTAGCTCATTATACTTTGACTTGACTTTAATAACTTCAAAGAATGAAACATGTCAAATAAGTTCTATTCAAACATTTTAACCATAGAATTTGGGACTGATAATATAACTTATTTCTCCAAATTTTCATTTTACTATTATATGCCTTTGAGGGTAGCTTGTAATTGTTATACTTATGCTTGGGATAATTCAATCACATTCTCCTTAAATATCTAACTCTAACCAAGATTTTGTCCTCCAACTGGAGGTAAATTGGTCAACGGTTCTACTTTTTGGTAAATGATCTCTTCTCCACCAATCATGACCTCTTCTTTGTGGCCCTTTGCAATCTAGTAATTTTTGGGTCAAATTGACACCAACTAAGGATTAGGTTACCTTGGGAGTCAAGACTTCCATTTTTGCTCCACTTTATTCTCTTAGAGTAGCCAACCTTCTCTCATCCTCTTGTTGTAGAGCCATAATCCATGGCTTAAACTCTTCATCAACATGTATATTGATGGCTTGAATCATAGCCTAACGATGGTGCCTAGTAGGGACTTTCTATAATTTACCATATATGAACCATTCTAGAATGGTTAGACCATGAATCAAGTTTTCTTCACTAAAGAGATTGACTTCACTCAATGGATAAGTGAAAGTCACCTTGGGCTTCTTGGTCCTTACTAGAACCATGGCCATCTCAACTTTTATTTTGGGGTATCCATAGGAACTAGATCCTATATTTCTTTCCCCTTTTCTTATTTTGTTTCCTCTATTTGTACCTCTTCCTCATCAGACTAATAGGCAATAGATAACATTTTCAAAGCATCTTCAACTATCTCCCCAGGGTCTAATGCTACCATGTGAATTTCCTCAATGGGTGATCCTTATTCTTCTACTTGGGATAAAGAAGATGCAATCTCATCAGGCCTCCTTTCCTCTAACATTTGCTCAATCTATGTTTTAGGTTTAGGTTTTGATGCTGGAGGTATAGTAGGTGTGATGATTAGTAAATGATACTATCTTGGCCCTAACTTCCATCTATCATCTCCTCCCTTTTTCTCCCTTAGCATCTGAGATTCTAGATTGATGTTGTGTTTTTTCAATCTCCCTATGACCTTGGAGAATGAAGATGATTTTAAATATATGGGGTCAAAAGGACTAAGCTAGTGCTCATAAGGCACATTCAACATCTTTTTTACTTTTAAGTGTTGCTTAACTCTCCCATATGGGTCACACTACCTTAGCTCATCAATTTGTAAATTGATAGACATCCTATGTTTAGAAGTAGCCTCAATATTGTCCCATTGTGCAAAGATAGTCCTACTAATGGTTATGGGGAGGGTGTGAAGTAGTCCTTTCCTTTTGGTCTTGCAAATACCATTTATTCCATTTCATATTTGATAAGCTACTTCTTTCTCTGCTATTTTGATTGGTACATAGATAGGTAGCTTGAGTAGGGTGCATTATGTCCCTTCAATCTTGATGATGATACAATCTAGATATAGCCATATCCCCCCCCATGACTTTAACAATATTATTTATTAGTGGTTTAATCCTCATCATTAGGATCCATGTCATGGCCTCATTAAAGGCTAGGTAAACTCACTCACAAATGAAGTGGATGTGGTACCTATACTTAAAGATGTGCATCTTGGAGTAATACCATGAAATAGTTTGTGTCCCATTAGGTGACCATTCCCTAAGGTTATGATTTTTTTGTAGCAATAATGGCATCTATAAGGTATGACATCATGTAAAATTAATCCCTAGTCTTATTATTAATTTAAAAAAACTATCTACTCAAATGGGTGTTGATTACCTCACCTAGGGGATGGGTGACTTATTTCTCAACCATGAAATAGACTAAGGGGACCCAAATTTTATCTACACATGTGGTAGTTGGATTCCCACACAACCTGTTCATCATTTTCATGATCATTCTAATCCTTAGTCTGAATTGGCTAATGGGGATGTTATTATTGAAATTTGAAAACACTTGATTCCTAAAATATAGCCATAGGGTAAGGATGCTTTTCAAGTCATTCTCTTTGGCTTAGTTATTGATTATGGTTAGGTATTCTTAGGGTTTATGCAATTTTTAATAATTATCAAAGGCTATGGGAGAAATATAAGCAATCTTCTTAAAACTACACTCATGAATAATCATGCCCTTATCTATTTTACCATCCTTAAAAATAGGACAAATGATATCGATATAGTGGAGTACCTCATGCTTTACTAATACATAATGTAGACCAGTCTTCTATATAGCAACTATGTCATAGTATAGTCTCTTTACAAACACATTCTTCTCATCCTCCCTAGTAATGGCAGGTTGTTCTTCAATGGTCCAAAAATTCTTGGACCAATTATTATCTCCTATGTTTAGATATTTGGCATCAAATTGTGTGTCCTTGAAAATTATCCCTTTTACATCTATGGTTAAACATATCTCTACATCCTCCCTATAAATACCCTTTCGAGCTTCCATGGCTATAAATTTTATTAAATTGCTGACTAGTTGACCATAATTTGGCTCTGGATTGAATTATTATTGAACATATGTCAATTCACCTCTCCTTGGATCATTTGTATTGATCACATGGTTAAATTAGGGCTTTTATTTATGATAGGGATTTCTAAAGGTTTTTAAAAATATTTAATGGTAGAAGATATTCAAATTATGTGATCTTTGTGAATTATTTTTGCTTAGATTTTCACATTTATACCTTTACCTTTTTAGGTCCAGAAAATCTTTTTAATTAATATGTATGCCAACATGTAATTGTCATGTTATTCTTTTTATTTATTTTCAAAATGTGACCATTGCCTCTAGGATATGTCATCACATAATTGGGTCTATATCTTTGAAAATTCAAGCTAGGTTTACACCATTGGATCTAATTACATGGATCAATGTAATTCATTGATCTTAATCTAGGAGGTTGAACACCATTGGCTACTTTTCTACATTCCCCATGGTTGTCATACTTATCACTTATACATTCATTCTAAGCTTTGTTGAAATGTCAATGTTGATCTCACACCATTGATCTTGATTGTATAGATAAATCACACTCTATCGATATTTATCTAGTGCTTTGCTCCATGTACTATTAGATCTCTGATAGGGTTCCTGTGATGGTGACACTTATCACCCTCTCACTCATCTAAGAGATTCATTGAATTTTTTTACTTAATATGTACCATCTATTAGAATGTGTACACTCAATTACATATTATCAATCTTTAGGGACATGCTTGAGATTTAATCATCCATTATGGTCATGACACTTGGCATCTCCATGCTTTCTCACTAGGCCTTGACTTTTCAACCTTCACTATGCACCATCGAATCATCTTTGGCCAATCACTCCAAACACTATTAGATCTCAATCCAAGGATTTGATATGCATTTTTAGATCCTTTTTCCTAAGTGAACATGTTTCTTTGATAAAGTTACTTGACTTATTTACTTTGTCTCACACTATTGGATCAACTTTGCTTGAGTAAATGCATACCATCGATCTTGTGGACAATAAAATTAAGCAAGTAAGGTTAGGGAAATATAGAGAACTAAGATAAAATTTTCAACTAAGGTTTTATTCATGTTAATAAACATGATAAAATCATAGGATAAAAATTTTAGGCTAAGTTTTAAAGCATAATAAAATGGGACCCTGCATTTAGTCATTCTTAACAAATAATGAAGGATTAAGGGGGGCTTGGGACATAAATAACCTTAGAATTAAAATTATATACTAATGTTTTACTCATGTTAATAAACACAAATGAGACTTTAGGATAAAATATAAGATAATCATAAAGTGTTCCTACATTTTTTTCAAATAAAAAGACTCGCATAAATTTGAATTCAAATTAAAAGGTCCTAGGTTAAAAGACATTTTAATGTATTAAAACCCTAGGTTTTAACATTTATTATTTATGAATTAAATCAAACAACTAAATACTTAAAATTAGAAAAGGGTCAAATTATCATTTAAATTATGAAATCTTGAACATTGTTCACAATGTTGAGACTCCATTAAATTTGTAACCTATAAACATAAGAAGTAAACATTAGTAACCTTAGGAAAAATGAGATAAGGGTTAAAAATAAACATTTAAATTAAGCTAAATTATAACCATATGTGGATGATATTCAAACAAATAACTTAGATCAAGAGGCATTTTCAATTCAACGCACAAATTTGGAAAATTTTGAAACAAGGGTCCCCATTTTTAAAAAAGTGGGTATGTTGATCTCAACAGTAATATTGTGAAATATGAAAATATTTCTCTTATTTACCAAGGAAAAATATAAATTATTTATCTATTTTGTGATCAATCATTAGTTATTTCTTCCAATTATTCTTCTTCCACACGTATGAAACTAAAACAACCATATATGATAGGAATCACTTTTTATTTTTTTGTGTAAGAGTTTTAACATGTTTGATTAGGAATTTGCCTTCAGAATATCTTTTATAAATTTTGAGGACTCTTTATTATATCAAGTTCCACTAATTACTCATCACTAATGGTAGTTGTAACATGTTTTGAAGTTTATTTCTTCAACATTACATACAAAATCATATCATTTTCAGTTTCAATAGTTTCTTGTTGAGTGGCTTCCAAGTCATTTACCTTGTTCCTCATTAAGATGAACTGAATATATAAGTGTAGATAACTAATGAAGACACATATTTTATTGTTGGGAATTGGTTGATCCACCTTAGGAATTAGTCTCAATAATTTTTTGAAGTGGGCTACAAACTCTCTCATCTTCTCATCCTCTTGTTTCTAAATTTGAAATAAATTTGATGATAATACACACATGTCCATAATTGGTTTGAATATATTTAGTAAATTTTTATTTAATGAGTCTTAATTCATAATGTATATATATTCTAAGTGCGAAAACCACTCAACAATAAGTCTAATGAGAGTTTCAACAAAAATCATGACAATGTCATCTTCATGCATAACTCCCAAGATGCTATAAGACACTATGAAGTAAAAAATATGGTTATCTACATCTTGACCATTTTATCTAGAAAATTTTAAAAATAACTTCTTTGATCCTAATGCTAATTCATTGTATTGGGCCAAATCCAATGGCCTAAAACATTTTCCCCATGAGACAAAGGGAAAATTTGGGTTGGGATAAACCAACACCATTTAGTCAATCATAAAGATGTAGGAACCAATTACTTTTCTCAATGGATATGCCAACCTCCATTATAGGATATATTCCTTTAAGTATCTAAAAATCATGTGCATAAAGCACCTCGATCCTTAACAGAGTTGCAAAAAACTATTGGTTTAAAAATTTGTCAAGGGGACAAATGTAGACTTTAAATCAAAAATATGGGGACAAATTACCTTCATTATTCATAAATTTAGGTACAAATTCCCTTTCCTATCACTAGGAAAATCTACCTTTATTGAAAATCAAAAAAATGGATAGTAGCGAAAGAGCTATTCACACCTGTTTACAACAAAAATGTTTTTTATGGGGATTTTGTTATTTTAATTAGAAATTATAGAAAGGAGATATAAATTAAATTAAGGTAATGATGGGAAAAGGGGGAAAATTAGAAAGGAATAAATGGATTATTTTATCTAGTTAAACACAAAATTTGCTAAATTAACTCCTAGAAAGAAGGATGACTCTATGTAGCTAAACTTATAGACTTGTTGGAATGGCCCAAGATTTATGTTTGTAACATGAGAAGCCTTCATCATAAAAATGGGATGGGGAATTCATATTATGGACATAAGAATAGATTACATACACCAAGGAGGTTGGATAACTTTTTAAAGAAGGATATTCAACAACCCTATATTTTCCAATAAAAATAGGCTTAAAATCCTAATCTAATCCCCCAAAAGACTTCACAACAACAATAATTCCTAATGAAAATTCAATATAACTTTCCACATTAAAAAATCCTCATTCATTAACTATTTAACGATAGTATTTTATCAAAATTAAAGAACCAAAATCAAAGTAAATTATCATACTCATGTATATCACCGCTCAAAAAAAATCATGACACAAAGTCCTAAAAATAATTTATGTATTGATCCTTTGAGGGGATGTACATATATACTCCTTTCCATCTTGCTATAAATTATCATATTGTCAAAAATTCAACATAGTTCAACTCCAAAACCAATACAAAAACTTGAAATAAAACCAAAATCCAAACCAAAACTTGATAACCCACAAAAGTGAGCCCTAAACATATATTTAAAGGTTACAATGGGTAGATATTCTATGTAACCACCTTTTATACATTTTTAGTGGATTAAAAAAACATGTTAACAAATCTAGATAATTTAAAACTTGCAAAAATGTGTTGAGTAATTTACACAACTTAAAAAAGTGAAATGAACAATTTTCAAGAATTTTAAAAGTGAATTGATGTTTTAAATGATTTTAAACCTAATAAAGTGCATTGATTAATTTATTCAACTGAAAAAGTGCTATAACTAATTTGCATGACTTGTAAAAGTGCATTAGTATTTTTACATGACTTGAAACCTACAAAAGTGTGTTGAGCAATTTGCACAACTTAAAGGAGTGTGATGACAAATTTTAATAACTTAAAAAAGTTCATTTGTGTTTCTTCATGACTTAAAACCTATAAAATTGCATTGATTAATTTTGACAACTTGCAAAAATACAATGACCAATTTGCATGACTTGAAAAAGTGTATTGGTGTTTTTAAATGACTTGAAACCTAAAAAAGTGAATTGGTGTATTTTTCACAAATTTAAACCTATAAAAGTGCATTGGAATTTTTTCAAAACTTGAAAAAGTTCAATGACCAATTTTCACAACTTAAAAAAAATGACTTGACAATTTTTCACAACTTGAAAACTATGAACTTCACCCTATTTCTGCAACTATGATTCTCCCTTTGATTTTTGAAGTTCAATATGAAGTGTTTGTACCATGTTACTTGAAGATAAAATTTTCTTCATCAAATTTTGTTTATAACTCATTAAATGAGAGCCAAAATAGATTTTAGATGTAAAAGATATGTCCTAAGGGAGATTAGACCCTGCTTGGACACATCTGGATTTTTGCCTTGCTTTTATAACTATGATTCTCCCCCTTATTTTTTTAAGTTCAAGATGAATTTATTATATTATGGTTATTTAGGATAATTTTTTTTCATCAAATTATATTTCTAATGCATTAAACAAGAGCCAAAATAGATTTCATATGCAAATGTTATGGCCTAAGGGAGTTTATACCCTATTTTTTACTTTTTTTGCTTGTCGAGGTGTCAATTTTTGAGATGTGATAAAAATAGTGTTAGAGTATAAAAAGATGTTTGTAAAAATATCAGGTTTTGAGATGTGTTCAAACACATGTTAGATTTTAATGGTCTGCTAGGCACTTGTTAAAATTATAATACTTGTTTGATAAGCTTCAAAAGTCCAATAAGACAAAGACTTAGCCAATTTTTAAAATTTATCAATTTTGAATTTATAATTTGATCAAGAGTTGAATTTTTACTACAAATACCTTGAGTAAGACAATTTAACATTGGGAATAAAAAATTTGACCAAATTTGACTTTTATTAACTATTTGCAATGAAAAAATAGTATAATAAATTTATAAAATTCCTTATATGATTCCTCATGGACTTATTATTTATCAAAATTAAAAATGTGAAGAATTAAATAGTGATATTAAATCATCTATTATCTTTGACCCTCAAAATATCACCTACTCCCATAATTCAAGAATAGTCTTCAAGTCATTATACTACAAGTTGTATCCCTAATTCTATCTCCTTTTTTTGGCATGATTTCCATGATGACAAGTGTCTTGTTGTAATGAAATAAAAATTATTGAGATATATTAAACATACCATTTGGAAGCTTTAAGGATAGGAATATTTCATTATTCAACCCAAGCCTTGTCCATTAGGCCACATAGTCGATGCCCCATTCTATAAAAAAATTAACATCCCTATCATTAAAGCACCTCTAATTAATTATGAGAGTGCAATTGGGGGTGTTGTCATTAAATGTAAAATTTCATGATAATAATGCTGAAATAAAATCATCCCCTTTTTAAATCCAATCCATGTAGTACTCAAGCAATAAATTAGGATTTAAACTAAATAACTATTAATCAAGTAAAATAGAATGAATCAAGTACAAAAAATATTGATATCATCCATGAATCAATTATAAATATGCTTATATCAACTATTATGTTTAATATCAATAAAATAATAAGGTAAAAAGAAATATAATGTCAAATATAAATACAATGTGTACAACAGTAAAAATGAGTTACTCAAAATAACATATCCTAATTATTATCCCAAAGGTTGAATAATCTAACATAGGGAGAGCATAATTCAAGTGTTTTACCTCCAACCATAGACCAATGATCTGCCACACACCCCCCTAACTAGAGTGGCCCTACCCTTCATGAGGGGTCAAATAACAACAATGTGGATATTGAGAAATCAATGGAACTAGCGTGTGTACTATCACTATTACATGTAGAAATCAAATAGACCATAGAATATATTCCTATATATAAATTATATTACCAAACACATGTAAACTATAAGTACATTGGAATGATAATTTCCTAGCTATAACATTATCTTGGCCAAATTTTTCATTATAAAATTCAGATTTAAAAATATGAGTCATTTTCATTCACATGGAACTCTCTGCTATAGAATCATGATTATCACAGGATAACAAGGATTAAGTATATGAGTTACCCACTAGAATACTCATATAACTATCTCCCATTTCTAAATATAATCTCTATATATAAATATAAAAAATTAGAATTCTACAACTTAAATATATAATAAATACCATGTAGTAATAAATGATGTAATCAAACATCAATCAAGAATCCAACTAATTCTTATTACATAACATATATATTTATCAAATCTCTATATTCCATACTAGATATTTTTATCTAACTAAAATAAGATTCAAGTTATTCCATGTATTTATTTATAACATATCTTATAAACACTATTTTATAGATAAGTATATAACCAATGCCAATACACAGTCAATAAAATATTTAAGGAATCTCAAGTATGCTTCATATAAAAAAAAGATTATAATCTAACCTCTTAAAATATTTCCATTATGTAAAAAATCATGTACTAAATGTCATGCACTATGATATAAGAAGACCATATCATAATTAGGTAAGATTTTGGTTATATCCTACATACAAATCTACCCTTTTTACTCTTTTATTATAGGCATTAAAATATTATAAACTCAAAGAAAAAGGTACTCAATAACATATCTAAGTGTGTTAATATCCAATAAAAAAATAAAAACAATTACCATCACCTCATCATACATAAATATAATTACATAGTTAATATTTACTTGATCTCAAAATCTCATATATTATTTATAGTTACATGTGACCATTATAATAGTACATAATTGTGTATATCACATTATATGTTTACGTTATAAATCTCTTTTACACCATTAAATACATGTATGCATTTTCATCTAGTTGAACACACTATTAAATTAAGTTCTTAAGTAGTCTACATTACCCCTTTGATATCCAAGTTTCATCCTATTATTTAATATTACATTGATTTTCACAACCTTAATACATTGTTTCATAAGTATATATGTATATATAACTCATACTAATACATTCGAATTCATTTGAAAGTTTATAAATTTATGCATGTACCATTATTTATCCAATTCATAATTCATATTTCTCTTGTTATTCATAGAATGACCTACAACCATGTTTATTCCAATATTAAAGACTTGTGGTGTATTTTACCAAGTGTTCAATAATCAATATATATAATTCCCATATTTTTATTTCCTTTTGTTCATAATCTAACCTAAGTTATTCCTATAACCATAAGTACTAATGTTTCAAATTCAAGATGTAATCCAAATGGCACAACCTACTACAAGTATCTCGACACACTAGCTAATTAGACACTAATATGTAGAACCTATACAATAAATATATTAGATATACATATACATTTATGCATATGTGTATATAAATTTAACCCCATGACCCTATTATTTGTAATACAAATTTTGGGTAGAAATCTAGTTGAACCTTGTGTACCTATATTACATAAATTATGGATTTATTTATGAATCAAACAATCCTTTGAAACCTTTTTAGAAATTCATGTGTATCAAAGAATAAATATTATAACTCATATTTAACAAGGTAAAATAATTGAAAAAATTCTTCAACATAGTCAAATTATAGGAAGAAATATAGGGTTAATTTAATAACACATAATCATGGTTCAAAACATCCATTGCTTAAGTCTTGATCTCTAATGACCTGACCTTTAGTTCTATACGCTTGAGGATGGAACCAAGTTCCATTCCTAGGTCTATAAACCTAAAAATTATAGGTTTTTAGGCTAGTTTTTTTTAATGAATCAATCCACACATTTAATGATTTGAACAAAAATCAAATTATTCCTTTCAAATTATGCAAAAAATAAAAAGAAATAACTAACCTAAGTATTAATAGTCTATCTTTCAATTTCTAAACTAATTTCGTTTTTCTCCTCTATAATTGAGCTTCCTTTTTTATATTCCTCTCATGTTATGATGATGGTGATCAGTTTTTATCCTCCACTCCTTTATACTTATTCTCTTGCCATCATTTTTGCATGATTTGCATGACCTATCATCTCTCCTCCCTTTTTGTCCATTACAAATCATGTAACTCTCTTCATTAATGTACCACTCCATATCCTTTCTATTAAACTCATAATTAATTGCTTCAAATATGGGTATGTCATCAATCCAAAGCCCTCATCTCCTCCTTAGATAAGTCAACCCTCCATGATCATGGAAAAACATAATGCAATAAACCTATTTCAATTCCATTCTTATTTTTTGTCTTTTGACAAAATACCATAATAATGTTAATCTAGAAACTAATAATTATAAACCCATTTACTTCATCAAACATCATGATGCATATAATCCTTAGTAAGAGAAATTTATTAATGTTCAAAGATTTGAAGACCAAATTTAAACTCAAATATTTTGGTTATTTTACCCATTTTTTTCCCTAATTCATTTTCTTCCTTGAGGCCAAATATATCCAAATAAAGTTAACTAAGCTATCTAAAAAATAAAGGTAACACTCGACTATCAGTGCACAAAATAATAGTCAAATTATAAATACATAAAAGAATGAGATAATTAAGCAACCTAACATAATATAAATTATTTCACAAAATTATAATGAAATTGGATAAACTAATGCATAAGAAATTAAATTAGGTCAAATATATAAATGCCTACCAAATATAATGTAATGAAAATAAACACACCTCATCATAGATTCAACATATATGTGCAAATCATGGATATCAAGATATACAAGAATCCATTATCACTAAGAAACAAATGCAAATAATTTTTGTTTCACTCAAATAACTAAATTTGGTGTGTTTTTGTGTTTGGTGTAACTTTTCCTCTACCCCCATTGTTAATATATGCACCCTCCTCTTTGATGATACTCTCCCTCAGAACTAACTATGTGGATGGGATAGTCATGTACCCACCTGATCAAATAAACTATTAGTTATCCAAAATAATAATAATCATTAGTATATAATCATTAAAAAAAATTGAATACAAATAATATAAAAAATCATTATCATAAATCATAATTAAAACATATACAATAATTATCTATCTAGATATTGATCATGGAATAAATAATATATCTATCAACCAAACAACATATACAAATCCAACCTAGAATAAATAACAATACTACTAAATAATTAGTCTCATAACCCATAATTTAATTATTAAATAATTTATATAATAAACCAAATGTGGCATAAATAATAAGCATATGAAGCAAAGTGTCAATCTGATCACAGATTATCTGATCCATCCACTAGTTGAAGCTCTCCTTTTTGTACTTCATAAATTTATCACATGGTCAAAATTATATCCATCAGACATGGATTTAATATATATCTATAATTATTTTATTTTCATTAATTCAATTTTATTATTTTACTTTAAGTATGGACTCCTATATCACCTTGGGCATTTTTGTTTTCTACATGAGACAAAGAGCCAAAAACTAATATGGTAAACTAATTTTATAAAATTTTAAAAACATTTTGGATTTGAATATAATATTTTAGTATTGAAAATTAACTTATTTTTGATACATATTAAGTGTAATTATCCAAATATATCAAGTCTTGTACTACATGTGCAATTTCTAAGTTAGTTAATAAGAAGAAAGATTTTTACACAACTTTGTTAGTTCCAAAAATATAATGGGAATATTTTCCCATGTATTTTATCTTAGGATACCCTAATATCATGCATGTTAATTTTTTTTATGTATTATTTTATATATTCTAAAAAATGTCAATTATCATACCTTTTAAGTAAGAAATATTAGTGCTAGAAATAAATCAATTGTACTTTAAGCATGTTTGGATTCACTTTGAAATCCTACAAACCATCCTATCTAATACACACACACACACACACACACACACACACACACACACAAAGTTATTGAGAAACATCTAGAGATCAATTTGGTATATGCTAGATAAAAAGTTGAAAATATATATCGTATTTCATATAAAGACTAATGGATAGATATAAGTGGTCAATTGGATGATAGTGCACCTTGTGAAAGTGTACAATTCAAATAATAAATGAACTTGGGATGGAATACTACATTTTAATCAACACATATATAATAAATATCTATATACCTCTATCTCACATATTGATAGATAGATAGATAGGAGATGTAAATAAGATGATAGTGAACCTTATAAGAGTATACAAATCAAATAATCAGTGTACTTGGGATGAAATCCTACCTTTTATTCAGCACAACTACAACATAACTTTGCACAAATATACAACACATATCTCTTTTCATGTCTGCTTGTATTTCTAACCTCTTGCACCCATCGACATAGATTATTATATTCTACCATAAATAATAACAACTCCTTCAACTTAAAAAAAACTATAAAATTCTATCTAATCCCTTGATCACATCTAAAAATAAGTTCAAATCATTCTAAATAGGCTAATGTCAAATAAAAGTATCACCTTAACAAACATCAGACACTGCACACCTTATATGTTGGTTATTAATTGTAGATACACTTGTAGAAGAAAATATTTATAGGAACTTACCACTAGATTTTTACACTTTAGTATAGACCCTATTCCATCACTAATAAAAAATGAGAGAACACTTTTAATCTCAATATTTTATTTTACCTTGGGTTACATCTAGCTTTCAATAATAACTCTTATGACATTACTTTCCACCCTTTATTAGATACCTTAGATACTATAGATAATCTTTTATAGATAGATATTAATATAGATTTCATCATCCTAATAAAATTAGATCAATTAATTGATGCTCAGGTCAAACATACATGTCATTTATGGTTCTTAACTCTCATTTAGTACTTTTTATATTTGTAGGCTAAGATTAACCTAAAACCATCTCATCTCAATAGACTAAGACTCAAATAAGGTCAATAAAATAGAACCTAAAATACTTGGATGATAAAGCAAGGACTAGTTAACTATGTATATATAATAGATGGTAACCTAAAATGTGAATTCTAAGAGGAAAGAGTTCCAAATCCTAGGCTTATGACACAAGGATGTACTTATCACTAGACCTCAATAAAGGTAAACACAGTCTACACATTTTAGGAGGAATTATAAGAAAGCATGATCATATTGAACCAATAATTCAAGACCCAAGACTACTTAAATATTAAATAATTATGGGTACCCCTCATCCATATGATACTCATACACTCCAAAGTTCTAGACATGGGAGGATTGATCAACTTCAAGTTGATCAATGCCATTAATAATTCCAAAATAAGAATTAATTTCTATATGATGAGCTACCTTGTGAATGAAGTATGCAGGACACTCTCCTTCAAACCTTTGGATTTTCCTATGTGGGTTCCCAAGGGCTCGATGGTTTATGTGGTCTTTAAAAAAATATATAGCCACTAGTACCATAACCACATCTGAGATGTCTATGAGTACTTCTATCCAATGGTCTAAAACATGATCAATAAGGTCCCAATGCCCCAGCAATCACAATCAATCCAAGACTCCATCACTACTATCAGGTAATAATGGTACTTACCTTATTTCATCTTGGATCATCTGACAAAGTAGGAGATAAATTAACAACTAGTGTAGGGTATCTTTGTATTTTACATAGGCCACCAACAAAAGGTGTACCCACCACTCTTGATCACCATCAAGCACTATGTGTACAAGGCTTTTCTTCCCCTCTAAAAAATGGATATCAACTAGGAATACACCTTAGGGAGAGTTGAGCTCTAATATTGGGACCCCAAAGGGATAATCAAAGCTCACTTAGTGAGGTATTCATACCACCTTAATATAAACTATAGTCATAAAATGGAGGATGATGATGAGTTATACTTGGATGCTTCTAACAACTAGAGGGTATTATTCTATATCATGGTGAAGAATAAGAAAAAAGGAAAAAAGGTTTATTTGGGACTATATACTCCCCCTTTATCTCTTAATAATTATACATAGGATCCAAATCTGACTCCTCTCACTCTCTCTAGGAATATTTTATAGGACATTTTTGCCACCATTCTTCCTCATGATCCAATTCTAGTTATACCTATTTAAGTAACCCCTACTCATCATGTCCCATATCCACCTCCTCTAATCACTCCTCATGTCATAGATCCACTTATACCTCCTCTATCATCCCTAATATTCCTACCATAATTAAGCCAAACCCACATACTTAGTAGTAAGTAGTACAAGTATAGGGCAACTCAACCACTAGTGCCTTAATCTTAAGCCACATAGATACTGAGGTTTGACACAACCAAAAAAAAAGAGGTAAGCCCAAAATGAGTCTCCAAGTATTAAATAGTATAGGTTCCACCTCTTACACCTCCCATCTCCTCCATCTCCCTTTTTCTTCTCACTCTTACCACTTTTTACCTCCCAATCCCAACACCCATAAGTTCCACTCCACTCTCACAAGATCCCAGAGTAATGCCTCATATTTTTACCATTTCACTCCCTTTATAATTTACCAAAGTACCTTTGGCCTCAATACTCTTAAGAATCCTTACCTCTGTTTTTCTATTTTCTCCATCCATTCCATAACATGGAACCTTCCCAGTACCTTCTTTAAGATTGCCTTGAGTCTGAGTACCATCAAGTTCATCTTCATTAAAAATAATGGATAAAACCATTATAATATTAAATCTAGAGGTGAGAAGTATCTCAATCCCCCCTTCAATCATCATGTCACCTCCATTAGCAATAATATTTCTTCCACTGTCATCCCCCATAGCTCCTACTATTCTAACTAATCCTTCCACTATAGCATCTGGAATCAACCTAGGTTAGAGGCCAAAGAATAAGTAAAAGGTATATCACACTCCATTTTAATTTATATTCCTTCCTCTCTAATTAATCCTCTTTTACTATCCTCAATTATTCCTTCATCCATAGCCAGAACACCTTAGTGCATTTCTCTTTGACCCCTCTTTTCATTACCCTAGGTGCACAGGGATTTGGGTTCAATCAACCAATCTCTTCAATTATATTTAATTTTTATCTAAAAAAACTAATTTCCCCTCAAATGGACATGACCCAAGAGTATTTAAAAACACAAATGTTCTTATGGGCCTCCCCTTTTGCTCTTCCTCATTTCACTCTCATGACCCCTTTAATTCCATTGATTTCTTCATTTACCCCTTCCACTTCCTCCATTTAAAATCCACATCATCCTCCACCCTTTACCACCATCTCATCCACCCCTTATACATATCATATAACCCAATGAATAGTCCTAAGGTCATAAGTAATATATATTGTCATCCAAGGTGACCTGGACATATAGTGGAGCTTCGATCGAACATCAAGGAGTATGAATAAAACTCTAATGTAAATGTTCATTTAATAAGGGAACCTAGTGGTTTTGTAGACCCATCAAGATTTTTTCTCCATCAATAATGTTATTAATTCCACTAGGGAATAAATTGTGGCTAAGGATCCACTTTTTATTCTCGGGTCAACACATGATATGTCAGAAAAGCTCCTCAAGGACATGAAAAGATAGTTTTGGGCCTTAGAGGCCCAAGTGAATAGCTCCTTCCCCATAAAGATGATTAAGTAAGTCAAAGAAACCCTCTTTCTACTCTTCTAAATTTTTGATAAGGTAGTGGAGATTCTAGATAATACTAATGTGTTTATCTAGTAGACTTAGTCTTACTTGTAGAAGATTGCAAAGATAGACAGAAAGAATAGGAAGTTGTTAGTGGTGAATAAGAAAGGAATGTTCTTGAAATTAAAATTAATTCCCACCTTAGGATTTAGTTTTTATCATATTTATGATTTGAACTTGAAGGTGATTATGAAGGAATGACTAGTTTGGCTTGTACTGTAACTAGAACCTAGGAAGAGGGTATGAAGAAGTTATTAACATACTTCAAATAGGTCAATATATTTGTGTTATTACACTTGAATGTAACCTTGATAGACAAGGGAAAATTTAAACTCCACCTAGGTTAAATCAACTAGGTCATGAGGGATAAGGTCACCAAATCAAACATAGAAGGGGACCAAGAAGTTCTGGAGTTATCAATGTAATCCACAACAAGCATCAACCAGGTCTTTAAGGTCCAAGTGTGAATGGAAGTACCCTTCCAAGTTTACCAGAGGCTAGTGAATCATGTTATAGTGATATTTATGGAGTCCTCAATGAACCTTCCTAAGATATACAATGAATTTGACCTTGTGGTAGTCATGCTAGAGGCTAGAGATGTAAGATCAATGCATTTAAGAGGTAGACCTTCATAACCACCTCTATGTATCAACTAAGTGGTCACCCGTAAATATTTTTATGGGTTTAAGGGGATTTGTTTATTTTTTATTTTTAATTATGGTTGTAACTATCATGAGTGGTCATCATAGACCAGGATGGGAATCTCACATTATTTGGAGTTGAATCTTATCCTCATCTATATAAGGCAAAACCATATTGTAATATATGGTTGACTAAATACTTGCCCAAAAGTGTTGTTAGATTATAGCTAGGATTTCACCTAATTTTTTCCTTAATCTCTCTATATTTTAGAGTTAGATAGGATTGATTATTGTAGCAACACTCACATTTTTAATGAATATAATTCCTATTTTATGTAAAGGTTTGTTCTACATCTCAATTATCTTTCATCTCCATTTTAAGTTCTTGTCAATGCTAGATTAATTGGACTAATACTTTAATACTTCATGTGTGTTATTTTTATGTTGTGTTTGGATATTATAATCACTATGTGAGCTCTCTTGTTTATCTCTTATCCTACTATTAATTTGTGTGTTGATCTAGAAATTACCATTGGGTGTTTATGTGTAGTTTACTATAAACTCCTAGTACTCATATTTAGTGAAGGCTCATATTTAAGGCATACTACCCTATTTACTCATACTCTTCCCATATGTATTCTTAGAGGTTTAACTTTCTTGAAACTCAGTCTATAGTGGTATAACTATGGCAAGGGCACTTGGTTTGATTATCAATGTATTGAGTTCATCCTAGATTTTGAGCCTCCCTTTTCTACCTTACTCTCCCATATCCTTTTGATTTTGTTTTTTGATATTGAACTAACCCTCCCCTTATATTTATAAATAGATAATCATAATACATGAACTCCTATAAAAACCTTTGATAATTAGATTTATGTGAAAGAAATTCATATTAAACATTCAGTGGTGATAATACATCTCTTTAAGACTATTCATGTAGATTCCATTTATGAATTCAAATACCTTTAGTCATGCCCTAGACTAATCCCAATTCTATTATAAAATAGAGGACTAAATTCTATAGTTTTCCTCATCTTCCCTTTTAAGGAATACCCAATCTCATGGGTATTTCATGAATCGGGAATTTGGAGCAAACTACAAACAAAATCTTATAAATTTGTGCAAACTATTAATAATAAATATAAAACGTTTATAAAAATAAAGAAATAACGTAGGCGTATATATAGTAATGAACTATGTAATGTGATAATAAAATTGTGTTTAAAGGGTTTATAATTCTTGTAATATTTGATAGTTTATAGCTATATTTTTATTTCTAGGTAGTCTATGCCATGGTATTTTAGTTACAAGGTAGCGTATAAATGAATTATTATTTCAAACTAATGTATATGTATATATAAATGTATATACATGTGTGTGTGTGTGTGTATACACACATATAGACATATTGAAATGTATTTACTTGACTATGTGTAAATATATGAATAAAGTGAATACCTTATGATCTAAGTTGAACATAGCTATATTTCCTTTGGAAAATACATCTACAGCTATAGGAGTATATCATAAATTTATGAGAAGAGTTATTTAGGTCATTCTATACATTTTAAATAGATTATTTTTCATTAGATATACTTTTATTTTAAGTGAAATTAAATAAATAGAATGAATGAAGAATTTTTATATGCTAAAAGTACATTTTTAGATGTTATATCATTTTGTAATGATTCTTTAAAAACTATAAACTATTTTGGTTGAACATTTATGTAATATTTATTATAATATACATTTACATTAGATTAAATAATGAGATTTAGATGAAATTTGGAAATGCTGAAATTGGCATTAAAAGTTGAAGACTATCAAACAGTAAATAAGAGGTTTAGGGGTTTAACTAAAACTAGGAGGAAACTTGATGTTGTGTTTATAAGTCATCTTGAGGTTTGTCTAATTTATATTGATGAATTAGTTATATTCTATTAGATCTTATATATTTTGTGTAAAAAAGAGATGAAATTAAGAAATTAGAATAGTGTATTTATTACATTGATTTTATCTCCTAGGCATCAAGCATGTTTGGGTTTGAATGTAATTCATTGAAAAAAAACTATATATGACATTTTTATTTGAATTATTGTAAACAATGTGATTTTCTGAGAAAGATGATTAATTTTATCTTATATTACATAAATCATATAATAAATTTTTGGATTTGGTAGTATACTATAATCTATATTTATTAAGCCTTAAAATATGTATGAGATACTACTAGGAATGATTAATTTAATAGCAGGTGATATATATATGAGGGTGCTATCATTCAACTCATATATCTACCCCTTGGTATCATATGATAAATTGTGATTCATTAGCATAGAGTATGTGTGAGTGGAATTGACTTAGATCCATGATAGATCTGATTTTTATAATGAAAACATTGGCTAAAGTAATGTTATAGCTAAGACATTGTCATTCCACTATGATTTCTAGTTTACATGTGTATGCATGATGTAATATTAGATAGAAGATTATTTCCATAGTCTATGTGATTTTTGTATGTATTAGTGACAATACACATAGGTTTTAGTTGAGTTATTGATATTTGCATTGCTTTTATCTTCCCTTCCATGAAGGAATGGGCCACTCTCAGTGGGGAGGTGTGTAGGAGACCAACAGTTTGTGGTTGGAGGAAAAATACCATGATGATGCTCTCCCTCTCTTCAACTATTCAATAATTTTGGAGTCGCACTCATGGTTGTTTATATGGATCATTGAGTTATTATGAGGCTTATTTTTATTTTTATTGCTATACATTATATCTTACATATTTCATTTTACATTGAAATGTAATATATAGTACATTATGATTGATGACTATTCAACGCATGAATGGCTATGAGACTTGTAAATAGTTATGAATATTGTATAAATAGTGTGTATATGATTATTTATAGTTATATTTGAGGATTATTCTAGTGCACTGATGTACTTGTCTCTCTATTATCTATTCCATGTAAAATACACATCTATTAATTTTTTTTAGACTATTTGAAAACTAGAGGGATCATATTTTAACCAATAGGTTGATATATTTATTCATTTATTAATTTAGATACATTTATTTGTTAAAGAGTCAAATATACATATGATTATTGATGATGTTATAAGTAATCTATATGGATTTTTAAAAAAATGAGTAACTTTGATGTATCTCATTGGAGTTATAACATTGTGGTATCAAATAAAAGGTTTAATGCTCATACTTAATGATTCCACCAACATTAAATTAATTCTCCTATTTTTAGTAAAAATAATGGCATAAGGTAAATTGAGTGTAGAGGGGACTTCAAATATGAACCCTCAAGTTGTTCTTAATCATCTAACAACCAAACAAACTATAAAACTTGATCAATTAATCATTGTCATGAATGAAATTAGATGTATAATAATAGCCCTATAGTGAGAAGTTCATGGACCAGATGAGGAAAATTAATAAGAGTTTCCATATGAATAATTATATAGTCAAGAAGAGCCTCATGATTAAGGTCACAATAAGGAAAAACAAGTAGCAAGAATTGAAGAAGTTGTAGAGCTTGCATAATATATTAATAAAGTGAATCCACCAAAATGTGATGGTATGGTGTTGGGTGATGGATATGAATCCTAGATTATAGAAATGAAAAAAAAATCAAGATTTAGAACTATTATGAGGTAACCTAGGCCAGTTGGGGAGCTTACCAATTAGCTAGTGAAGCAACAACTTAGTGTGCTAATAAGAAACTTGAGATGAACATTGACTCTATTACCGGTATGTGAGAACAATTTAAAACTCTTTTTAGAGCTTGGTGTCTACCCCAATTATATTTTGATCATAAACTAATAGATTTATATAACCTAAAACAAGGGGATCTATCGATAAATGAATACTAAGAGAAATTTACAAAGCTCTTGAAGTAAGTTCCATAGTATTATTAATATGAACATTTTCATATTATAAAGTTCATCATGGGATTAAAACTCCAAATTGAGTGTGAAATGGATGCACATCCACCATGGACCAAGTCTTTGATAAAGTAGTTAAGAAAGAGAAAAAGTTTAAATCATTTATTGAGGTCAGATAAAAAATTTATAAAATATTTAGAAGCTCAAAGACAACCTTCAAGAAAAATAATTAGAAATGGAATGGGGATTCTAAGAATTGATTCAATATCTAGAATGCAAGGTTTAGTAATGATTTAGGGAATAGAAAACCTAGGAGTGGTTTTAAATAAGGATTCAAGGGAGTTAATTAATCTAAGAGGAAGGGACCACACATTGGATGGTTTACCTATGAAAGAGATCATTATGCTAAGCATTATCTTAGGTGGAAGAATTTTTTTAGAAATAAGAATTTATCCACCTCTACATCATAGCAGGGAATTTCTAGAAGTGTATTCACATTGTAGTTGGCAACCATCAAGTATAATTTCAAGCCTCTCCCATTGAAGTATAAATTACTTTGTTGGGGCATTATGTTTCTATTTTAATAGATATATGAGCCACTGAATGTTTTATCTCTCTTAAAATGTTAAGTAAATTATCTATGAAAGTTAGTTTTATGGAAAATTCTTGGTTAGTTTAGTATGGGAATGAATCCAAGGTCAAGGATAATAGATGTCTTGTAGAATCTGAGGTAAAGGTGTCATAATTCACTGTGAATGTTGATCTTTATGAAACACCACTAGGATCATATAATGTGATCCTAGGAGTGAATTGGCTCACAAATCACAAATCCAAAGTTTTTTTTTTCTTAAGAAAGTTTAGTGTTTAGATGATTTGATAAATCAAACCCAAAATCAAGGAAAAAATTGAGAGTTGAAACTAAGATAAATTTCAGCCATTCAATTTAAAAGGGCTAATTGAAAGGGATGTCAAGTTTTCCTAGTCAAAATGGATGAAATTTGTGAAACCAAGGAACCCTAAATAGAATACTATCCTTTTATTAAAGAATTTAAAGATGTTTTTATGAATGAATTATCAAGTCTACCTCTCAAGAGGGATTTTTAATTTACTATTTCTATCATTCTAGGATTAGAACCACTATCCATAGCTACCAACAAAATGACAATAATTGAATCAATCAAGTTAAAGGCCTAACTTTAAGAGCTGTTGTCTAAAGTTTTGATTCAACCAAGTATTTCACCATTGGTTTCACCTATAGTCTTTGTCAAAAATAAGGACAAAATCCTTCACCTATGCATAGACTATCGAATGTTAAACAAGGAAACAATCAAGAACAAGTATCATTTACCTCACATTGATGATATTTTTGATCAAATGCATGGTGTAATAATATTTTCAAAGATTTATATTTGTGATGGTTACCATCAATTGAGAATTATAAAGGGAGATATTCCAAAAAAAACTTTGAAGACTTGATATAGATATTACAATTTTACAATATTTATTTTCAAACTAACAAATACATCTACCACATTCATGGATCTATGAATAGTGTGTTTAAATATTACCTTTATCAGTTTGTGTTAGTATTACTCAATGATATTCTCATCTATTATAAAAGTTAAGAAGATCATATCGAACATTTACATCTAGTCTTGTAGCAGTTTTGAAAGCATAAATTCTATGAGTAATTGTCTAAGTGTGTCTTGTTAAAAATAAGTGTACAATGCTTAGGTCATATTATCTCTAAAAAATGAATTTATGTGTATCCAATAAAGATTAGAGCCATTATGGAGTATCTAGCTTTCAAAAATGTGCATGAGGTGTACAACATTATGGGTTTAATATGATACTATAGGAAGTTTGTGAAAATTTTCTCTAAGATAGAAAACCTGATCACCTCTCTTCACTAGAAAGAGAAGTGTTTTATTTGGTTGGATAAGTGCAAAGAAGCCTTTTAGGTTCTAAAAATGAGACTTACTTTAACACTAGTATTTTATATCTTAGATCTAAATGATCGTTTTGAAATTGTAAATGACACTTAAGAAGATTGTATAGGAGTTCTTATGAAGGATGTTTTAATTATAACTTATGAATCAAGGAAGTTGAAGCCTTATAAGGCAAATTATGCTCCACATGACCTATAATTAGCTACCATAGTGTGTGCTTTGCAAGTTTGAAGAAATTATCTGCTAGTAAAGAGTTTTGAGCTTAAAACTCATAATTTAGGACTCAAGTATATATTTATCCAACCTAACCTTAATGTTTATTAAAGGAAATGGTGATAATTTTTTTTAGACTATGATTTTGACATTAGCTATATTAAGGGCAAAGAAAATAGAGTTATAAATGCCCTTAGTTATATAAGGTGCATTATGGCATTAACCATTATAGGTACTTTCCAAGATCAGTCATAAATGATGTATGTGGAATTAGCCACTATAAGTACTTTCCAAGATCAGGTATTACAATTCCTGCCTAGAGATGAATTCTACAAATAGGTAAGGCAAACATCAACTAAGAATTCTTAGGATTGTATATATAAAGCATTTTAGTTTGATAATGATGGGATTTTGAGATAGAATCGTATAATTTATGTGGCTCAGAAGGAAAACTTGAAAATTATTGTGGTTAAAATAATTACATAATGATCTGTATCAAAGACATCCTGGAGTGACTAGGCTCTTATCAAAACTAAGACCATTGTATTTTTGTAAAGTTATAAAAAGGGATGTGATAGACATTGTATCTAAATGATTATAGTGTCAATGATTTAAGGATAAGCATGCACATCCTACTAGGTTGTTATACCCACATTCCATACCACATTGGAAGTGGCAAGTTATTAGCATGAACTTTGTCCAAGGATTGCCTATGTCTATAAATAATCATGACATGATATTGGAAGTTGTGGATAAATTTAATAAAGTAGCTCCCTTCATTATAATTAATATGATATCTGATACACCAATTATTTATAAAAGGTTTGTAAATGAGGTATATAGTCTACATGGGTTTCCATAAAATTTCATTTCAAATAGGGACCCTAAAATGGCCTTAAGGTTTTGGTAAACTCTCAATTAAATATTGGGTACATAATTAAACTTAAATATAGCCTACCATTTAGAAATAAATGGACAAATAGAAAGAGTTAATTAGGTTTTGGAGGATATCTTGAGAATGGATTACATGGACTAGTAATAAAAATGGGAGGAATACCTACCATTGGTTGAGTTTACTTACAACAAATCATTCCAATCAATATTTAAAATGGATCCTTTTGAGGCATTTTATGGTAGGAGGTGTATAACACCAATGAATTATGATAAACTTGAAGATATAGTGATCATTGGACCTGATATACTTTATGAAATGAAAGAACAAGTAAATTTAATAAGGCAACTATTGACTAAATCCAATGATAGGTAGAAAAGATATGCTATAATAAGAACAATAAGGAAATTATCAATTGGAGATAAGTTTTATCTTTTATTAAAGCTCTAAAATAGTGCTATTAAGTTTGTAAAATCATTTAAATTATCATCGAGATATGTGGGACCCTTCAAGGTTATAGAAGTGATCAATCCTATAGCATATAGACTTGAATTTCCACTAGATTTAGCTCAAATGTATAATGTTTTTCACAAGTGGGTGTTGACTACCACTAATTATGTTACAAGATGGGTGGATCATGTATCTCTTAAGGAGGAAAATGAAAACTTAGTCTTGGACTTCTATGAAGTTATATTAACCAAATTTAGATCTCCTTCAACAATCATTTTAGATAATGAACTAGCCTTCTTAGAAACAAAGATAAGTGAATGGGATTTGAAGCATGGCATCTATATTAGCACCTCCTTCAACTAATATCCTAAGGGAAATGGACTAGCTAAGTTCACAAATAATAAATTGATTAGGATCATTAAGAGAATAATGGAGGAGAATTAAAGGACTTGGCACACCAATTTGAAGATAACCCTTTGGGTTGATAGGATCACCCCAAAGAGAGCAATTGGTAACTCACCATATACACTATATAGTTGATTCTTCACATGTTTTGGATTAGAATGCATTATAGTTTTTAGATCCATGGGTGGTCATCATAGAAAAAATCATAATAATTGATACTCACAAGCTTATATTTTGTAATAGGGAAGTATCATAATGCAAGATATAGTGGGACCAATATTATAAAGACAATGCTACATGGAAGGATTACGAGGAGTTATTCAGGCTAATTACTCATTTATTTAAATGATTTTTTTTAACATTATTAATTATTTATATAACTATTTTTTGAAACAAAATTCATCAATACTATGACCTATTTTAGGGGGAAAGGATGGCACATCCTATCCCACTCTTCAAAAAATACATCAATATTAACATGGGAAGTGGAACTAATGATTAGTAGTTTTTAATTTCTATTGTATATTTGGATATTTATGTTGTATAGTTGATAGATGTACTATTTATTTTCATAATCATTTATTTTGGAGCACATTTACATATTATTATGGATGTACTATGTTATATGATCATGTTTTATTATTATTTCATTTACATATTTGATTTTCATTACAATAGTTCATTGATGTTTATATATTCTGAGTACTTGATAATTTTGTTGCAAGATCAAACTAACTACCTTTTTGTTTGATTTAGGTGGTTTCAAGACTATCTCACCCTCATATATTGATATAGAGGGAGAGTATCATTTGGGAGGGGGATATATATATCAACATTGGGTATAGATAGAACTAAACCAAACTCACACACATGCACTACACTCTTGATTGATTAGATCAAATAAATGATAATAAGTATTTTGTAAAAATGTTGAATGTTGATTTTCATTGTCTATACTTACAATTATTAAATTAGTTTTGCATTTACTTTAAGTTCTCTACTTTTTTTATGATTTTGATTAGCATAATACATAAATTTTATGTAGTGACTATTTATTTTTCCTTAAAATCGCAATATAAACTAAACTATATTGAATTATGAGAGGTAAACCATTTATGCATTTTAACTTTTAAGAGAGTGTTAGGTGTTTTATGGATCTTGTGTAAGTTGTATAATTTTGTGCTCCTTTTTAGTGACCTAGGGGGTAAAAAGTGTATAAATCACCCAAATAAATTAAACTAAAAGAGCTTTGTGACTTTACAAATTTGGGTTTTAAGTTTATAAAAGTTTTAATGACAAGTTACCACATACTTTGGAATGGGAATAAATTAGGGAATAATGTACTTAGGTTTTAGTGCTATGTTTTTGGTTGAGTTCATCATTTTTGAAATGATGAGGATGTTTTATATGTGGTGTATATTGTGTCTAACATTACCCGCTTCTTTAAAAACTGGGGACCCCTCTAAATATTTTTAACTTAAGGCCTCCCAAAGTTTCAATCCCTTGTGTGCTGGCCTTAAACCTTCAACATTCTCAAACTCTGATTTGTCCTTGGTCTATCAAGCATTTAATAAAGTTGGTAATGAATGGATAATCCATACTAAAATCCCTTTAATTTTTTATTTTTAAATGTAGTTGAGTCCTTACTATGTTCAAATGAACATATGATTTTTTCATACTTAGAAATATTTCATTATGCTATGTTTTTTGAGGCTTGGACTCATGTTTGGTTTTCTTGGACTTACAGTCTCTTAGAATCCTACTCATCACTTCTTAAAGATTTTTTGAAAAGGGGGGTAAGCTTTTAATTTTTTAAATGGATTTATTTTAACGTAGTCATTTTTTGTGAAATCTTATAGAAAATCCTAAAAATGAGGAAGCACAACATTACTCATTATCAGATATGTTAGTCTTTTAAACCTGTCAAACATGTCATAGCTTATGATAGTTCAATCAAATAAAGAATTTCCATGTGGATCCTATAAAAAAATTTAGTCTCCTAGACCTATCAAATATGTAAAAACTTAGAACCTAACCTAATGAAGATGTGCCATGTGGATCTTGTCATAAATGTTAGTCTTCTAAACCTATCAAAGATGTCAAAGTTGAACTAATTATGAAAATGTCACACAAATTGCCAGTATAATTTTCAATTTCATAGACCTGTCATATATGTTATATCCTAGGAGAACCTAATCAAATGAAGAAATGACACATGGATCTTGTTATATTTTTTATTCTCCTAGACTTATTATAGATTTTAGATCCTGGGATTCTATGTTTGTTATTCCCTATTCACCCCCATGCCTCCACCTTATCCATTTATATCTTCCTTCCTTCCCTTTGATTCATTAATTATTCCTCCTCCCACACATCCACCTTACACCTCTATCTCTACCACCCTACCTACACCTCTTCCTACCTGAAGAATTGCCATAAGATTGCAAGAACCCAAGATGATTTTATGAGGTGGTCTAGAATTTTAGTGGGAGTTTAAAAATAACTCAAGAAACATAATGGATAGTAGACCAAGCATAACCTCTTCTCTCTCAAAAAATTGAAAACATCCAATGGAGAGGAGAGGATTGTTGAGGATCTAGTGTCCATGATTTGAGACACTCATGACATGTATAAAAAGCTTATGGATGAGATTAAGTATTATGTCTAATTTATCTAGGTATAGGTGAAGATTACCTTCCATACAAAATTAATTGTCCAGGTCAAATAATCCCTCTTATATTTTTTCATATCTTTAGAGGAAGTATTCAAGACCTTGACTATGAGTAGCAAACACCTCCAATGACCCCAAACATATTTGGAGAGGATTTTTTTCATATAAAACAAGTGTGAAAAGATTATTATGGTTATTAATAAATTAATGTTCCTATAAATTAAGCTCATGCCTCTCACTAACCTTAACTTATACCAAACCTATAGTAGAAGCATGAGATCTTTAATTGATAAATATTTATTAGTAGTGTAGATGGTCATGGAACCTATGAAGAACAAAGGGAAATGATGTTAACTTACTTCAAAAAAAGTCAACATATTTGTGTTATTCTATCTAGATGGCAAATTTCTTGATAGAGGTAAGTTAGATGTCCACATAGGTCACTTTGACCAAGTTGTGAGAAGGAGAGTGGCCAAGGTCAATAAGTCTAGTGATAAGGTGATTCTAGAGATCTTGACCCAATTCATGACTAGTATTATCTAGGTGTTATAATTTAAAGTTTACCTTGAGGCCCCATTCTATGTTCATCAAATACTTTTAACCCAATCAAGGTTAAATTTTGTGAGCCTCCCATAAACATTACCAATTTCAATAAGGAGTTTGATCTACTGGTAGCCACATTGGCCACCAATGATACACAAGCTAAGTAGTTGGGATAAAAATTTTCTCTAGCTCATTATCACACCAACTCAGTGGGGTCCCCAACAACTTTTATGAAAGGTTAATAATAGTCTATTTGTTTTGAATCTTTGTATTTTTAATAACTTTTTTTATGATAGCACAACCAAGGATGGGAATCTTGTGCTACTTTGAGGTGATCCCCATCCTCTAAATATTGTAAAATACAATCCTTATAATAGTTGACATTTAGTATGTAAATAAAATCCATTAAAAATGAATGCAAACTTCATAATTTCTATTAAACTAAGTTTTTGTAATCTATGAATGTAGTCCATCATTTCTTAGTGTTAAACAAATGTTGATGCTAAAGAAATAATCATGTGCTTGGTTATTAAGAAGGAATGTAGTAGTTGAAATGTGATTTTTTATTTTAACTCATTTATGAATTTTTATTATTTTCTTTGTAAAACTTGTAATCTATGTACTTAAAAGTTACATATTATATTCAAATACCATGTGTGTAACTTACAACAGGCCCTTTCGTATGTTTACTTTTAGTGGAAAATTCATAAATTAATAATTTCACTTTGTTGTCCTAAGACTCTTACCCTATGTAATGATTATTTTGAGCCCTTGGTTAAACTAGGAACATATTGGTATAACTATGTCTGAGCATACAAATTGATTCTTGAAGTATTAATACCCACTTATATCTTAGAAACATCCTTTTTTGCCTTACCCTACTTCCCCTTTTCTATTTTTTTATGAATCTTAACATGTCAATCCCCTCCTTTAGAAATAAGTAAAGTGAAATCCATTATTGATCGTGATTGAAATTTATTTAACAAGGATAAGGGTTGTAATCATTCTCTTAAATTTGTATCTAACTCCCTAGTGGTAACACTACATCTCTCAGAGACTTATTTAAAGTAGGCTACATCATGGAACCCAATACCTATTGTTATGCCCTAGATTGAACCACCTTGAATCTTGAAATAGAGAAAAAAGGTCCCTTATTATCCCAAAGTTCATCTTGAATACCTAATATCATAGGTGTTTTAGGATAGGATTTTAGAATAGACAATAACATTCATGCTTAAAACTAGGGTAATGGACTACAAGTAAATAGGCCAAATATGTAGTTCAAGAATAAATGGTGAGTTCATAATAGATAACTTGTAGTTTAGTAGGAGACTATAAAGTCCATGTAAAACATGGATGAGGAGTGTAAAAAATAAGAGGAATAAAAAAGAGGACAATGGGGGATGTGATAAAAAGAGAATAGAGCTAAGCAAGAAGGAACAATAAACTACCATTAAATACTTTGAAGTGGAAGTCATTGAATAATTAGGTTGGTTAAAATTTAAGTTTGAAATTCTAGGTTTGATTTTAGACTTAGTTTTAATAAGGAACAAAATAATATATGTTTATTTGATATGGGTTTCAAAATTTATTTCATTTGAATGTATGTAATGGTAGATTATAAAACCTATGGTTTCATCTTTATAGACCTAGGTATGGAACTTGGTTCCATCCACATGTATATAAGCATGATATTGAGCCCTTTTCAAAAACAAAATTGAATATATATGATGGTAAAATAAGGGTTTCATCTTTATAGACATGGGTATGGAACTCGGTATGGAATGTAGGCCTATAAATATGAAGTTGAGTCTTTTATTTTAAAACAATAGAAGGATTAGTGACTATCAAGCCACCACTGAGAAACACATTCACTACAAATATTTAACTTTTGCATGACTTAGATAGTCATTGACTCATTTATTATTGTTATCAAGACTAACTTCAAGTGATTATGAAAACATTATTTTCCCAGTGTACCCTTGATGATTAGTAATATGGACAAGATTTTGAATTGATTTAGAAACCATCGATTGTGTCATGATTGGGAAGTCTTATTGACCTAAGGACTATCACAAGTTCAAAGAATTTATATTAAATTTAAACCCATAGTGGCATAACTTATATATAAATTTTATATGTATGTACCAAGGAAACATTTGTAAAGACCTATATATTATAAAATGACTTAGAATAGATGAAGTCTGATTTTGTTTATAATAGTAGACCCTTGGAAACTTGTGAAAACTGTTAAGGATATATAAAATGGTTATAAAAATAAATAAATATTATAGATGTATATATAGTAATGAACTATGTATTATGACAATAAAATTGTGTTTAAATATATTATAAGTCTTGTATGTTTTGATATCTTGTAATTGTATTTTTATTTCCATGAAGCCTATGCCATGGTATTTGAGTTACAAGGGAGTGTATAATTGAATTGTTATTTTGAACTAATTTATATCTATATACATGTGTAAATATGTAAATAGTATGTATGTATTATAAATTTATTCATTTGAATGTGTGTAAATGCATGAATAAAGTCAACACTTTGTGATCCAAGTTAAATAAGATATATTTCCATTTGTAAATACACATACATCTATAGGAGTATAGTATAAATTTCTAAATAGCGTTATTTAGGTCAATGTATACATTTGAAATGGATAATTTTTCATTGGATATACTTTTAGTTTAAATTAACTTGAATAAAGAGAATGAGTGAAGAGTTTGTATATGCTAAAAACACATTTTTAGATGTTATATCATTTTGTGATGATTCTTTTAAAACTATAAACCAGTTTGATTGGATGTGCATGTAATATGTATTGGAATGTACATTTATATTATATTAAATTGTGACATTTATATGAAATAAGTAAATAATGAAATTTTCACTGAAATTTTAAGACTATCAAGAATTAAATAAGAGGCTTAGGGGTTTGACTAAAATGAGGAAAACTAATTTTTTTTTATAAGCCATATTGAGATTTATCTGATTTATATTGATGAATTAGTCATATACTATTAGATCTTATATAGATTGTGTAAAAAAAGAGATGAAATTGGGAAATTAGAATAGTGTATTTATTACCTTGATTTTTATATCCTAAGAATATAATCACATTTGGGTTTGAATGTAATTCATTGAAAAGAACCTATATATGACACTATTATTTAAGTTATTGTAAACAATGTTATTTAATGAGAAAGATGATTGCTTTTATCTTGTATTACATATAGATAGTAATAATTTGCTGCACTTGATAGTATCTTTCAATATGTATTTATTATGACTTGAACTATGTATGAGATACTACTAGACATGCTTTATTTAATAGCAAGTGATAGATATATGAGGGCATTATCATGCAATTCATATATCTAACCCATGGTATCATATGATAGATTGTGATTCATTAGAATATAGTATGTGTGAGTGAAATTGACTTAGATCCATGACATATGTGATTTATATAATTAAATATTTGGTCAAAGTAATGTTATAGTCGAGACATTGCCATTCCATTATACTTTCTATTTTACATGTGTATGGATGATGCCATATTAGATAAAGGATTATTTTCCATGGTATATGTGATTATTTTATGTATTATTGCCTATACATACATGAGTCCCAATTGAATTCTCGATAACCACACTAATTTTATATGCCCACTAATTCTTATAAATCATTGGTCAAATAGATTAAAAATAGTGGGAACATTTGATGGAGAGTTTTACAAAAATGTAAAATATTGTTTTGGATTAGTTTTTTGTGAAAAAATGGGCATGTGGGGAAAGAAGAGAATTATTATGACAACTAAGAAGAGAGTGCATATAAAGAAGAATAAAATGAATATGAACATAATTATGATGAGGAGGAGTGATATACATATGATTTAGGAGGAAAGGTTGAGTATCATGATGTGAAAAATAGGAAGAAAATAATTTTAATGATGGAAATGAGGGAGAGCATGTAGCTACTTATCAAGAAGAATAAATAGAGCATAATAGTGATGATGAAGAGGCTACATATGGTGTAAAAGGAAAGGTGGAGGATATAAAAGATGAGTAAGAAGGTTTGGATGATAAGGGTTCAAATAATTTGGCTCCAAATAAATTAGAGTCATTTTTTTCATTTTCATTGATGAATTCAAAAAAATAAGGGCATTATGTTCATAAATCCTCCCTTAAATTATAACTTCATCAACATAGATGTGGAGCAACATCTAAAGGTTCAAGCAAACAATATCAAGGAGGCTCAAGTAAATGGTAAGAATATTCTAGTTTTTGAAGATTTGAATATCACTATGGACAAATATGTTTTGCATTCATATTTTTATTTTTTGGATATGGATGGTATGTATATGGTTCTTGGATATCCATGGTTAAAAAATTTAGGAATAATCAATATTAATGTTCAAAATAAGTCCATGAAGTTTGGTATATGAAAAATAAGATCACCTTACAGGATATCATAATTGGAAAGACACAAATAATAGTTAAGGTAAAGCATGAGGATGATATTGAAATAAGTGATAAAGAGCATGAGTAATATTTAGATGATGACATATATGAATAAATAACAAAATAACATTTCACCTACTCAAGTGACAAATGAACCACTAAAGGAAAATGGGTAAGAGGCAAAATAAAAGGTGCATAAGGTCAAAGTATCAATTTTTTTTGAGTTTATAGAAACCCACATCATCATGAGAGGAAATAAATATGGATCCATATGAGGGAGTTTAATAATAACAATAATTTTATCTATAAAATAAATGAGAGTACTAATCACTATGTCTATGCATGGAATCCAAAGAAAAACTATTATGGTTATGTATGTAATCATGGAATCCAAAGAAAAACTATTATGGTTAGGTATGTAATCATAGTAGTGCAATGGGATATGTAACATGGAATTAATGGGGAAATAATTATGACTATGCATGGAATAATAACTACTATGGTCATTAATGGAATCAAAGCCACACAATGGAATATGGTATATGGATTCAAAGGAAGAATAATTATGCATGGATATCAAGGCATTATAATTATGATAATGAATAGAATTAGAGTATTAAATTATAATTTGGAAACAAAGTTGGATAGATATCACCTACTAAGATCACATATGGGTGGTTAGATGATCAATCTTGCATACAAGTGTACAATGATTTGAATCAAACTCACTATTTAGTTTATTTTTATACTTTGGGGATGAAACATGTCAAGGAGGGAAAGAATGATATGTACCTACGGATATGGTATATTAAAGTATATGTGTTGATGGAGATTATGACGTGTGGCACATATCCCATTTAGTTAGTTATATGGTCCAATATATTAGGATAAATCAATAACTTATGGAATTAGTGCATTGGGTAATGGTTAGCCTATATTGGGATTAGGAGGTTACCCATCAATTTTTAGTTATATATAGGATTATATAGAAGAGGTGAATATCATTTTGAATGAATAAATCAATTAATTTTTGAGTATTTTATTATTATAATGATATTGGATATTATCCCCTCGAAGTGACATTGTGGAGTTATTCCTTCCTAAAGGGGTATTTTATGGTTTTGCTTACCTTAAGCATATTATTATATTTATAAATATATTTAATATTTGGGAATCTTGGGCCACTAATATCTTTTGTTTTATGCTGATTTACATTATATTATACATTATTTCTAATCATTATAAGTGTGGATCATAAAAATTAGTCAAACTGTGGAATATATAGGTGGTTATTGATGATGTTATAAGTAATATATATATGGATTTTTTAATAAAAAATGAGTAAATTATATGTATTCTAGTGGGGTTACAACATAACAATGGTGTAACCATGATATATAACAACATCTCTCACAAAACACCATGATCCTTTACAACCCCTTTCCTAGTGTACCCTTTAACACATGTACTCAAAGAGATAGATGCATCAACAAGGCACTACAAGAGAAATATTTGATAAATGATATAGTGTAAAATATTATCTGTATACACTTTTTAAAGTGTGTGTCTACATTATTCAATTACCACCATGGTAAAATAAGAAACACCATATGTTTTTTAGCCTCATTTAACTCAATGATATCAAATGTTTTTAATAAGCTTCACTCCCATTATGTTGAAAACAACATTATTTAGAAATCCCAAAGGTTATGTGTGAGTTTTTTTCATAAACAAAACATAAAATGAATGCCTCAATTCAAGAGTTCCCATCTTACACGAATATTCCTATGGGATAATTTTAACCTCATATAATGTAACAATGATATTTTCACACAAAAACCAACCATTTGTTGTTGCATTAATTAGTATCTCTCAATCATAGCTAATTTTTTAATGTATTTTTGACTTCACACTCTCTTAGTAAGATTGGTACAGGCAATTTAGTTGTTGTTTTTTATTGCTTCATTAACCATTTATTAACCATGAGATTCATTACCTCTAAATTTAATAAGGTTAATATCTCATAAGGTAATTTCCATCCTTTGATTCTTAGGCTTTGTATTGGAGTTTTCCCCTATCCTTAGCCTCTAAATTGAGAGAATTTTGGAACTCCCCTTATAGGTTGTAAATAAAATCCATAGACTCTTACAATATATCATTATATCACATCCCATCAAGGTGGTTTTTAATAGGTATACATGATGTAAATTATCTTCCTTTTAAGTTTCATTACCTATTTTAACCTTTTTAATTGGCTTAGCAGTTGTTTGAGGTTGGGTAGTAGCACCATTACACATCATAATATTTACATTTTTTCCTTGTATTTTTTGACCTCCTTCCTTTGGCATCCATTGTCCCACTAGGAACATGATGTGTATCCTCCATTCAACCTTATATAACTTAGTATTATAGTTTAGTTATGCATAAAGGTCTAGGCATTCATCCACATAGTACTCACCATGACAATAATCACAAGTGGGAAACCTTAGGTAGTCTTTTTGATAGTGGTCTAAGGAAATGCACTTATAACATGTGCATGAAAGAAAAAATATATCAAATCATCCTCCATATCTTACAAAATAATGTTATTGACCACCATATTACCCTTGGTTCTAGTTAGAATGGCCAAATATTCCTTTTTATGTTCCTCATTCATGTTATTCATGGATATCATCGATCATTTGATAATCCTTGATGTTATGGGTGGAGGCCTCACATATTTTTTAATACAAGGATAATTTTTTTTGTCACTCATTTTAATATAATACAATAATGAGAATCATGAACTTCCTAGAAAATATCATAAGACACAAGGAGTCCAAACATTGTGCTTAATGTAATTTTTCTTATTTTTTCCCTCAAATCGATATTAATACACTATAAGCAACTATGTGTTTCATGTGTGCTACTAGTAGTGAGATTTAAAAAAATTGAGGCCATAGAAGTAACATATAAATCTATAAATTAATGTATATTTTATATATGCTTCCAAATTCCTTGGTTTGTAGTGTTTTTCCTAATTCCTTATGTGAGTCTATGAAATTATTCATTGATAGGCATACCTTACTAATTCTAGAGTTCTAGTTTGTATGTGTAACATAGTAAGGTATCCATACATGAAAATTTCATGGAATATCACAAAGGAATAATCTATACAAATCATCATGAATTTTTTTCTTCCCATGCATTAGTGTCTTTTCTTCCAAGACTCAGATGGTTCTTTTCAAACTCACACTCTAGATATTTGAACTAGTTATCAATATCTTCCAAGGAAAGCTTGTATACCATCTCCATTCACCATCTATCACAACTAGCTCAACTTGGTCTTGCAAACATAACCAAAATTTTGGGTTTTATTATTCACATTATAGGTTTTTTTCCACATATATACCCAAACACCTAATATCACCATGCCAATATATCATAAAAATACCTTACATGTTCACCCAAGGTGTAAAGAGAATATTGATTCATAGTTAGGTTGGTTGAGATAATATGTCATAAGTATTTTTTATTACTTATATGATGAAGCAAAATAATATAGTTTATTCATACATGAATGGATATAATATCACTTTTATTATAGTTCACATTAATATTCAATGTTTTATCACATGAGTATATATTCATAAAACTATTTCTAAACTATTACATAAATCATTTCAAAGATAAAACATAAACACATAATTACTTGATAAATCACGTACTTCCTTTCATTAAGTTTTCACATGTAGTATCATAAGTTTTCATAGATTCAACATGAATATGATTATAATATCTAAGTTAAGTTGATTAAAAAAATTAGAAACATAACAATAATAACTCTTGACTCTCCCATAAAGAATGGGGCAAGGTGAACTTTTATAGGATTCAAGCACCACCTTTTAGTTACAATTCATTAATATGCACTTAAAATGGTGTGTATAAACTTTATATAAATATTATTTTTTAAAAAATTTACATTAAATATATTTGACCTAAAAATTACTTATATCTATGTCATTCTGTTATATTCACTCCAAAGATGTTATGTATAAATTTTCCAACTAGTGGACTCACTCTTTGAATTTGTCATATAGATCCTTATTTCATAATCCATGGTCTATGAAACCTTCTCAAAAATCCTAGTAATACTTATTTTATGTAAAATAATGTGCCACCATATGCATACTCCATTACTTGGTTAATATTATGTTTATTTCTCTTAGGTATTTAGGTACAACTATATAGCCTCATCCTTTCATGCTACTTGAAATTTTATGCACGATGATGGACTTTACCAAATTTTCCAAGATTAAACTATTATTTTATGTTATGTATTCAAAATTAATGCATACTATATACCTATTAAACCTTAATAGTGCATGTATGTAATTATAAATGCATCATGTCTATAAATAAATCCTGGCTCAGAGAATATAGAGCATACCTACACTTTTGATTGGGGATACATTTTATAAGTGGGAGTGTGACCAATATGGGAATCAAATAGACCTAATTAGGGATCACTTGTCACAATACACCATGATAGGAAGGGTTAAAAATAATAAATTATAACACAATCATGTAACAACCCTAAAAGAGTCCTAGTTTTAATGTTCACTCTATTATAATAAACAAGAAAGTAAATTTAATCTAGTGCCCACCAAAGATTATGGAACAACATGAGGAATTAGTAAATAAATAAAAACATGTATAAGATAATATAAATTAATATAACTATGAGTAATACCCTAATATATGGAATATAAAGAGTAATTTTATTTGATCCAATACTTATGCTAATTCTATCTACTAAAGAGAGGAAAATAAAGTTAGAATATACTTACCTGATTGTGAACCCATTGAGACTCAATCTATCCCTTGAAAAATGGGGATTTATATTATTTTTTGTGGTTTTTTATTATATCTAATAAATTAAAAATCATCCAATACTTATCCATAAGACTAGATTCTCCAAGTAAAAACCCTAAGCTAAGACTCCTCAAGTAAAATGGTGGAAGAGCAGATTGTAAAGAAGTGTGATAAAATGATAACTCTTGATTGAGTATTGAAATAATGATGAAATTCTATTATAGTTATAAGTCGATATCACCCTAAATCCTTTCAAATATGTTATTTGTATGGGTTTGTCCCAATCGATGTTTGTAAGAGATAAATCACTAGGTCTTGAGTTAGGTCACCCAAGGGGCTGATAAAACTCAAAGTAAAAAATACCATAAATAATATAGGATCAACCCAATTGACCTTGTATAATAATCATAGGCTAAAAAATATATAGAGTTTACCTATTCAACCTAGTACAATCAACTGGCAAAAGGGGATCAAGGTGAGGAAAAGAGGGATGGAAAGAGGAAAACGATTGGAGGAGTGTGCAAGGGAGGAGTATTAGCTTAGATAATGGTTCTAATATCTAGTTGGATTGATAATAATTTGGAAATAAGGGAAAACAATCTTTTGAAACACCAAAGGTCTACCACCCCTTTCTTAGTACCCCCCTTAGGCCATACACTTAGAGGGATTGAGTCTCAATGGGTTCCTGCAAGATGTAAAGTGTCAATATTTGATAAAAAGTTGAAAATTTTATGTGTATACATACTCCCACTTTAATCTCATCACATGTCACTAAGGTACAATAGGGGATGGTGCTTTGAGAAAGAACATATTAACACATAATGTTGATGCTAAAAAAAGTTATAGTATTTTAAAGAAAAATAACTAAAAGTAAATGACTAAAAGGTAAATAACGAAAAAGTAAATGTAATGCATACCTTAAATTACCTTTATTACTTGATGGTTTTCTACTATTTTGTTACTTTTTATTGTGGATGGTATAAAGACTACTTTTGACAAACCCAAGAATACAAAACTAAAGAGCAAAAATAAATAAACACAAAAAATACAAGATAGCTAGTGTTATGAGGATGAGACGTACTTGGGAAATTTGGAAAGCTAGGGTGACAAGTTCTATGTTATACCAAATGACCAAGTCAAACAACAAGAGTAAATTGGGTAACTAAAAATCAAAGGCTACTAAAGACCAAAAAACTCAAACAAGCTATCCTTAAGTAAGAAAGTCAAACTCACCAAGTTAAACCAAGGATACATGTCAAATAGGATGGTAATAAAAAAACAATGGTAAAAGACTAAACAAAATGCTAAAAAATATTGATGAGTGAGCAGTAACAATCCATAGCTTAATCATCAATGGATAAACATTCATAAAATGGAAAACAACATTATTGAGTGAGAAGTAACAAGATAACCTCACTTAAAAATGGAAAAAGGGTACAAACTCAGGTGTCCATGATAGAAAGATAGTAAAAAAATGGTAAATGGTAAAATGAGAGAAAAATAAGTGTATAAATATAAATAATGGTGTAAAATAAGGAAGCAATCCATAGTTTCTCAAACACATTTTTTCTTTCTAAGGATAGATAAAACTGAAACAAAGTAGTACTAGCATATTTTTAAGAGGTGAAGAAGAAGGAATTTAAAGAAGGAAAAACATATTTGGAATCATAATTTTCCTATCAAGAAGTAGAAGAACTCTTTATCGAAGTCAAGACACTCAAATTAGGTTTTCCAAAATAAGAGGAATTTTGACCTTAAGGACTCTGATGAACTTCTCTTAGCTACACAAGTCTTTAGTCAAAAAATGAAGTATATATATTATCCAATTAAGGTTATATACATGAAAATTAAAATGGACCTACCTTCCCATAATGTGTTCCCTATTCCTTAGGACCCCTTACAAAGCCTTGAGTCTACTATAAAGATTAGGTACTTACATGAGAAAGTAGGAAGCACAATAGTGTTTTTTTAATTCCCCTATTCCAATCTACTAGCCTATCATACCCTAATGGACCTCGACTCTATGTGAGGCCAACTATGGAGTTTGATATTTGACTAGAGATAAGAGATGTACTTTTAATCACATCTTTTGGTGTGATGCTAACTTTTGAAATCTATATGTTGCCTTTTAGATATCATTGACTTTTGATTCAAATTATTTGGATTTTAACTATCTTGATGGATTTTTCTATTCCTAATCCATAAAAATTTTGAAAATAAAACATGGGAATTAATGATGAATTTCAATTTAATATTTGGGACTTATTTTTTAATAAAGATAAACTTCAGAGAGCATGGGGTCTAAGAGTCTCATAAATCTAGGTAAAATAAAAGTGTTATCTTGACTTCAACCTTGTTTTATACAATGTGGAGTGAAAATAAAGTAAATAAAAAGGAGTGACACATGTAACAATTTGAATTAATTCAAATCACAAAAAATGTGACAAAGGAAAAAAAAGGATACAATGATAGTAAAGTGTGATTCCTTGTCATAAGAATGACAAAAATGGAAGAAAAACATGCTCACATAGATTGTTCTGCAAATTACATCTAAAAAAAGAATTAAAAGATAAATTTGATAACAAGTATGATATAAAAACATTAAAATATGGTAATTTTATGAGGAGGGTTGGGTCTTGTCCATGGTCTTACACTACAACTTCATAAAAGAGAAACCCACGAGGGTGCTAACAAGCAAGTGAAAGATAAAGTGAGGTAAGAAAAAATATGTTAATTTTGTGAGGAATTTCAAGTCATATCCATGGTATTACAATTAAACTCACAAAATAAAAACCCAAGGGGCGTAAAAAATAAATAAAAAAAGAGATAAAATTCAAAAAGATAAAGAAGACGATGGTACATTAAGAAACCAAAAGACCAAAAGGGAGGACTTAAAGGTTTGTAAAAGGAAGGAACTTTTTTTAGATGGAAATACCCTTGTAATTAACTTGAATTTAAATATATATATATATATATATATATATATGTAGATATAAATCATGAAAAGAAGGAAATGTTTAGGCAAAGTATTTTTTGAGAAATTGTTCATTGGTGGGTTCTTTGAAAACATGGCCTTCATTGGTTTGAAGGTAGTAGGTGCTTGGACCAAGAATATCTTTGAATAAATATAGACCACACCATTTTTTGGAATATTTAATTTATTTATCATGGGTGTTGTCTAATTTAAGGACAAGATCACCAACATTAAATGTGCGAACTTTAACATGTTTGTTATGTTATCTAGTAATGTGAGCCTTGTATTAGTGGTTATATTATAAGGTGAAAAGATGATGTTAATCAAGTAGATCAAGGGTATGAAGATGAGACTCATGAAATTATTCATTGAGAATAATACCATAAAGAGATATATGAAGAGAGATAAGATCAACTTCCAAAGGAAGAACTGACCCAGATTCATAAAGTAACAAGAATGGAGTTACTCGAACGATAATACTTATTCTATTTTGATAGGCCCAAAGTGTAGCGTAAAGATGAATATGTTCATTCTTATGGGTTTTATGAATTATATTTTGGAGAATTTTATTTGTGGCCTTATCTGAACCATTGCATTGAGGATGAGAAGGCATGGAAAACTTGTGATTAATATTAAATTTATTACAAAGTTATTTAACATGTTTATTTTTGAAATTACCACCATTTTATGAAATTATGGTATGGGGAACACCATATAAGAAAACAATTTTATTAAGAATAAATTTGGAAATGTTAGGATTGGTGATGTTAAAAAGAGGCATGACTTCTACCCACATGGTAAAATATTTAGTAGCGGTGATGATAAATACATGTCCATCTTGGGAGTGAGGTAGTTTACTAATGAGATCAAATCCCCATGTGTAAAATGACCAAGGAGATTTGATGGTATGAATTTTGGATAGAGGTGAATGGATTAGATCATCATGAAGTTGGCAAGGATTACACTTTTTAGCATATTTTATTGCATCATTTTCAAGAGTAGGCCAAAAGTAACCCATATGTAGGCATTTACGGGTTGTAACATATCCACTATAATGGCCACCAAAAATTCCCCCATGTGCTTTTTCAATAAGAGGAGGGACCTAATATTGAATAACTTAATGAAATAAGGTACCTCTAGCATTATGATAATAAGATATTTTGTGTCAAAATACATACTTAAAAGCTTGTTTACAAATACGTGTCTTTTCACAAGAGTCTAAATTATGAGGATAAGTGAATTGAATGATGTGTTGGTACCATGGGCTTTGTTTAATTCTAACAACCTCAATATGATAAATAAGTAAATTAGGTGGTTGAGTAGAGGATGGATATTTTATTATTTATATAATAAAATTAGGATTGGAAAGGACTTGATGTGGATGAAAGAGAGATGTTGAATAATCAAGAGAATCTACAATGGAATTTTGATCTTTCAGAATAGGCTCAATAGTGAAAGAAATGAAATCCTTAGCAAGAGTGGTTACAATTTGATGATATGTGATGAGGTTCTCACTTTTACATTGATAATCACCACTACTTGGAGAAAAATAAGCTAAAATTCACCTAAACCATGAAGGTATTAAATATCTAAGTCAAGAGAAGCTCTCATGCCTAAGATAAGAGATTCATATTCAGCCATATTGTTGGTGACATCAAAGGTCAAGCAAAAATCTAAATGAATGATCTTTCCAAGAAGACTTGTGAGAATGCAACCTAACCTAACTCCTTGAAGGAATTTAGCACCATAAAATTGAAGGGTCCAAGTATCTTTGTACAAGTCAACATTAATTTTAGGAAGCTCCTTGATAACTACTTTTGGTTTAGTAGTCCCAGAGGGAGTGGTTCATCAAAATTACTGGCTTTAAGATCAGCAATAAAACTATGAAAATAATATTTGAGAGAAATAGATTCATTAAAACCTTTAATATAAAGGATATTGTCATCTATAAGATTATAAAAAAGAGAAGAAGTGGATGGAATGTGATCTATGCCAAGTTGATCAACTATGATTTGACCTTTGATAGATTTTTTAGTAACAATGCAAAGATCAAATTCCATAAGGAGGACCATCTATTTACCAATTCTATCTTTAGGAAGAAATTATTTGAGAATAATTGAAGAAGGGGGATATAATGAATAATGACATAATTATTTTGCTAAATCATATAGTGGCAAAGATTTTCAACTAAAAAATATATGGTGAGGCAATAATGCTCAATTTTGGTATAACATGTTTCATAATTGATGAGGCCTTAGCTAATGTAGTAGATATCATACTCTCTTTCCATATCATCTTATTGGTAAAGCATTTACCTAACTAAAATTGGTGTGAAAGAAGTATATAGAATCAAAGGTTTATCATTGGAAGGAAGACAAAGTGTGGGTAGATGAAGTAATGATTCTTTCATATTATCAAAGGCTTTTTGACATGGATCTATCCATTTTGAATTAGTACCTTTATTAAGAAGGGAATTGATAGAGTAAAATTGATATGCCATTTTTGAAATGAATCATCTAATTACCCCAAGTTTGTTTAAATAAGTATGAATGTTAAGAATATAATGAAGAATAGGCATGTTAATGATAGCACTAATTTTGGTAGGGTCAACATTAATGCCATGGATAGAGATTAGAAATCCTAAAATTTTTCTAGATGTGACTCCAAAGACACATTTGTAAAGATTACACCTAATTTTATATGTAAGTGGATGGTCAAAAATGATAGCAAGGTTAGAAAGATGATTCTTATGATTTTTAGATTTAACAATGATATCATCCACATAGGTTTTAACAATTTTGTGAATGAGATCATGAAAGATGTGTCATGCCTTGTTGGTAAGTGGATCTAGAATTTTTGAGGCTGAAGGGAAGTTTTACATAGTAATAGGTGCCTCATTTCATGGTGAAAGTTGTCTTATGTTGGTCCTCAAGAGTGATATGAAATTGATTGTATCTCAAGGATTCATCCATAAGAGATAACATTTCATAACCAACCATGGAATCAATAATGGCATATATTAAAGGTAAAGGGAATTTATCCTTGGGACAAGAAAGATTAATATTGTAAAAATAAATACAAATGTGAATGACCATAATGAATTTTTGAATAGGAACAATTTTGGAAACCCATTTAGAATAATCCATTAGTTTAATAAATTTAGCATCAAATAGTTTAATTATTTATTTATGACATAAAGTGGAAACTTCAGGCAAAAATTTCCTTTGTTTTTGATGCACAAGATTGGCATAAAGATCATTAATGATGTTATGCACCATAATCTAGGGTCAATTCTAGGCATATCTTCATAGGACCAAGCAAAATCCTCATGATATTTGTTAAAGAATAAGCTAAAGTTATCATGTTCAGTAGGTCAAAGCTCATGAGAGATAGTAATTGGCTGAGGATAAGATGGTGTACCATATTTGATGTGAGTAGTTGATTCAATAAGCATAGAATTACCATATTGAAAGTGGTATGGTGCATTGGGTAAGGAATAAATTAGATTAGTTTTAGGATTAATGATAGAAATGAAGTTGTTAAAGAAAGGAGATTTAGTCTTGAAATTCCCAAATTTATGATGCTACCGAGGAAGTTGAGGTTCTCATGCATAAATCAATTCAAGGATGCTTCATCACTCAAAAAGGTAGGAAGAGGACCATAATACTTGACATATACTTCAATATCTAGAATTTAATTACCATGGTGATCAAACTCAAAATTTATCTAAAGAACATTGGTTGCCTTGACATCTAGTGTAACTTTAGGAGTAGAAGTAGATGGAGAATAAGAGGTTGGAATATAAGTGGGTTCAATGATGGGAGAATGACCAAAGGTGCTGATTGGATCAATAGGTGGTAAAGGAGATGCATAAAATTTTATAGATTTGGAAGATATAATTTTATTTACCACCAAATGAGTATTGATAAGAGGAAGATTGGCAAGAGGCACATGACCCTCAAGATATAAGGTATGCTCCACAAAAATGGTGTGAACATCTTGATTAAAAGAATGAATTTGGTCTAAGGTTTTCTTATAATTTTGGACATCTAGGTATCCAGATTGAGCTTAGGCCATGATATAGTTATCATCATATGTTGGATAAATTTCACATGCTTGAGAATCAGGGGGAGTTTTAGATGGTGAAATCTTGATATTACTAAATGTACGAGGAGACATTATGAGAGGATCTTGAAATAATTTGGCCACTAAAAAATCATTACAAGTGAAGGCATCTCCAAGTAAAGAAGGCTCTTGGGAACTACATGGAAGAGTAAAAGTAGTAATCTCATAAATAAGAGGAATAATATAATATTTGGGTAATATAGAAAGAGGAAGCCATTGTGAAATGTAGGGAAGTAACTTGGTACTATTACAAGTATGGTGAAAATCATTGGGTTCATCATCATAAAAATATACAAGAGTAACTTGTAAATCAAGATTCATGTTGATAAACTTGGGCAAAGGAGAATTATTGATATTAGGAATTATAGTAATATAATATTATGATTTAGGATTAGGAATTTGGATGCTCCATGGGTTGGGATAAACTTCATGCTTATACCATTTTCCATAAAGTAAGCATTTAATACATTGGCTACCCAAAGATGCAATCACCCTCATTTGATGAGTCCATATATGACTTAGGAATATGTTATAATATAAATGAAGATCAAGGAACATAATCTTGGTTCAAACATTATTAGGTCCAATGGTTCATGGAAGCCAAATTCAACCAAGTCAATTTTGATTTAATTTATTGAAACCATGACAAGTAAGATGGGTTTGCTTGAGATGATCATTGTTATAACTGAGTTGTTGGATGATCCATAAAGATGTTACATTAATACTAAAACCTTCATCAACTAGAAATTTATAGATAAGAGTGGTATTTATGGATACTTTGATGAAAAGTGGTGGATCATCAACATGAAAGAGAATTTCATCATTGATCATGTCATCTTCAAAGAATTCAATAGAGGGCTTAGCAGAAGGACACATAGTTTTAATGGTATTTATGTTGGTAAGTTAAGATTCAATAGATGGTGATTCTTCATCTATAGATGATGGATTTTCAACTTATTTAAGTTGTTTCATAAGGAGTTTACAATGATAGGGTGAATTATGAACCAACTCGATAAGTGGAATATTACAAGGCATAGAGTTGATTTCTTTAATAAAATTCTAATGAGATTTAGAATAACCAACAAGAGGTAGAAGAGGTAAATTAGATTTTGGAGGAATAGATGTAGTTGGGGGATTGGAAGGAGGAGATGGTTCCTCTTGGGCTTTCAAAGAAATATTAGTGGTAGTAGTATCTTTAAGAAGTTTTTCCTCCAAAGATGGCTTTTTAGGCTTGGTAATGACGTCCTTATGAGCCATTTTATGATGGTAATTTACCTTAGCAGTGTTGACATATTGAGAATTTTTATAATATTTGTCATAATTTATGTCAATGGCACAAACATCCTTGGTATTTAATTTATTATTGGAAGAATATTTTTGGTTATTTGAAGTATAATTTTTAGAAGTTTGTCATTTTTGAAAAGTAGTAGTGTATTCTTGACAATGAATATTGATCATAGCTTCATGATTGAATGAATCACTAAGCATATAGGAGATAAAAAAAATATAGTGATCCAAATATAATATTCATGAGAATTCCCAATGTCATCATGGAACAAAAGAAATATATTGGGATCATACCACTTAGGCAAAGCATTGGGATAGATGAAAGCTTTTGAGGGAGGTAAAAATTATTTCATTTGCAAAACTAAAATGAACATCCCATATAGTATCTAAATGGATTCAAGATATCTAATAATATTCTAATAGGAGACTTCATTATGACTAAAGAGAGATGAATAAAATGCAAACAAGGATAAATAGAGAACTAGATTGACAAACAAGGAAGGTATAAAATAGTACAAGGTCGATTGGGTTGACCTATCATAGAAAATAGGGTCTATAAATAGTACAAGGTCAACTAGGTTGATCCAGTATCGTAAAAAAAGATTGGAAAAGGAGTAAATAGGGTACGCCACCCATATAGGGTTGACTAGGCCAATCCAATATAGTAAACAAAAATTGGCAAAGGAGATAACAGGGTCTATAAATAGTATAAGCTTGACTGGGTAGATCTAGTATAGTGAACAGAGGCTAGAAAAATGTATAGGGTCAATTGGGTTGACCTAGTTTAGTAGATAGGGAAAATTAAGAAATCTAAAACAAGTTGTGAAATGAAAAAATATAAATTATACAAGCAATTTTTAAATGAAATGGTTGAAAAGAAATAAATAGTCAATTAGATTAATATTAGACAATCCAATTAAAGTACACAACACAAAACCTTTCATCAACATTGGCTAATGCAAATTTTTGCAATACAAAATACAATTGAGCAAAGAGAAAGTAATCAACTTGGAAATTAAAGATTTAACTAATTATTCAACTTGAATGTTAATTAGATTATTAAGATATGATTTTAAATGTGATGGGAAGTTGGTTGTAAGTAAGGAACTAGAATGGAAATCTAAGGATGGTTTCAAGTAATTTGGTTTGAAAGGGACTATAATGGTAATGATATAGGCTTGGTACTGGGGCCTACCCACTCACTTCACACACTTCAATGATAAGGGTGTTGGGTGCTTAGCCAAAATATATCATTGACCATGCTTTATACTTGACTAGAGTATCAAGTCGACTTCCCCCTTGGTGATGAAATCCAAGTAGGTTGGCCTTGGGTAGAAAAATGTTAAAATACTTGTTTAGATTTTATAATTTGGCTATGTGTGCATAAAATAAAAAATATTGAAACTAAATTATCAATTGAAAAACCACCTAATTATATTATGTGATCTATTCTAAGCATGAAAGCAACAAGAAAAGAAAGTGTGAACTAATACTAGCATATAGGTTTAATTCCAAATTTAAAACAAGGTATAATGTTGATATAGTCAATAGTGTATGCATAAAATATATAACAGGGTTGACAAGGTCGATCCTATACTATGGAATCAAGTTTTTAAAATGAATAGGGTTGGTAGAGTTGACCTAGTTATTCATACATCACACAAAACTAGGTCGGCAGTGTCAATCCAATTGACTATGTAAGGGAAGTTTGAAGACTAAAAAATTTAAAAGGAAAGACTATAAATAAAGATACAAAGAGATAGAAAGGAACCTTGGTAGATCAAAGATGTAGAGAATGAATATTTTTTTCAATAACCTTGGTACATGCTTTCAAATTCTACTAACTAGGTCAACTAGGTTGATCAAGCTTTGTAGAAACCAACTATTGAGTGCTTGAAATGTATAGGGTTGATTAGATTTACCTAGTATGTTGAACCTAATATTTAAAAAATTATATGTTCAACTAGTTCAACCTGGTAATTTAGACTAGATGTCTCAAAATCTAAAAAACTATTTTAAGTTGACAGGGTCAATCTAGTAGCCTATACCTAAAAACCTACACATAAAAGTTAGATACTAGGTTGACATAGTTGATCTAGTATGACAAATATATGATAAAAATAATGGTGAAATAATGAAATAAAATAAAATAAGGTGAAAAAATCCTACAACATTTAGTTCATTTTGGGTTCACCAGAATGTATGTAATCAAAAATGCATCATGTCTATAAATCAATCCTAGTTTGAAGAAGCTAGAGCATGCCTACACTTCTAATTGGGGATAAATTTGTTTATTGGGGCATGACAAATATGGGGATATAGTATACCAAATTAGGGGATCACTTGTCACAATACACCATGATAAGAAGGGTTCTTAAACCTACAGTCTAACATAATCATGCAACAACCCTAAAAGAGTCATAGGTTTATTGTTCACTCTATTCTAATAAATGAGAAAGTAAATCTAATCTAGTGTAAACCAAAGATTATGTCAAAACATGAGAGGTTAGTAGATCAATAAAAAATTGTATAAGAGAATCTCAATTAAGCTAAGTATGAGTAAGACCCTAATACATGAAATATGAAGAGTAATATTATTTGAGTCAATACTTATGCTACTTCTATCTACTAAAGAGAGGAGAACAAAGTTAGAATATATTACCTGAATGTGAACCCATCAAGACTCAATCTCTCCCTTACCCAATGGGAATTCACAAGATTTTGTTTTGTTTTGTAAGGATAACTAAGAAATACCAAAGCATCTAATACTTATCCATAAGACTAGATTCTCTAAGTAGAAACCCTAAGCTAAAACTCCTTAAGTAGAATGGTGGAAGAGTAGATTGTAAAGAAACATGAGAAAAAATAAATATTGATTGAATATTGAAATAATGATGAAATGATCTTGTATTTATAGGTGGATCTCACCTTAAATCCTTTTGAATATGTCAATTGTATGGGGTTGACCCATTCAACCCTATATGTTTTCAGGAGATAAATCACTAGGTCTCAAGGTAGTTCAACTGAAGGGATGACAAAACTCAAAGTGAAAAACACCCTAAATATTATAAGGTTGACCCAATCATCCCTATATAATAATTAGAGGCTAAAAAGTATATAGGGTTGACCCAATTGACCTAGTACAATCAACTAGCAGAAGGGGATCAAGGAGAGGAAAAGAGGGATGGAAAGAGGAAAAAGACTGGAGGAGTGTGCAAGGGAGGAGTAATAGCTTAGTTGATGGTTTTAAGAGATATTTGGAATGGTAATAATGTGGTAGTAATGGAAAACAATCTTGTGAAGCACCAAAGGTTTGCCCACCCCTTTTCTGATGTACCCCTTAGGGCATGCAATTAAAGAGATTGAGTCTCGATGGGTTTTTTCAAGATGTAAAGCATTAATATTTGATAAAAGTTTGAAAATATTATGTGTATATAGCGCATACTCTTATACTTAGACCAATATGGCCTAAGATATTTTCAACTATTACCCACCTATAGGATTCATTTATCCTAAGCTTACTGTTGGAAATTTGGCCTACCAAGGTAAAATTACAACCCCTATAACTTAAAAATTTTCATGTCATTCACTTAAGCCTCTACATGGTGCTAACCTGAGTCATGGTGTTTCCTATTTTCTTCTTTAATTCATTCAAACACTCTTAGAAATGGCATTGAGTCTGATTGTGATCACCATATCTCTTATATGTCCTAGGTCCTTAGGTGATGCACTTGATCATCATAGTGTTCACTGACTATCATTTAAATGGAGTATGTTTCAGTGTCTTATCATTATCATGTTTCCATTTAAATTAGGGTCAAGTATCATCATGATTTTTGAGAATGTTTGGAGGTATTTGACAAAGAATTCAAGTGGTCTTATGATCTAAAGTGCCTTGATGGAGATGTATGAGAGGTGTTAGCTGATAACTCACTATGAGTTTCTTTGGTATATTTGGTAAATTCAAGTATGAAATGAACTATAATATTTTAAGGTGTGATGAATACATATAAAATCCTCATTAAATAATTTTAAGAAGGCTATAAGGTATTCTTCATGATACGCATTGACAATTCTCCTTGTGAAGCTATCCATATTTCCTAAAAGAGAGGTTTTGGGTCTTTAAATGATAAATTTTGAGTCAAAAGGTCACTAAATAATTCATAATAGATTTAATAACCTTCATAGTCATGCCATTGCTTTAATTAAAATGTGTTATGCTTTGGAAATGTCTCCTCTACACGTCTAAAGCATAGTTTGACCTCTAAAGAGCTCTCACATGTGGAATTTGTCATTTTTTTGATCTCAAAAGACTTATTACTTGTTTTCATATGCATTTTTACTCATAATCTTCCTCATATTACCCTATAATGGCAGTTTTAAACTTAAATTATGGAGAAAATGTAGGAGAAAAAGTATTTCCATGTGTGTTCTACAAAATGTATGGATTTTCATGGAATTTCCATGTAGTGGAAGTCAAAGGTTGTATATGGAGTCATTATAAGTATTTTAGAGAATATTAATGACAAAATTATCTCAAACAAAATCAAAACCAATCCTAAAACACCACCTAGTTTCTTTACAAGCCAAAAGAATCCTTAAGGTTTTCAGATGGTACGATCATGAGAGAGATTATTAGGATATATAGTTTTTTATAGAGGAAGGTTTCTTAGAGAAGTTCCATATTTGGTAATTTTTATTTATTTTGGATCTCTATCCTTTATAAACAATCCTTAATAAGCTAAGGCACTCACAATGGCTTCTTCATTTAGGCAAGCAACCGATTTTCTTTGTTTTCTCTTCTTATGAGTATGGTGATAGAAAGATGAAAGTTTAAATATATTTTTAGGAGTTTAATCCACCTTCATATATCATTATATAACCTCATCTCACATGTGTGAATCATATAGATATAAATAAGACATAGACTACTAAATCTATAATCTACAAGTAGTTTAGAGAGGCTATATGGTTAATGGATGATCCATGGTTGTCAGGTATATTATGATGTTGTATGTGAGGTTTCATCCATGATCAAGTGTCATTAATTCAATTCCTCAAAGTTTCTAAAAGTCTCATGGCTTATAAACCACAAATTCTCCTTCAACATCCTCACAGTCTTAGTTTAACATATGTTAAGGTATTTTTTCAATTGTTAAGGTTATTTATAGAATCCTAGGTTTCTTTTACATTATGTATACCTCATTTAAGTGCCTCCAAAATGGTATACCATATTGAGTCATATGCTTATGTTAACCTTGGATTATTTAAGTCTATCTTGATAGTGGAATTATATTTCATTTCATCCCCCTATGTTTCATCCCACCTTCACAATCTATATCACTACCATCTAACCATTGTTATAAGCTTAACACTCCTCTCATTCTTCCCATACATCCCATTATCATCATATCACCATTACCTTATCCATAAACATCATGAATCAACTATTTTTATTATAATAAAGTGTGTTTGGTAGCCATCATGGTCATGAAAATAAGTTTATAGCCTTAAACATTACTAAATGGGTGAATCATCACCTAAAACCAAGGCAAACACAATCAAGAACATTTTATGGAAAGTTATGAAAAAAGAGAGAGACTAGAGGATATCTCATTTAAGGAATTGGTTTGAAATATCTCTCCAAGTGGAAATAAATGGATGATAGTTTCATCAATAATGTTTTTGAACTTCTCAAGTTCTCACTCTACCATCAGTCTATACACATAGTCTAATGACCATTTACAATAGTCAACATGAAGATTCTTCAAAGGAGGTCATATTGAACAAGGTTATTATGCAATAAATATAAGGATTTAATGAAGGGTGAGGGTAAAATATTTAAAAATCAAATGTGATGTCATATGTTTTCTCAATTAAGTATTCACTTTACATACTCTAACATAAATGTCCTCAGTCTTTATAGTAGTGTTGGCAAGCCTCATAATTATTGTGTTTTTGAAGTGAGAATTAAGGCCTTGGTATTGGGTAAGATTAATCATGGAATTGTTTCAAATGAGTGATCAAATTTTCAAGGTTTAGTCTTTTCCAACTCACCTCATCACTTTATCACCTTATTGTCTCCTACAACTATGAGTAAATGACCACCTATAACCAACTTGTCAAATTTCTCATTATGTGATTATGTTGCATGTTGGATAATGTCTCATACAATGGGGGGTTTTTATTCAATATTATTTTTATTCAATATTTTTGAATTTCATTTCAAATGGTAAGAAAGGACTCCAAAAAGCTCATGAGTACCCATCATTAGAAATCAAACATAGCTACACAATATTTATACCACCACCTACAAATGAGTCACTCTTAGCTACATTTTGAAGAATATTGGTTTCAAATGACATAAAATATCAATTATTATCAAGGAGTAGAGGATTGGATCACATGCTAAAGAAATATCAAAGTAATAATTAGACCTTTACAAAGATATCAAACACTAATCCTTAGTTAGAAAGTCCAATGTACACTAGGAGTATTATGATAAATTGACCACCATTTGATAAATAAAAGCTTGTATAAAGGAGTGATTATGAGTTTTGAGTGTTATAAAATGTGTCATTACCTCTAAATACACCTAAAAACTTGAAAGAACATTAGAATACACCTACAATAGTGTTAGGCTTGGGTCATGAAGGTATGTGTAACATGTAGATATTGTATGTAATAGTGTATGTATAAGGTGAAAAAGGGTTTATAAATTATTTTTTGGAGGTTTATAAGTGATACGTACTTGTGTATTTTATATAACCTATTACAAGTTTCCATAATGAGACTATTACCTACAGCCAGTGTTGGCAAAGTGTGTACTAAAAGGAGATGGTGTTTTGATTGGATGCATAGGACTGAGAAGTGACTAAGGAAGGATAATACCATTTAAAAAATGATATTATAACATCAAAAAATCCTTATTTTCACTCTCATACCATAGTGACAAGGTGAAAAGAAACAAACTCAGTCATGGACCCATGAAGCATAAAAATTTAGGAAACTAACTAGCTAGTTATATGAAAAATGAGTTTTAAAGTACCTATAGTTGGATTTAAGCTCTAAAATTTATTAAAATTGGTATTCATGACTGGTTTTAAGTTTTAAATTTATCCTAAATATCATAAAATTAGTGAAAGCATTCACTATTTTATCTCAAAGCTTCCCTAGTCGTGACAATTTATGATGAGACTCAGTGTACAAATTGAAGGATTAAGAATAATATAGAAATTTTGGACATCATAAAAGGTTTTTAGGAATTAATATATGTTATTAAATGTAATAATACTCTATTCTAGGTATGTAACACTCAATTTTCAAGTTAAAATGCCCTTGAGGGCTAGCTAATGAAGATATACCTAAAATAGGTTTGTGTGCCGAATGAAAACCTTTGATTATTTTAATGTTTGTTTGAAGTTGAATTAAATTTGAAGATACTTTTAAAATATATGTCAATGATCCATGATGATGGTAATCTAAGATAAGATGGGATAAGGTATCAAACTCAGGCTCTAGGGTTATATAGGATTCATTGCTAAGAAACCTTGGGTAAGGGAGATGAGAGAATTTAGGAAACATACATGGAATAAGGTTTAAAGTAAGATAATTTGGAGTTAAAACTCCATAAAATCAGTAAAAAAAATGAGAGAAGAAAACATTCAGACTCCACACTAGCCCAAACATTTAGACTTAACAATTTTGGTAGTGTAATCCTAGATGCAACCTCAAGAGGTGATGGATACATAAGGGGTTATGGGAAATTAGATAAGTTATAAGGGTTGATAAATAGGTTAAAATTATATATAATATGATTATTTTTAACCCAAAACTCACCTATATGTCACTCATACCTCTAAAACTTAGTTCAAGTCTTTTAGGCCTAAAAAATCAGTTTTGAGGCTTAGAAGACCCACACCACCATCGAAGTATAAGCAAAATTTCCTAAGAAAAATGACTTCTTGAGAATGTGTAAGGGAATTAGTCAGGTCCTAATGAGATGTTTCAAGTAGATAAATTCAATATGAGGATAAATTTGGGTCTTAAAGAGCTAACTCAAACTACATAGTCTATAGAGCTAGTTTTACCCATCTATTTAGATGCTTATATTTTTCACCACAAGAGGACTTATAATAAATGATCTTAGAAGGATTTGAGGACCAATATTTAATTTAAATCCATGGAGTATTGATATTTTTTAATGATAAAAATTTTATGAACCTTTGCTAAGACTATAAGTAGGTCCAGAATGCATGTAGAAAGCTCATAGTCCATTTTCATATGTACATATATTGACAAACCTTTTGCATGGGAATCCAATACTCTAAAAAAAATTTAAGTGGTCTATGGACTAAATATCCATGATAAGAATTTCTAGTTTGGATGTCCATACTTTATGAACCATCGTTAAGATGGTGGACCTCCAATAGCCTCCCTAAACCCTATTACATACCCAATTTTAGAAAACTTGATGTTTTGGTACCCAAACTCCCATGAATCACCTGATAAACATTTTAATCATGAAGTAAAGTTAGAGAGTGTCCTAACCATGGTAATGTGTTATATATAACTATATGGACCTGTCATAAAATAGTGTTTTTGGGGAAAAAGAATAAAAAAGAGATAAAACGTAGTTTAAGAAGATGTCAATCATTGGAGGAGGAAGACTAACACTTGTTTCACCATATCAAGCCATTATATGTTCAAAAATATGAATAGAAGTGTCTTTGTAACTCTCTTATAATTAGCCAATCTGTAAATGTGAAGGATAAGGTGACCTAGTCACCTAGTTTGATAAGTTTACAAGCATGAACTATTCAAGAAGGACTATGTTGTTATTTGAGGCTTTGATTCAGGCCTAAAAATCACTTTTTCATAGGTTATAAAGGTTTCATATAGGGGTTTTATGGCCATCAAAAACTATTAGTTAGGACGCTAGGCCTAATTGGCCTAGTATACCTACTTAGTCAATCAAGTAGAGTTGAGAATGGTATGGGGAGACTATTGAATGTGTTAATGAAGAGTAATCATGCCATATAATTTCCCTTAAGTGTAAATCCATGCATAACTGATCCTTAAGAGGTAATCCATGCGTAAATAATCCTTAAGTAACTACCAGTACAAGAGTTATTTGATAAAATAAAGGTATAACATGCTTTAAGATAAGTTTGAATCAGTGAACTACATCTTCAACTACCTCATCTCTATGCATAAGGAATCATGCAAGAGCATCAAACATGGAGAGTTTTTAGAGGACTACTGTAACTAGTTGTAACTGAAATAATGTATGAGTTAATGATGGTCATTGATGACCTTTTTTATCCTCTCCTCCATGTCATTTCTCTTTCTTCTCTACTTATTTTATATATATTCAGGCCTTATGGCCTTGATTTGGATCCCTCAGGATAATATACAAAAACTATGCTAAAATTATAACTTATGCCTTGAGTCAATAAGAAAAGATTATTGTAGACTTCTTCATTGTTGTTAGTGTGATATTAATTATTGAATTATAGATAATTATGATAATAATCTTATTTTTCAGGTCCTCTCCTTCACCTAATGCTAAGTACTCATCCTTTATAGGTCACATGAAGTGTTAAGATATAGAAGTTGTGTTGAAGAGTGAATTAGTTTGTAGTTTTTTCCATAGATCTCCATTCCTTTACCTTCAAGTTGTAGACCTTTTATCTAAACTTAATCTTAAATAATCATGTTTATAATTGTATTAAGAAAGTCTAGTGTATAATATATTCCCTTTTGATTCACAATTGTACTTAAGGACAAGGTTAAGAGAGGATCATTCAAGAATTGGTGCATCACCATCAATAATGTATATTTCATTTAAAGTTTTAATTTATGATTATTTTCACCCCTAAAGAAAAATAGGTTTAGGAAAAGATTCAAATTTGACACATCAAAAGATATAGCCTCATAATATAGAGGTTTGGTCTAGTTATAGGTAACCCAAAACCTATACACCAATCTAATTTTAGCATAAGTTTGAAGGAGAACTAAATAATCTACCTTATAGGGTGTAACTTAGGTTGCTAATAGTTATGGCATGCCTAGTGGGATGATAATAATAAATTTAAGCCTTCATAGTAGCATCTTGATAATTCATAAAGTCATCATCTCAAGGGTATGGGTAGCTCTTATTCATAATTCATTGTTTTTCATGTGTCTTGTGGTAAGTTATGGATGTATATGGGGTAGAATCCTTCTCCTTATAAACATCCCTATGATCCATCCTCACTAATCCCTATCCATCTCAGTATGACCCCTATCAACCTACATTCATCCATATCAACATTATGATGAGCCTCACCCACTCTATATTGAACCTTATCGGTAGTACGGTGGCTCATACCAACACTATGATACCCCTCATGAACCTTTTTATCCTCCATATGAGCCATATCAATTCCAAGATCAATAACCTTCCAAGACACACATAATTTTCTATAATGAGTTGGAGGAGATGAAAAATATGAACCAAACCATTGCTAATGAACTATTATTCTTGAGATAAGAACAATCATGCAAATAATTTCATGAGTTTATACCTCCTAATGCCCCATTATAATATCCTTAGATTATAATCCCATCCCAGTAGGAATTTTTAACCTCCATGCCCCAAGTTGTAATACCTTTAATGTAAGAGGATCCTAAACCCCAGTTTCCAAATTAGAAATAATTACAACAATTAAGGTAGAGAGAAGAGAATTCAAACATAAGCCCAAGTGTTGAAGTTAAGGATAGGCCTAAGAACATTCATCCCCCTCCCTCCTAAAGATCCTAAGGCCTTCCCCTCATGTAAGTCTATTCAAGGACAAATGCAAAAAAAGGGGGAAGTGATGGTTATTAAAGTTGAACATCCCCAAGAGTAGAATAAATCATGTATAACAATACCATTAGATTTATCTCACCTTACTTAACATTTTCAAGAGTCCACCATGACAATCCTTGATACAGAACCTCTACTTTGTGAGGAAAATGAAGAAGAATCAGTTATAGTGATACGTGATGAGACTAAGTTGAGTGAGCAATAAGAATATATCATTATTAGGACACCTCTTAGAAAGAATAAGCATGATTCAATATTTCATAATAAAAAATAAGATGACTTAAAAGAGGTTTTTGGGATGCAAGATGAGTTACAAGTACAAGATGAGACAAAAGAGAAAGAGGTTTTAGTTGAGAAAGAAGATGTTTCTCAAGAATTGTAGTAGTTACCATAGATAAGTGTAGACTAGCCAAAGTAGATGAGTGTCAAGATGAAAATAATGAAATTTAGCATCAATACATGATCATTTGTGATAAATATCAAACCCTTCAAGGAATCACACTTCCTATAGAACATATTGAAGACTAATCAGTTGTTGAACCTATCAAGTGTTATCCATAAGAATAGCCACCACAAGATGATGAAAATAATGATAAAATGTTTGTTGATTTATTACCTCAAGTTGGTAATCTTGAACAAAAAATAAGTGAATATTTCTTGTCCTTTAGCATGCCTAATGAATTTCAATATATCTATATGGATTAGAGTGAAAACATCAACTAAGATATTACCATTGGCAGCCCATGACTAAGGTATAATTAAAAAATTTACTAAAAAATATATGAATATTGGAGGAGTATAATTGGGTTTTGGACTCACATATATAACCCATGCATCTGGAGATAGAACCAAAAGGATAAGATTCTTCCCTAAGAGGCCATAAATATGCTAATGCTCCTAGTAACAAGTGGGAGATATTAAGATGTGGAAATCATACTTCATGGTGCCATGGTGGTTAATCAATTTTTTTATTTCACCTTGAAGGAAATAATTTGATCTTGAGTTAGTTATTTTAGTTTGTTTTGTCTTATTTCAATAAGTAGTTAGCACAAACAGGTAGTCTATTGCCTAGTTGTTATATTTGTCTTATTTTGTTATTTTCCTTAAGTTAGGTGTGTTTCTTAGTTTAGGTGTGTTTTATTTTATTATTATTTTTGAGTCCTATTATTTTTTGTAGTCATAAAGGTATCAAAAAGTATAAAATATTTTTGGTATTCCAAGGGACTCATAAAAACCATGTTATCATGTTTTAGACTATCATTGTCATGAAAAATTAGAGGGTTCCCTTGACTAGTAGACTGGTCAACCCTTGTGAGTCATTAAAAAATTTAGAAATTTGGCCTACCAAGGCTAAATACCAACCCTTAAAAATTAAAAAAATTCATGACATTCAATTAACCCTCTACATGGTGCTATCTTGAGTCATGATGTCTCTTATTTACTTTTTAAAGTCATTCAAAAACCATTAGAGATGTCATTGAGTCTATTTATGATCACCATATCTCTTGTATGTCTTAGGTCCTTGGTGATGTGCCTGATCATCATAGTGTTCATTAACTATTAGATGAATGGAGTATGTCTAGTGTCTTATCATTATCATGTTTCTATTTCAATTGGTGTCAAGTATCATCATGATGTTTGAGAATGTTTGGAGGTCTTTGAAAAATAATTCAAATGGTCTTGAGATCGAAAGTGCATTGATGGATATGTATGAGACGTGGAATTTGATAAATTACTATGAGTTTCTTTGTTATATTTGGTATATTTAAGTATTAAATGAGCTATAATATTTTAAGGTGTGATGAAGATATATAAAATCCTCATTGAAGCCTTTTAATAAGGCTATAAGGTATTTTTCATGATACTTAATGATAATTATCCTTGTGAAGCTATGTATATTACCTAAAAGAGAGGTTTTGGGTCTTTAAATGATAAATTTTGAGTCAAAATGATACTAAATCATTTATAATACCTTTAAACACCTTCATGGTCATGTCATTGCTTTAAGTCAAATGTCTTATGCTTTGTAAATGTCTCCTCTATAAGTCTAAAGCATAGTTTGACCTCCAAAGAGCTCCCACATGTGGAATTCATCCCCATTTTGCTCTCAAAAGACTTATTACTTTTTATAATATGCCTTTTGAATTTTAATATTCCTTATGTTACCTTAAAATGGTAGTCCCAAGCTTGAAGTATGAAGAAAATGTAGGATAATGAGTATTTACATGTGTTTTCTACAAGATGTACATATTTGCATGGACTTTTCCATTTAGTGGAGGTCAAGAGGTTTTATATGGAGTCATTAATGTTTTTTTAGAGAATATTCATGGAAAAAGGATCTAAAAAATACTCAAAACTAACCCTCAAACACCACGTAACTTATTTGCATCCCAAGAGAATCCTCCAGGTTTTTAGATGGTGTGGTCATGAGAAATAATGTCAAGATCTAGAATTTTGGGTAGAATAAGGGGTCTTATAGAGATTCCATATTTGAAAAATTTTATCTATTTTGGATATATATTGTTTATTAAAAATACTTATCAAGTTAAGGCACTCATAATGGCTTCTTCATTCAAGCAAGCAACCAATTTTCCTTGTTTTCTATTATCTTGAGTATGGTGATAGAAAGATGAAAGTTTAGAGAGATTTTCAAGAGTAAAATGCACCTTCATATATCATTATATAACTTAATATCACATGTGTGAATCATAAATATATAAATAAGACATAAAATACCAAATTTGTACTCTACAAGTAGTTTGTAGAGGTTGTATGGTTCAATGGACGATGCATGGTTGTCAGACTTAGAATCATGTTACATGTGAGGTTCAATCCATGATAAAGTGTCCTTAATTCAAGTCTCTCAAAGTTACTCAAAGTCTCATGGCTTATAAACCATAAATATACCATCAACATCCACATAGTCTTAGTTTAGCATATGTTAAGGTATTTTAGCATATGTCAAGGTTGTTTGTAGAATCCTAGATTTCTTTTGCACTATGTATACCTCCTTTACAAGCCTCCAAAATGGTATACCATATTTAGGAATATGATTATATTGAACTTTGATCCTTCAAGTATGTCTTGATAGTGGAGTTATGTTTCATTTAATCCCCCATGTTTCATCCCACCTTCATAGTCTTTATCATTGCCATCTCACCATTTTTATAAGTTTATCACTCCTCTCAATATTTCCATACATCCCATTATAATCATATCACCACTACCTTATCCATACACATAATTAATCCATTATTTTTATTAGGATAAATGGTGTTTGGGAACCATAATGTTAATGAAAATATTTTTATAGCCTTAAACATTGCTAAAAGGGTGAATCATCACCTACAACCAAGGCAAATATAGTCAAGAATATTTTATGGAAAGTTGTAAAAGAGAGAGAGACTAGAGGATATCTCATTTAATGAATTTATTTTAACTATCTCTCCAAGTTTCATTTAATGGATGATAGGTTCATCAATAATGTTTTTGACCTTCTCAAGGTTTCACTCTACCATCAGTCTATACACATAGTCTATGACCATTTACAACAGTCAACATGAAGATTCTTCAAAGAGGTCATGTTGAACAAGGTTATTATTCATGAAATATAAGTATTGAATGGAGGGTGAGGGTAAAATATTTCAAAATTAGATGTGATGTCTTATGTTTTATCAAGTCTTCACTTTACATACTCTAACATAAATGTCCTTAGTCCTTATAGAAGGGTTGACAAGTCTCATAATAATTGAGTTTTGGAAGTGAGCATAAAGGCATTGGTATTGGGTAATATTAATAATGGAATTATTTAAAGTGAGTTATCAAATTTTCAAGTTTTATTTTTTTCCAACTCACCTCATCATTTCATCATCCTACTGTCTCATACAACTATGAGTAAAGTACCACCTACAACTAGCTTGTCAATTTTCTCATTATGTGATTATGTTGTATATTAGAGAAGGTTTCATGCATTGGGGGTTTTGTATTGACTATTATTCTTATTAAATATTTTTGAATTTAATTTAAAATCATAATAAAATACTCTAAAAAGATCATGATTACCCATCATTTGAAAACAAACAAAACTACACAGTCGTTATACCACTACCTACAACTGAGTCACTCTTGACTGTATTTTGAAGAAGATTGGTTTGAAATGGAGTAAGATATCAATATGATCATGAAGGAGTATATGATTGGATAAAATTTTGAGGAAGTATAAAATTAATAATTATGCCTTCACAAAGAGATCAAACATTGATCCTTAGGTAGAAAGTCTAATGTAGACTATGAATCTTGTAATCAATTGAACACCAATTAACAAATAAAAGCTTGTATTAAGGATTTATTACAAGTTTTTAGTGTTTTAAAAATTTTAAATACATATAAATACACCTAAAAATATTAAAAATATTTACAATACACCTACAACAATGCTAGGTTTGGGTCATGGAGGTATGTATAACATGTAGATAATGTATGTACTTGTGTATGCATTGATGGAATTGGAAAAGGTGAAAAAGGGTTTCTAAATTATTTATTGTAGGTTTATAAGTTATAATTAATTTTTTATTTGATATAACATACTCCAAGTTTCCATAATGAGACTGTTACCTACAACTAGTGTTGGCAAATTGTAAGCTAGAAGGAGATGAAGAGGGATGGTGCTCTGATAGGGTGAATAGGATTGAGAAGTGAATAAGGAAGGATAAGTAACATTTAAATAATGATCATATAAAATCACAAAATCCTTATTGTAACTATTATACCATAGTGACAAGGTGAAAAGAAACAAACTCAGTCATGGACCCATGAAGTATAAAAACTCAAGCAGTCAACTAGCTAGTTTTAGGAAAATTGAGTATTGAAGCACCCATAGTTGGATTTAAGATCTCAAATTTATTAAAAATTGTATTCATGACTGGTTTTTAATTTCCATGTTATCCTCAACGTTATATAATTAGTTAAATCATTTACTATTTTTTCTCAAAGCTTCCTTAGTTTATGACAACCTATGATGAGACTAAGTGTACAAATGAAAGGATTAGGGATACTACAGAGAGTTTGGAATTAATAAAAAGTTTTTAAGAAATAGTATATGTTATTAAATGTCCTCATATTATCTTTGAGGTAGGTAACACTCAATTTCCAATTTAAAATTCCCTTGAGAGCTAGCTATTGAAGATATACCTAAAATAAGTCTATGAGCCTACTGGAGACCTTTCCTTATTTTAATATTTTTTTGAAGTTTTATGAAATTTTAAGATATGTTTAAAATATATGTTAATTATCTGTGATTATGAGAATCTCAGGTTAGATGGGCTATACATGCTTAATTGCTAAGAAACCTTAGGTAAGGGAGATGAGAATACGTAGGCAACAGATGTGGAAGAAGGTTTTAGGTAATATTATATAGAGTTATAACTCCATAAGCATAGTAAAAATATTATAAAATATACCATTTAGACTCCACACTAGCCCAAACATTCAGACTTAACAATCTTCATAGTGTAACCGTATAAGCAGCCTCATGAGGTGATGGAGACATAAGGGGTTATGGGAAGTTAGATCAGTTTTAGAGGTTGATAAATAGGTAAGAATGGAATATAATATGATTATTTTTATCCAAAAACTCATCTATAGTCATCTTAGACATTCAAAACTCAGTTCAAGTCTTCTAGGCCTAAAAAACCAATTTTGAGGCCTAGAAGGCCCACACCACCATGGAAGCATAAGTAGACTTTCCTAAATAAAATGAATTATTGAGAAGGTGTAAGGGGATTACTTAGTTCCTAATTAGATGTTTTAATTATATAAATTCATTATTAAGGCTAGTTTGGGTCTCAAAGAGCTAACTAGAACTACACAGTCTACACATCTAGTTTAACCCATCTATTTAGATGCTTATATCTTTAACCATTAGAGTACTTGGACCAAATTATCTTATTATTATTTGAAGACACATATATAATATAAATCCATGTATCATTGAGTTTATTTGAGGTGGATAGTTTTGTGAACAATTATTAAAACTATAAGTAGGTCCAAAATGTATGCAAATAGCTCATAGTCCACTTCCCTATGTACATATATTGACACACCTTTTGCAATTAAATCCAATATTCTAAAAAAAATTTAATGGGTTTATGTACTAAAGATATATGTAAATAAGTTATAGTTTAGAGGTTCCCACTTTATGAACCATTATTAAGATGGTGGACCTTGAAAACCCTCCCTAAACCCTACTATAGACCTAGTTTTGGAAAACTTGATGTTTTGGTACCCAAAAACCAATGAATCCCATGATAAACACTTTAATCATGAATTAATCTCATAAAGGGTCCTAACCATGGTATTGTGTTTTATGGAACTATACAGACTTGTCAAAAAATAATGTTTTTGGTGGAAAAGAGCCAAAAGATAAGTACAAGGTAGCTTAAGAATATGTCAATCATTAGAGGAGGGATATTAACACTTGTCTCACCTTATCAAGCCATTTTATGTTCAAAAACATGTATGTAAGTTTTTTTTTAACTCTCTTCTAATTAGTTAATTTGTAATTATGAAGGACAAGGTGACCTAGTCACATAGTTTGACAAGTTTATAAGTATGAACTATTCAAAGATTCATATGTTATGATTTGAGGCATTAATTCATGCCTAAAAATCACTTTTTAATATGTTCTCAAGGTTTTATATAGGGTTTTTATGACCATCAAACATTATTAGTTGGGATATTAGGCTTAATCAGCCTTGTAGACCTATGTGGTCAATCAAGTAAAGTTAATAATGGTGTAGGGATACTATTGAATGAGTTAATGTAGAGTAATCATGCCACACAACCAAACCTTAAGTGGTAATCCATGCATAAATAATACTTAATTAATTACTATTACATGAGTTAATTGATAAAATATAGGAATAACATGCTTCAATATAAGGTTGAATTAGTCAACTACATCCTCAACTACCTCATCTCTATGGATAAGGAATCATGAAAGAGCATCAAACATGGAGAGTTTTTGGAGGAATATTTGTAAATAATTGTAACTAAAGTAATGTATGAGTTAATGATGGTTATTAATGACCTTATTTATCCTTTCATCCATGACATTTCTCCTTATTATCTCCTCATTTTCTATATATTTAGGGCTTATGACCTTGATTTGGATCCCTTAAGCTGGCATACAAAAACTACGCTGAAATTGTAACTTGCACCTTGAGTTAATAATAAAATATTATTGAAATTTTTTTAATTTTTATTAGTGTGTATCTTGATTTTTAAATTGTAGATAAGTATGATATTCATATTTTTTTTCTTGGACTCTCATTCATCTAACGCTATGTTGTCATCTTATACTAGTCACATGAAGTGTTAGGAGATAGAATTTGTGTTGAAGAGTGAGTTAGTTTTGAGTGTCTTTCATAGACCTCTATTATTTTACCTTAAATTTACATACCTTTTATCTAACCTTCATCTAAAATAATCATGTTTAGGAATGTATTAAGAAATTCTAGTTGATAATCTATTCCATTTTGATTCATAAGTGTGATTAAGGACAAAGTCAAGAGAGGATCATTCAAGAATTGGTGCATCACCATCACTAATGTATATTTACTTTTATGTTGTAATTTATAACTATTTTCACCCCCAAAAAAAATAGGTTTAGGAAAAGGATTAAATTTTGATATATCAGAGGAGCTAGCCTGATAATCTAGAGGTTTGGTCTAGTTATATGTAGCCCATAACCTATAGACCAATCCAATGTTAGTCCAAGTTTGAAGGATAAATAACAATCTAATTCATAGGGTGCATATTAGGTTTATAACACTTACACCATTTGATGGTGAAAGTGATAAAGATAAACATCATAAGGCCTTCCATGTAGCATATTTATACTATGCCACTAATGAAAAGTTACTAACAAAACATTTTCATAGTATCCTTTAAGGACTATGCCTTATGATGGTTTTATGACCTTCCTCTTTAATTATTACATGATTCCAATCATTTATCTAACCAATTAATTGTTCATTTCTATATCAACATTAGTGATAAGGTCATTTATACTAAAATTTCAAGACTAAAATAAGGACCCAATGATCCCATTAGTGATTATATGCTTTACCATTAAACTATGGTTTCAAAAATGATAAATCCTATGCATGACAAGGAATTACAAGATAATTTAAATAAAATCCTATTTTTGGTCATCCATGATCCTATTGTATTTAAAGTTTTCCAATATTTTGATGACATGTGTCATATGGTCAAATAACATGATCTCAAACTTCTTTCCATGAAAAAATTAAAGTATGGAAAAAATAATTCAATGTATTATAATGATAAATTTGAAATAAAACCACCTTTCCAACATAATACTAATGATACTAAGAATGATTATAAATAAAATATTAATTTAATTTCACAACCTATTAATAGGCTTTTTCTTTCTACTCCTCCATGGAGGTAATTTACATGGTTATCATAACCTCCTCATAAGGTGTTGAAAAAATTACTTGAGTGCAAATTCATATCCCTTCTTCCACCTATGTAAATCAATGTGACAAAGACACAACCTAAGAGTTTTGATATCAATGCATATTTTGATTGCCATTGATTCATTGTAAATAGATTGTTTGGTTTATTAAATATGATCTAAGACTTAATTAAAATAATACTATTGATCTTGATGATAATATCACTCCTACTAAGAATAATATTATTGAGTTTAATGATAAAAACACACATGATAATTATTTGCTTACATATCCTAATTCAAATATTAATATGTTTATTTTTCTATTTATAAATCATGATGCATAAGAAATCAAGGTTTATCCAAGGTATATATGGCATACAATGTGAATCCTCCTCCAACATTTTATGTTCCTTGAATTGAGGAGGTGCATCATATATGTGAAATTATTGGTATACTTATGATTACACAATTACAAGTGACATATGATTACATTTAATGACCATTATTTTTTTAATTATGATTATATCAATGCACCTTTATTTATAAGTTTTTTTTGGCTCACATCCCATAGAGAGTGTTATGGTGGACAACTAGTCAAGTGAAAAAACATGCATCATGACATTATTTACTAGTCTTGGGTATGCACATAGAGATTTCATTGGTACAATAGACACATTATAAGGTTTTGATGGAAAACATAAAAATAAACCTATGGGAATTGTGTTTCCTCTTATTGTAGGACCTACACATAGCACTAAGTTCCTATTTTTTATTAACACTAGTACATTTGTCATGCTCTTAGTATGACCATGTATACCTAAGATACATGTGTTCCCACATTCATTACATTTTTCCTTAAAGTATATACATAATAATAGAGTGTTTATGTTTATAAGTGTTTCATATGAATACCATATACATCTCAAGGCATTTCATACTATGATTCAATGTAGCATGTTGTACAAACTATAAAGATTCTACCTCAAAAAATATTTGTATTCCATCATAGTAACAAGTGAAAGATATACTTGGATGACTAATTTTCCAATTTCCTCTACATCAATGACTTATATGGGTTCAACATACATTAACTAGTTTGTTAAATCCTATGGTAGTCTTACAATAATCATGTAAGTATGTCACACAAAAAACATTGATTCATTTTCCTAACATATAATAGAGTCCACAAGTTAATATTAATACTAGAGATATGAAGTATATAAATGATTATTTTGATCATATTTATGATTCTATATATTACACAAATTATAACCATTTTTCATATTTGTATAATGATTTATGTGCTACACATCACCCATAACATGTGACATTAACAATGATTGGTACAAGACCTCCACTTACATGGTGATTTATACATCTATTATATATTCATGTGATTTTCATGGTATACATGAGTTATATGTAGGACATACATGTTACACATTATACATGGGCATGTATATGCATGAAAACTATCACACCCATAATAAACCTTTACACATTAAGGCATGCCCATGTTGGGGGGAATCATATTACACTTTATCAAGTTATACCTTTATTTACCATTGCATTATTATATTGAGTTACTTATATTATTTATACATGAATTTATATTTTTTCATACCTTTTACAATGTTTTTATTATAGATATTGTGTTTTTATATATTGGATGATGACATTGATTCATGCTAAAATTGATTACTTTGATTTATTTCTATTGATGATTATGACACTCCTTTATCATTTTTTGTTCTATATTGCATGTTCTATATTATATAGGTACATTGACTATGTCTTATTGTGTCATGTTTTAGTTATTTCATAGGATCCTCTAGACCATGTCATGTTCATATTATGTCAGAGTTTAGTCACGACTAGTATACTTTTATGTTTCTTGATCATGATCTTTATTTTTATGGATTATTAATTATGATATTTTATGTGTGTTTACATATGTATCCATGGAACAATTTTAATACTATTTTTTTCTTGGTTCTATGATTTATATCGTGAATATATCTATTTTTGTGTTATTTATTTCTATTTAGAATTTCCCTGATTTATATCATGCATTCACTTTGATTATTATTAGTACATGATTCAATGATATATCTAATTGAATTTGAAAAAAATCTATAAATGAATCATCATAATTATATCTTGCATGCTAATAATAAGAAACTTCCCTTGCCTTGGAATTATAGATTTTATACATTATTAAATTTTTCAAAATATTTATATGATGACATATATTATAATGTTTGTATATACACTTTATATGATTATAATTTTTATATATAACATGTGTTGTACATAATTCTTTTTCATAGATGAGTGATTCACAAACTTCATACCTGATATAAAAATGGGGCATATAATAGGATTGTTTCAAATATGCAAGCCATGTAAAATAGAACATTTCACATTATGAGAAAAATTATATGGATTAGATAGGTCAGATTAATCATAGTAAGACACATTCACATGATTTTTAGGAACATATAAGACATTGTATAATAATTAGAGGCATATTTTAACATTATACATCATTTTGAGGAGCAGATGGATGATATGGTGCATGGAATTTATTCATGAAAGAGTATTTTCTATTTTATATATTGAGCATTGATGGGGAATGTTGGTACTATGTAAGCACTTTATATATATTCATCTATATTAGTTGATCCTTTTACATACAAATATAATTTTAGGATTCCACAAAAGGGCTATTTTGATACCTAGGGTAATGTTGTTGATGGTGTTGAGTGATTATTTTATTGGCTAGCTAACTAGTGACCAGAATAATTCCTATCACCACAGCATAGGGAGATTTGTCATCCAATGTTGTAGGTTTACCACATCAAATGGGGACAATTCTCTCTTCTCATCAAGGGGAGGTTCCCTATTAAATATGTAAGAGGCTATATACTATATATATAAGCAGAAAGTAAGACACAAGAGTGGGATAAACCATCCATCTCTCTTTTTTCAGAGATGATGCTAAAAAATAGAAGAGAAATCTTGGGTGATTGGTGAAGGCACTTCTCTTATTTTAGAAGCAACATTCAACCAATAGCCAGATCCCTTCCTAGATAGTAGAAATCTTGGTGAAGTGATAGAAGGCACTTCTCTTCTTTCAGAAGTGCTTGTTCTTGCAAACAACAAAAATCTTTCCAATAGGATAAGTGACTAGTAACCAAGTACAGAGTAACCATAAATCTAAGATGTAGCACAAAGTCTCCACCTTGACTTCCCTAGAGGGAGATACGAAAGACAATTAGGGTACAAAGTTGGCCCAAGGTCTTTTACATAGAAACAAAAAAGAAAAACACACATTGAAGACAACTATGACAGTGCAAAGTCTGAAAGTAGTTGGCTTCAGGACACCTTCCTTATCACCTCCAATAGTTCTACTTATTAAATAAAATAAACAAGAATGCTTTCATAAGACATACATAAGAACAATCTCGTAATGTAGCAGAAGCTATAATAGCACAAAGTCTACAAGTAACTTGCTTTCTCATTCAATCAAAGAAATATGAACTACAATCTGAGCTCAAAGTCTCAGTAATGCCTTTCAATTTGGGCAGAGTTTCACTTTTGGTAAGGGGAAGATCTCCCTAAAATAATAAAAGATATTACAACATATAGTAGCCAAGAAAGACTTGACACTTTATTCCATAGAATGGTCCATGTTATGAATTTAATGCCTTAAATGCATTTCCAAGTTTGTAAAAGGACTACATTGAAAATAGGGTGGCTATCTTAACTATGGCATGTCATTTCATCCCATATGTCTTCTCCTAAGTTTGGATCATCTGGTCTATCCCTTCTGATGTTTGCATAGTTGTCCATTTTTTCTTTACTTTACGGAAGAAAAATAGGCTGCATCCTCAATGTTTGTAAGCTATAAAATCTACTTTGCAGCCTATTCTAGCTATCGAAATAGCTACTGTGTAGATATTTTCCTCTTTTTGCTCTTTCTACTTTTATCTTTTCTAGCTTTGTTTCTTCTTGCAATTTAAGCTCCCAAGCTATCTTTTCCCCTTTCTAGTTTTGTCTTTTCCTAGAATTTGAGCCCTCGGGGCTATATTCTTAGCTTTGTTAGCTCTTTTGGATCCTTCTTTAGCGAGTCGCTATTTTGTTTTTAGGTTTCGTGCCACATTTGAAACTTAGAAAATATTTTATTACCTTAAATTTGACATCCATAGGGATGTCATTGGTTGACTATTTCAAAGGTTCAAGCGGCCTTCTCAGCTCCTTGGTTTAATCACTTTCTTGCTTCGATCACTTTATTGGTTCAATCACTTTATTAGTTTAATTGCTTTCCCGCTCCTTGGTTGAACCATCCATTGAACCACCTATTTTCTACTTCTTTCCTTGATTGAGGCTGCCTTTAAACCTTTGAACCCATGAACCATTAAACTTTGAACTCTTTTGGTTCAAGGTTCAATCGGTTCATTAGTTCATCCTTTGTTCGTCACTTCCTTATTCTTTCTAAGCTCTTTGATCTTCATCATACTAGTTAAACCTTTGAACTTGTGAACTCATTGAACATTTTGGTTCAAGGTTCAATGGTTCATTCTTTTTATTTGGCTAAGTCCTTTTGATATTTTTGAACCAAACATGTCGAACCATTTGGTAGTTGAACCTGTTGAACCATTGAACCCATTGAAGCTTTGAACCAAAGTGGTTCAATGGTTCAACAGTTCAATGGTTCAAGCCTTCTTCTCTTTGATAAGTGTTTTGAAGCCATTGAACCTTAAAGCAGTTGAATTTTGAACCTTGATAAATGTGCTTAACTCTTGCTGATGATGTTGAACCTTTGAACCCATTGAACCTGTTGAACCAAATTGTTCCAAGGTTCAACAATTCAAACCTTGCTTAGAAGCTTGCCGATGAACTCTTTTGGTTGAACCAACTTTGAAATCACCTAAGTGTTGAGAGATTGCTTCTTTCCTATAGAGTCCATAGAAATCAACCTATGAAGCCCATAGAACTTGGTCTGCAGAGTCCGTAGATTTTATTCCTATAGAGTCCATAGATTCAAGCCTATAGAGTCTATAGATTCAATCCTATAGAGTCCATAGATTCAAGCTTGTAGAGTCTGTAGATTTCTAAGAATCTTGAAAAATGAGGAATTTGAATGCTCAGAACAAAATTTGGAAAGGGAAGAGACAATTTTGGTCTGTAAGACCAAAATAGTTCAAATGTTGTCCCAAAAATGAGTGATATTTTTTGGGGGACAATAATTGGCTCCAGTTGGGGAACTTCCTTCAATTGAAAACTTGGAAAAACTGAGGGGAGTATGAACCAAAATCTCTAGTGCCTTGAAGTATGCCATTGGGCTATGGAGTCATGCTACCCAAAAACAAAGGCTCCAAAAAATGAAAATGAAAAGCACAAAATAGAACTAAAGACTATATAAATATACATATGCACATATGATCTTATCTAATTCCTCAAGATTTGAAGCACTTTAGATGCCACCCATTGTGAGATAGTGAAAATGGTCTACCATCTTGATAAACTAGCAGGAAACCATTTTGTCCCTAGAAATAGTGACAGGTGAATGGAACTCTCCACTAGGAAACCAATTTTCTGCGTCTTCCTCTTGGCTCTTTCTTCTTCTTGACCCATGACAGGACGTGGTCTTCAAACTAACAACCAAAAATCCTTGCTCTCTTGGCAAAGAGTTCCTTTTGCTAACTTTAGAGTACAATAGTATGGTCCACCACCATAGCTTGCTATTCTATTGGTTCAGTCCAACACATGTTTTGATTGTTAGCCTCAAACTCTTGACAAATCATTAGCTCAGCATCTCCTTTGGTGTGAAGGAGTTTGATCTCTTCATCCTAAGTAGTCTTCAATCTAAGCAGTAGAGATCCACATCTAACATGAGTGGAAGAATTGCTCCCATCAAATTCCAAGATCCAAGCATCATCAAAATCTGATCTTTTATAAGGTTTTTCTTCATTGGAGATGGAAGATCCTTCTTGATTTGTAGTGCACCCTACCAATTCTTCTAATGTCTTATTTAGATCAAATTCTAGATTTCTAGCTACAGGACTTTCATCAGCTAAGACATGAGCATCCTCTATGGTCAATAAGTAATTACCCCTACCTGAAAACTCAAATAGAATTTGAGCTATATGGGTTGATGTTTGGGTGACCACAATTTTTGCCTCAGACAAGTCCACACCTAGTTCTCCATCAATGTTTAACTGCTTAGGATTGGCTTGCAAGAATTCAAATTTAGTCATTTGAATTTTGGATTTCTTGACATGATCAATTATGTCATGACTAAAATGGACTTAGAAGAGAGGATGGGAGTTCATCCTTTTGGTTTTTAGGAGGGGGAGGATTGGCTTGCAAATTTGAAGTTGAAGATGCAAAAATGTTTGGGGTACTTACCTTTCTCAAAATCACTAGGTCCTTTGGCTGGAAAGGAAGAGGGGATCCTTTCTTAGCAATTGAAACTACTGGTTGAGGTTACTCTTCTACTTTCTCCTTATCAGCATGTTGAGCTAATTGATTCTTAGACTGGGTGAATACAACATATGACCCCTCAGCTACATTGCCTTCACTTCTAGGTTCATCCTGATAGTTCAAGAAACCAATGTGGGAGTCACCAGTTAATTCTTCTTCTTCCTCAATGAATAGATTAGCATCATATTTAGGATTCAACTCAGGCTAGAATGAGAAATTCAATTTAGCTCAAGATATCTAACTACTGAGTTGGTTGGAGGCAATTCAAATGTAAGGTTCCTCTATGGGGGAGGAAGATGATTTGGCTACCCTTGATTCCTATCAGCATTGCCTTGATATGGCTAATTCTAAAATGCCCTCCTTGGCATATCCTGATTAGGAGTAGACATACTTAGGGCCATTTGTCTTTTCATGTCTAGTAGTTCATTTTCCAACTTTTGCACCATCTGATCCATGGTGCCTGTAGATGGATACTCAAAAGATGAAGAGGATTTACCTCTATTAAGATCTTTACTTATCTTTCCTACCAAAATAAGGTCATCTTCTAGCCTAGTAGCCAAGTCCTAAGTAGCAACAAGGTCTATGTGTCTAGCCTGTCTTAGTAAAAAACTCACTTCAAGTAGTTTTGAGTTGATGAAGAAACACTTGAGATTTTGAGGTGTCAGGTAGGTGATCATGGGAATCATGTGCCTTAGCTTGTCAAATATGGCAATGAAGTCCCTCATAGGTTCATGGGGCTCCTTTTTCATCTATGTGAGCTAGGATAGCAAGGCATGTGCATCCTCCATAGGATTGAACCTTGCTTCAAACATGGCTTTTGGGGTATTCCAATCTATCACTGATCGATCTTGCAGATGGTAAAACCACTCTATAGTAGCACCTTTTAGGGTCTCCACAAAAATCCTGACTGCCACATCTTTAAATTCCACCCCTATCACAACATAGGTTATGCTAAAGGCTATAATGTGTTCATCAGGGTGAACTATCCCATCACCAAATAATTTGGGGAAATTCTTTATTGAACTGCATGGGAGTTCATGCAGGGGTGGAGTCAAAATAAGTGGTCCAAAAGAGTTACCCCAGGGGCCTTGAAATGCCATGATTTAATTATGAAAAATAGGGATAATAAACCTAGGTGGAGTGGCCAAATTGCAAAACAAAAATGGAAAAGAACTATCCCTGCTTCAGCTTGAGGCTTGAGGCTTCAAACTATGCACTCTTTTCTAGCAGCTCTAGTTTTATAGACTAGATAATATAACAGAGATGGAGGAAGATGGTAAGGTTATAATGATAATGGGTAAGACACAGAATAGAGTCACCAAAATATATAATGGATAAGGGTATTATGATAATGGGTAAGACATAAGTGATGTTTCAATCTAAAACTTGAGGTTCCAAATTGCACAAAATTACTGTGTCCCCAGTGGAGTCACCAAAAACTATTGCATGAGGCTGGGGAGGAAAAATTAATAATGGGAAAGCACTAGAGAAATTCATTCTTCCATAGCAGAAAGCATGGATAACATTATAATGATAATGGGTAAGACACAAGTGATGTTTCAATATAAAACTTGAGGTTCCAAATTGCACAAAATTACTGTGTCCCCAGTGGTGTCACCAAAAATTGTTGGGTGATTATTTTGTCGACCAACTAACTGGTGACCAAAATAGTTCCTATCACCACATCATAGGGAGATTGGTCATCCAATGTTATAGGTTTAACACATCCAAAGGGGACAAATCTCTCCTCTCATCAAGGGGAGGTTCCCTATTAAATATGCAGGAGGCTATATACTATATATATATAAGTAGAAAGTAAGACACAGGGGTGGGATAAACCATCCATCTCTCTTTTTTTAGAGATGATGCTAAAAAATAGAAGAGAAATCTTAGGTGATTGGTGAAGGCACTTCTATTGTTTCAGAATTAACATTGAACCAAGAGCCAGATCACTTCTTGGATAGTAGAAATCCTAGTGAAGTGACAGAAGGCACTTCTCTTCTTTCAGAAGTGCTTATTCTTGCAAATAATAGGAATCTTTCTGGTAGGATAAGTGACTAGTAATTGGGTATAGAGTAACTAGAAATCTAAGATGTAGCACAAAGTCTCCACCTTGACTGCCCTAGAGGGAGATACAAAAGATAATGAGGGCATAAATTCATCCCAAGGTCTTTTACATAGAAATAAAAAAGAAAAACACACACTGAAGACAACTATGACAGTGCAATGTCTGAAAGTAGTTGGCTTCAAGACACCTTCCTTATCACCTCCACTAGTTCTACTTGTTAAATAAAATAAACAAGAATGCTTTTAGAAGACAAACATAAGAACAATCTCCTAATGTAGCACAAGCTATAACAACACAAAGTCTGCAAGTAACTTGCTTTCTCATTCAATCAAAGAAATATGAACTACAATCTGAGCTCAAAGTCTCAGTAATGCCTTTCAATTTGGGTAGAGTTTCAATTTTGGTAAGGGGAAGATCTCCCTAAAACAATAAAAGAGATTACAATATATAGAAGCCAAGAAAGACTTGGCACTTTGTTCCATAGATTGGCCCATGCTGTGAATTTAATGCCTTGAATGCATTTCCAAGTTTGTCAAAGGACTACATTGAAAATAGGGTGACTGTCTTAACTATGGCATGGCATTTCATCCCATATGTCTTTTCCTAAGTTTGGATCATCTGGTCTATCCCTTCTAACATCTATGCAGTTGTCCATTTTGCCTTTACTTCATGGAAGAAAAATAGACTGCGTCTTCAATGTTTGCAAGCTAGAAAATCTACTTCGTAGACTATTCCAGCTACTAAAATAACTATTGCGTAGATATTTTCCTCTTTGTCCTCTTTCCACTTTTGTCTTTTATAGCTTTGTCTCTTCTTAGAATTTAAGCTCTTAGACTATCTTTTCCCCTTTTTGGTTTTGTCTTTTCCTAGAATCTAAGCCCTCGGGGCTATATTCTTAGCTTTGTTGACTCTTTCAACTCCTTCTTCAGCTGGTCATTGAGCTTATTTTTAGGTTCCATGCCAAATTTGAAACTTAACATATATTTTATTACCTTAAATTTGACATCTATGAGGATGTCATTGGTTGACTATTTCAATAATTTGAGTGGCCTTCTCAGCTCCTTGGTTCAATCGCTTTCTTGCTTCGATCACTTTATTGGTTCAATCACTTTCCCACTCCTTGGTTGAACCATCCATTAAACCACCTATTTGTTGCTTCCTTCCTTGACTAAGGCCACCTTTGAACCTTTGAACCTATGAACCATTGAACTTTGAACTCTTTTGATTGAAGGTTTAATTAGTTCATTGGTTCATCCTTTGTCTGTCACTTCCTTGTTCTTTCTAAGCTCTTTGATCTTCATTACACTGGTTGAACCTTTGAACCTATGAACTCATTAAACCTTTTGGTTCAAGGCTCAGTGGTTTAATTAGTTCATTATTTTTATTTGGCTAAGTCCTTTTGATCTTTCTGAACCAAACATGTTGAACCATTTGGTCATTGAACCTGTTGAACCATTGAACCCATTGAACCTTTGAACCAAAATGGTTCAATGGTTCAACAGTTTAATGGTTCAAGCATTCTTCTCTTTGATAAGTGTTTTGAAACCATTGAACCTTGAAGTGGTTGAACTTTGAACCTTGACAAATGTGCTTAACTCTTGCTAATGACGTTGAACCTTTGAACCCATTGAACCCATTGAACCAAATTGTTCCAAGGTTCAACATTTCAATCCTTGCTTAGAAGCTTGCCGATGAACTCTTTTGGTTAAACCAACTTTGAAATTGCCTAAGGGTTGAGAGCTTTCTTCTTTCCTGCAAAGTCCATAGAAATCAACCTATGAAGCCCATAGAATTTGGCCTGTAGAGTCCATTGATTTTCTTCCTACAGAGTCCGTAGATTCAAGCCTATAGAGTCCATAGATTCAAGCCTATAGAGTCCATAGATTCAAGCCTATAGAGTCTGTAGATTTTTGTAAAACTTGAAAAATGAGGAATTTGAATGCTCAGAATAAATTTCAAAAAGGGAAGAGACAATTTTGGTCTATAGGACCAAAATAGTTCAAATGTTGTCCCAAAAATGAGTGATATTTTTTGGGGGACAACAGATGGCACTACATCACTCAACTTATAACACTATTTTTTTTAGTGGAAATTGGTATTTTTACACTCTTAATTCATAGTTTCAGTATTTGCATCTCCTTGGGACATGTTCACCCCATGATATCCTTAAATCAAGTTCAACAAGTAACAATTTAGTTCACATACCATTAGGTCATTCCTTATCTTTTTTATTTTAATGATTTAGATTATTTCATATTTCTTATCATGAGAGGACATTAATATACACATTTTTTCTTTTAGGTTCACATGGAGTAGATGATATATTTTAGCTGTAACTATTGACACCAAGAATGATTATTGCAAGTACTAAATTTATTTATTTTATCCTCTTAATTTAGCATTTTCAATACTTCATTAAAAGGGGGCATCTTTAGAAAACTATATTTTGATCTTTGAAACTATGGAAACATCATTTTTACATACTTTGACACACTTGGACAATGCACACACATTTTATTATTGTGAACAGTTTCCATCTATACATCTACCCATATAATATATGATCCACCTACATTCTCCAAATATATTTATTTAGGATCAATTAATTCTATATAAGAACATATTTATAATCCAAGAAAAACATTCTCCATATTTTAGATTTTTTTTTTTCACTTCAGTATAATACCAATAAACCTAAAAAATGTTGCTTACCACAAGTAGCTTACTCTATCAATAATGTCTAGGAGCCTAAATGGCTATTTTTGAAAATTTGGAATAAACTATTAGGTTAACATAGACACATTTCATGGATTGTTCATATTAGGAATTTAAGGAAGAGTTTGTTATAAATACAAATCACTCCTAATGTTATTAATAAATCAAAAAGTCTTCTCAACATTTTGAAATCACCTAGAACTATCTTGGAAAATTATTATAATATATATACACACATCTAAAATATTCAACGATAAGACATAGAGTAATCCATAGAGTAAATTTGAATGCAAAACTTCAAATTTTTATGGTGCCAAGTATCAAATATTAAAAAAATTAATTTCATGTTATATTGTTCATGATTTTGTACATATACAAAGATAAGTAGGATAACTAAGTGTGATTTGATATATGTTCATAGTATTGGAATGTACTAAATGCTCAAACATTCAATATAGTTATTTGGGTTCATCTAAATAAAAATTCTAACCCATTTTTAAATGTAAGTACTTCTAGCATAATTAAGGTTTATACAAAAGATTAAAAAAATCATATATTTTAACATACAATGAGAGAAGTGTGCATACATAGAATCATATTATAGGCATAGGTGTAGGACTCCCAAAATTTTTTTACTCCCATTATGTTTATGGACACTATTAGAAAATGATGAGAATGTTGGATGCCATAGGCATCTATCTTTGTTAGTAGTTTCAAGGCAATTGTTTAGACACTATTTTGAGTAGTTGATGAATCACATACATAGCATTTATAGATTTGATTTCATATGTAGTGAGAAATAAGTAGCTATAATTGTATGAGTGCATCATCCTTCTCTTGTCTTCTATTTTATAAAAGAAGTAATTGCAATATCTATTATCCCCTTCCAATTCATATTATTGGGTTTATTTTCATAATTTTTATAATCTCAATTAGTGCATATATTTCATTATTGTATGTCTCTTAGGTATAAAATAAGTAAAACAATATCATAAACCTATAAATATTTACACAATGATATATTTATATAATTAAATATGTGTTATAGATATGCTTCTAATGATTAAAATAAATAAGCTTATTTTTATATGATTGTATATGATGTGCATGCCTCTTTCTTTTGGTATGAATGATTTTTAAGATAATTTGCATCCCTAACCTCAAAATTGGGGCATGTATCCAGATATTTTATCACCAAATTTTGGGACTATGAAATACCAAGAGATATCAAAGTCACCAGATGTCTACGTTTTTTATCAATAAGTGGATATTTTTCCCCCTGTGTTTTTGATTTCAAGACTATCATTTTCAATTTTCAATTTTAGCACCAAATTTCCTATGAGTGATAAAATGGTTTGCATATCACTAAGTTCATTCTTTTTTATGCCCATTTTTTAGTCATACTTAATTTCATATTTTATTACTTTCACATTGATTTATTAATACATTGATTACTCGCATGCATTCATGATTATTTGCATGTACATAAAACTTATTGAAACAAGAGCATGAGTGAACCTATTCCTAGAATGCAGAGTCTTGATTTTTACATCCCTATTAGTTAATTTTAGGTATGCACTTAATTCTATTTTTTATCTAATATGAACACATGTATTCATACACAAATAAAAGTGGGGAATTATGTAGACACCTAATTTGGGTACAAGACTCTTTTACATTGTTTATTTTTATTGTTTTATCACACTTGGATTATTTATGTACATTTTCTATTTTTAGATGGTTTTTTAATAAATTGAACCCTCCACAACCTTGATACTTGTATATTTATCTAAGAACAACCTAGATATATTATTTATTAGCATAAAGATCCCAATAGTCATATTATATTAAGATTGATTTCTATTTTGATATTTTTATCCTATTGAGTCATAGTTGGAGGTTCATCGATTCTAACTAGATCATAATTAGTGGTTCATCAATTTTGATGTAGTCATAATTGGAGGTTCACTGACTATGACTAGATTATAATCAAATATCCACCTATTTAAAACCTAGTCATTGTGTGGCTCCTTTACACCTTGGTTTGATTAATTTTGAATTAATTATTTCTTATCACTATGTTATATGGTCATCATATGGATGTATGTGTGTAAGAGATCCCTATATATACAAATATACCCTTGGTCATTTCATATCAAGTGATCTCCTATCAATCAACTCAATCCTATAATTTACTATTGAGATACACATTAAACACATCTATTGCATATTTTTAAAGATATTTCATATTGAAATTATATTATGTCAACATCAATCCAAGTCTTATGTCATCACATTTGTACCAAAATAAGGTCACATCAAATAATATAATTTCATTTGATTATATAGGGAGATGAGATGAATTTAATTCTCTCATTTTGGGTTGTAAAAACTCATAAGAAATATAAATACATTGATCCCTAATTTTAAGTATGCATGATATATATCTAAGACCCTCTTGTACCAAAAAAATAAAATTTTCAAAAAATCCCAATTTTTGTTCCAATAAGTAGACCCTATCTCGAGGGCACATTTTGCCTATAAAGGTAACTCCAAATTTTATATTACTAGATCCAACCCCATTCTAAATATTTCATCTATTTCATGTACCTAAGTAACTTCCAAAAGTGCCTACAATTTGTGATATATGTGAAGTACATGAAGTGCTCGAACTATGTAAAATTAGTGAATCTCATGAGGTGCCTCTTAGACATGGGATCCTTAAAATATGAGGTGTGATTAATAATTGTGAATTTCATGATTAGAGATAAAAATGATAGTAAAGAGTGTTGTGTAATGATTTTTCATCCATAATTAAGTGTAGATGGTGTACAAGGTACATGAGATGTGTGAAAAGTTTGAAATCAATGAAAAGACATTAAAAATTTACATGGGATTCCATTTAAGTCCTCCATCCTAACAAGAAAACATAAGGTGAAAAAATGTATGTATGCCTCAAAAGAAGAAAAATTAGTTGTTTGAGTTAATAAATTCTAAGCCATGTGAGAATTTCACCTTCAGTTCTCATTTGTAATGCTACTACTACAAATCCTCCCTATGGTGCCTATCGACTTAAATATTTATGGGTGCCTACACTAAATTTTTATCTTTGTTTAGATGCATCTCAATAATATAAATCTCTTTCCATCTAATCCAAACAATTTTTAAAGTAATTCCCTAGCATCCTCTTGAATTTTAGGTAAATTTATGGCTCTCTTTTATGTTTTAGGTTTTTAATGTGTTATGGGCACCTCAATTATTTTATCAATCTATAAAATCTTCTGAGAAGGTTTTGAGGGGAAATATTCACATTTTCAAGACTATCATATACTCTCCTTTGAAATCATGTAAACATTTCCTTCCTCTAGATTATAAATAAGAAAACTTTAGAGTGATGGTATAAGTTACTTTTTGCACCAGAAAGTCTTCAAAAATAAAATATAGGCATATGGGCTATGATGCCATCTCTACTTTTGAAACTGATGTTATAGAGGTTGGATAATCAAACATTAGTCACATTAGCCTATAATATTTCAAGGATATAATTAATAAATTTAAATATTTAACCATAAGGAAATGAATTTATGATAATGGAATCCCACAATCCATTGGTTTCTAAACTTAAGTATAATGTATTGACCTACTATTTGCATCAAAAATTAATTATAACCTAAATAATATGTAAATTTATACTCTTGAATTTGTGTTGATGTTCATATTTAATGGTCACTCTCTAAATATCACCCTTGGGATTACTTCTCAAGAATAATTTATGTTTATGAGTAAGGATATTACTCAAGGATATTGGGATCAAAACATAAACATATTGGCATGGTCAACAAAACTGAGTTAAAGAAGGAGAAAAGGTCCCTCAAATCTCCCAAAATTTCTCTACATATCAAAAATTCAAGAGGAACTATCTGATATAGTTACTCTAGTTAATAAGGTAATGGGGAATATAACTACATGATAGTTTCAAAAGTGGATGTGAATGTTAATAAATATAAATTTTTTAAGGATAATTGTTTTCACTTGTATATTAACCCCTTGAGGATATTCCTATCTCTCCTCATCCATGTGGCATAATGGAAACATATCTCTTAATGTGTGTAATAATTTGTTGAGATGAAACTCTAGAAGGGCTAGTTCCCTTGATGCATTCTTTGGAGAACTCTCATACATATCAATTTTGGATGAAAAGGGTTAAGAAAACAATTAATAAATATAAAATAGGTGATTCACCAATATTTTATTTCCTCCTATGAAATAAAATTATACTATTTAAATTCAAACAAGGCTTCTTTCACATAAAACTCACAATTCAAGTTGCATTATCACATCAGTGTTTCATAAGCTAGGTTCAAGAAGGTATTTGATAATTAGGAGAGTAATGAATGATTAATTTAGAGAATAAAATAATATATAACTTATAATACACTCCTAAACTTTAAAATAACACTAATAAATACCTATAAAAATCACTCTTCTACACACTTGGTGAACAATTTAGGATAACATGCTAGAAAATATCATCTCCTACTAGACAAGACCAAAAAGATTTCAATGACACCTAATTATACAACATGTAAGTAGGAAAAATCACTTTTTGTTTATTTAAGAGTCATTAATTTAAAAATTTGGCTAGGTTTTCGCCATCTACTAACAAAGGATACTTAAAAGAGCTAAAAGAGTCAATATTTATAGCCTTTGAGAAAGGAGCAAGACAAAGGAAGTCCAAAGGTCACTTGGACACTTGTAAATCTAAGAAAAGAGATTAAAAATTCATGATAAAGATTAATGGTATGAACCATACAATTTAAGGAGGACCAAGTGTCCACACAAGTCATGAAACTTATGCAAAATGTCCTAAAACTCCCAGTTTTAGCTCAAAAAACTACCTTCATCATTTGGAGCTATTTGAACAACCCACCAATGACTATGGATAGGTATGATAATTGGGATAAGAATTAATTACTTAATACATGAATATTAATGCATTTTTTGTATTTATACTCATATATAAAATCTTATAAGGAATCCATCATAGTTTATACTCATCTATAAACTCTTAGAAGGAAGCCATCACTGTCTACAGTCTTTAAAACTTCCTTTTCAGTTACCCTTCACACTTAGCATAAGAAATGCCTTAAGTTTCCTATAAAAATACATGTTATGGATTTAATGAAACCTTTAAATACCATCTATGGCCTTAGAGTCATTATGCATGCTTTAAAAAGGCTCACACTTGGAGTTCTCAACCTTCTCACCCTTGTCTCCACTATGCTAGATTTGATTGGCTAAAAGGATAGATCTAGTTTGGATAATTAGGAATTTTTTAAATAATAAAATAACCATAATGAGTTATTATAATTCCTAATCCTCCCCTCAAACTTTATTTCATTTTCATATCCTCTCTATAACCTACAAAAAATAGAAAATGGTGAGAAACTACTATTTTGCATATTATCCATACAATTCCATATAGCTAATATTGGTGGGATATATAATAAAAGAGTCATATTCATGATATAATATTTTTAATTTCGAAACTATTTCAATTTGATGGCTCCTAAATCTCTTTTTTTCCATCAGGTTTTGTTTGAGGGTTTAGTTGGGTTTTGAGTAGTTTCTAGTCTTAAGCTTGGTTCATAAAACTCAAACATTTAACCTACCTAAAAATTACACAAAATTGATTAAAATTTACCATAATAACCTATATTAATCCCTTTTTCTCCCATGAAAAACCTTGGAAAATATATGAGCATTTGAACACACCTTTTCAAGCTTGATTCTACTCCATATTTGAGCTCTTTCTAGGATAGAATTGGATTTATATTGGTTTTTTATACATATTATGAGTTAAATCATGTGTATATACACATATTAAACATATATAAATCACTTTTATATTCTACAAAGTGTTAGAAATGAAGATGGGCTACCATTTGACACTAGACCTCCTGAAAGCCTAATAGGGTTAATAGGCACCCTATTAGGTTTGATTGCTAGGATTGATATATTATATGTAAGATGTTATATTATGAATATTAAAAAATAATTTTAGCTTAAAAATACACTAAATATTCCTCCAATCACCCTAATTCATCCTCTTTTCTCCTTTGCTAACTAGGCCTTGTGAAAGCCTATCTATTTAGATTGTGTGAATGAGCAATTGGTCACATTGAGGAGTTTTAGCTTGATTTAGTGTTTCCATGGAATAAATTTAAATAAAATACACCTTATAATATGTTTAATAATGTTCTCAAATCTCCACATCAAATTGTTTGCCCATTTTACACTCACTAGTTCATTTTGCCAAAGATTGATTTTCCATGACTAGTTGACCTCTAAGACAAAACAATAAGGTATAGCCCTTATCCCAAAGGAAAAATGAATATTTTTGGAGTTTTTAATATTAATTATTATTATTTTTACAATATTTTTCTCTTTTATTCCAAGATTTAGGTGTCCAACCATCTCTAAATGACTAAAAAACCCTGAAAAAACTCTATTTTCTTGCATTTCTTTCAAATCCTCCTATGGGTGACCTCTTCAAGACAAAAACATGATTATAGGTTATTTAAAAATGATAACCATATTAAATTCATGCTCATGGATATTTTAAATCCAACCAAAACACTTTTCTTATATGTATTCTTCATATTCACCTATTAGGTAAAGAGGTTTCCTAGCCTTTTGTACGAACTATTTTTCTTTAGCCAAGTGGGGAAAGCATATGATCATATTATCAAAAAATTTGGCATGTAAAGACACATATTAGACTATTATTAATACCTTTAATTTATTTTAATCTTCTCCCTCTTCCCTAGACTAGCCATGTTTCACTTGACCTTCACTTGCTTAGACCCTGTTGTGACTATGTATAGGGTCTTGGGACCCTGTGTAAGCTTGTCCTTTATGCCTAGGAGATTATGGAGATAATAATGGTAATTTTGAATATTATTTGGGAATTATAAATCATTTAATCTCTTTTTAATCACTTTGTTAACAAGACTGAATCTCTGCCCTATTTTGATTGAGAAACATGTGTTTTAATTACTATATGTGTGCATTGACTTGCAATAGAGGTAGTTCATTGTATGTAAATATTATTCCTAAAAAATGAGTATATAATGATAACCTCTCATAAATTATATTTTTTCATATGCTTCTTGGACCCATAGACTAGGATTTCCTTTCCTAGACTGAGAAACTGCCTGTTAGACATTGCCTATAGGATTTCATGCTTACATTGAGCTTGGTTATGATGAGAAAAAGGCCATTTATTGTTTCCATTTTTAAATATACAACATTTTAATTTACTTAATATTACCTAATATGGATTAATCACCATCCAACCATGTATAAGTCACTGCTAGTTCACCCTACTTTTCTTACCCCTGTAGGTGTTAATTAGGTTGTTATACGAAATGGGAATGCGCATAGGGGAACAAAAACATATATCCTATTCTATGATGATACCTTGATCTCTAAAATGTTCGTTATACACCATAAAAACTATTCAAACATCATGGTTTGAAATTGTAACATTGAGTGAAAATGTCATTTGGGTTACATTCTCGTAGGTGTTACTGATTATTCTCAGTATCCTAGTAGGCAAAATTTCACATCCAAATGATTGTCTTCCCCTTATCATTCTCTCTTAAAATTTTTAAAAGTTAATATCCATGCTATATTATACATTATTCATCTCATTATATGCTTTTGAAAAGTTTATAGGCACGTTGTATAAGGTCTAAAAAAATCCCTTAGACCTTTGTTTTGTCCATTTAGGGAAAATAGGCCTGAACTCCGTCTTCTTATGTTTAAAGGTAGATTACACCTTATCTTTCTCAATTGATAATTAATATAGGTCTATCTTGATATTTTCCACATTCTAGGATTTTAAATATAAACTTTTCATGTTTCAATATTTTGTATAAGTACTTTCAAGGCTTTATAGTATCACCTATAGGTGAATGTTTTTACACAGACAATATGTATAACCTTATGCAGTGTGTAAGAAACATGTTTTTGGTTAGTTAAAACCTTCACCAAATCATAAAATGGGCTCTTATAAATCTTAAGAGATTAAAAAATCTCCAATATTTTCCATCTCATCATGACGTCATCCAAGAGGCTCCTATAGGTGTGAATGATTTGTATGCAGTTAGATTGTGAGTAGAATTGAGGTAATAGACATAGAATTTGGCCTTAAAATATATAATAAATTAATATTAATACTTTAAAAATCATATTCACACTATCATGGATATAAAAAAATAATTAACACATCCCATTCAATGTGAAATTATGTTCCAAGCAACTATATGCAAGCATATTCATGGCAGACTGAAAGGCAGGTTACACATGATTGCAACTCCTATAACATTTGATTTTAAAGTGAGATTTTAAATTTAAATTAGGATAATATAATTTTTAAACAAGATAATTAACCTATCATAACCATATGAATCCATGAAAAAACATGAAATTCTTAAAAATTGAGAAAAACTACTAATCAACATAAAATGGACCAATCTACAAAATTGGGATAATTTAATTATAAAAACACCTTATAACATGAAAAAAATAATTGGAGGCATTATGTTAAATATTAAACATAATCTAGATTCCACCTTAGTAGTTGGTTTCTATAGAATTTCTCAAATAAGAGCAAAACCTATAGGGCACATAAATGAGTAGCAAGTTTTGAAAGGTCAACTTGATAACAATGGTTCATAAAGAAAAATTGATCAATATTTTCCTTCTCGATATTGAATTGAAATTCTCTGAGTATACTATCATCCCCAAAAATCATTTGTCCTAAAACCCCTTGTGCTGACTATATCAAGTATAAATGTATAGGTCACTTTTACTTATTAATGAAGATGAAAAGGATTAAAATGGTTTGGGCATAAAAATTACACTTCCATATAATTTAAAACATGAATATAAGCATGTGGAATATTAAGTGTCACATTTTAACCTTTTTCAAGAGTCACACTTTTCAAGGAGGTTGTATAAGTGCCATTTTCTTCTCCTTCTACTAGGAAACTACATTTTCTTCTTCATTACCTATCATATTTTAGTTTTTTTAGTTAATTAAGACTTATAAGGACAAATGGGGAATTAAATCATATTTTTTAAACTTCAATTTTACCAAAAAAACCGGTATAAAGCATTAAATGCACCCTTCTGACCCCTAAAATGACTCAAAATCACATGTTGGCTAATGAAACTTATAACCAAGGCCAATATATTATTTAATAACATTAAATGACCTATAAAACACCTTATGAAAAGATATTACGTCCAAAAAACATCTATAAAACCAATTTTTTACCTATAGGTGCCCTACTTTGACTTAAAAGTCAAATTTGATCAACAAATTGGTGACTCATAGGGGTAATATGCTTGTTATACTAACCAGACTAGTAGCCTTATCATATCATGGGCTAAGGGAGTCAATTAATTATTAAATACAACTAGAAAGGAATTTCCTAAAAGTCACAAAAATAAACACACCACACCAATCAAACACAAGAGAAAGTAAGACACAAAACCAACTCATACATGTGCATAAGCACTTATGGAACACAAGGAAAACAACAAACTATGTGCAAGGAGAGAGAAGAACCTTAGTGATAATGTTTGAGATATATCCCATTAACTAGGATATGAAGCTCTTCTCCATCCAAATTTGAAAGTTGGAAGTCATTGTCTTGCTTGCATTGGGTGATAACATAAGGGCCACTCTACAAAGCATCAAACTTTGTGTGTCTTCCAGGATTAGCCCTATCTTCATCCTACTTTAGGACAATTCCTCCCTCTTTAAAACTCCTTAGAATGGATTTTTTGTCAAAGTATCTCTTTGTTTGATCTTGGTGAGCTCTCATGGTTTGCATAGCTTGATCTCCTATCTCCTCAAGTTATATCAAATCATAACCTAATCTCCATGCTTTCATTTTCCATCATTATAGCTGATAAGTGAGAACCAAGGTTCTTAACTCAAGTGAAATAGGTAGTCTATATTCTCTCCCATAAACCAATGTGTATAATGAATTTGCAATGGCTTTTTTTGGGGTGATCCTATCAACCCAAAAAGTTATCTTCAACTTGGAATGGCAAGTCCTTTGGTTCTCCTCCGTTATTCTCTTTATGATCATGATTATATTCTTGTTGGTGGATCTAGCTATTCCATTCCATTATGGATAATAGTTAAAGGAGGTACTAAGATAGATGCCATGTTTCAAAGCCCATTCATTTGTCTTCATCTCAAGGAAATCCAATGCATTATCTAAAATTATTATTAAAGGAGATTTAAACCTTGTCACTATGATTTCATATAAGTCTAAAACTAAACTTTCATTTACTTCCTTAAGAGAAACAACCTCTACCCACCTTGTAAAATAATATGTTGTAGTGAACACCCATTTATGGCCAACACTAGAAGGTGGATTGATTAGGCCTATACAATCCAAACCCCATTGCATAAAGGGTTGATCAACCTAAATTTGATGAAGAAGAAAGGTAGAAATCTTTCATTTACCATGAAAGAGAGCACATTTTTTACAATTCCTTACCCAATCATGGGTTTCTTTGAATAAACTAGGCCAAAAGTATCCATCTCTCATAATCTCAATAGTTGTGGTTCTTGGAGCAAAGTTACCTCCAGCTATTCCATCATGAAATTCAAGAAAAAAATTCTCAATCTAAGCTGATTCAACATATCTTAATAACACATCTGAGAATTCCTTTCTAAACAATACTCAATCAACAAGTACATAAGGAATGGATTGTAATCTAAAGTACCTTCGTCTAGCTCTATCTAGGCCTTTTGGACACTCATTAATTTGAAGAAATTAAATCATATATTGTGTTCAACTCCTCATTTATTAAGGTGAAAATATCATAGGGTCATCACATAGGTCCAAAACAACCTCTTTTTATTACTTCAAATATGAAGCAAGATGTTCACATAATCCTCTTCCTTTCACTAACTTGGTTGTCTTGATTTATACATCATACTCCATCACTTTTGTGATCCAACCAACCCTTTTTTCATTCAAATCTCTACTCAAAAGGAATTCTTTGACACTAGGATGAGGTATAAATATGTGAATATTATTTTTAGATAACATATGCCTAAACTTATTTAGACTTCTAACAACTAAAAGTACTTACTTCTCAGTATAGGTGTATCTTACCTCATAGCTTTCCAAACCTTGACTAATGAAGGCAATAATCTATTCCAATTTTTCTTCATTTTATTGAGTAAGAATGGTAGATATTACCTCATCATTTATAAAATTATACAATTTTAAATCCTTTCAGAAATTAGGCAATGACTTGTTTAATCTCTTAAAAATTTCCTTATTTCTTCTAGTCCAAGTGAACACTTCATATTTCCTTAGCATAGGGGTTAGAGGATTGACTAAATTGGGAAAATTAGGAATGAAACTCCTTATGAAATTAATTTTTCCAAAGAAACTTTTCAAACCTTTCTTGTGTTTGGGTAAATCTAATGCCAAGATTGTACTCACCCTTTCAGGATCTATGGATAAGCCCTTTTTTGAGATAATGTGTACTAAAAGTTTGCCTTCATGGATAGAAAAAACACACTTCTTTGGGTTAAGAGATATTTTAAACTCTCTACATTTCTCAAGAATTTTCTTAGGGTGATTCAAGTAATCCCTTGTATCTTTAGAAAAAACTATGACATCATCAAGAGACACCAACACAATGTCATTTATTCATCCTTGAAAATCCATATACATTGCACATTGAAATGTATATCTAGCATTAGACAAGCCAAAATTAATTTTACTATAAGCATATGTACCCCTTTTAGTATTAAAGTATATCTTATATTGGTCACTTACTTTCACCAAAATCTGATTATACCTCTAATATCCATCAAGGAAAGAAAATCTTTCACTACCTACCAGAACTTGAAAAAATTTCTCCATGGAAGGAATAGGGTAATGGTACTTAAAATAAACTCTATTAAAGTCCCTCAAATAAACACATAACTTGATTTCTCTATTATTCTTCCTAAAAAGGACTAAGATTTCCAACCAAGATGAATGCTTAATAGGAAAGATGATTTTGGACTCAATCAATTTAGTAAGTTCTTTCTACATGAGAGGCTCAATCTTAGGATTGATTGGCCTTTGTATTTTCTTGATAGGCTTAGTATTCTCATCTATATCTATGGTATATTTAGCTAATATTGAGTCAAATCTATTCAAATCACTATACTACCATGTAAAGACATAAAAAAACTATTTGCATAACTCAATGAAAGCATGTTTCTCTTCACTATTACATACCTTCCCAAGTGCAAGAAACTTATCCTTGAAAAATTGTAATTTATCATAGTTTTATTTCTTATTATACATGCTTACATTTTATTTCTTAAACTGGTCATCATCATTTAAGATACTCTCAAGTGTGACTAGGCCTTTAGGGAATTTGTTTGACTTCAATTATACAATATGCCCTCCATATTACTTCTATAGTTTCGACTGATTATTGGAAAAAAATCAACCTCCTCTTTTATAAAAAGTGATATTTTTTGGTCACTATAAAATACTTTCCAATTAGTGACATTATCTAGTATGGAGGGATTTACAATAACCTTGAGATGTGGTTGGTTCTTATCCTCTCCTATCCCCTTTGGAGCATCAAACTGAGATCCAATTGTTGCCAACCTATCATCATGTTTTTTATCTTCTCTTGGGATAGATGTGATGTTTAAATCTTGGAAAATTCTCAAAAAGAACCCACACTCTATGCTTATAGGACTTAAGAAAAGAGTTCTTAGTCACAATTTTGCCTCTTATTTGATTCATAATCAACTCACTATCACCATACACTTGTAACTCTTTCACACCTCTTTTCCTATCCCACTCAAGGCCATGACAGAGGGCCTCATATTCTACCACATTACAATTACAAGAGAGTTTAAATATAAAATTTGAATAGTACCTTTCCTTATAAGTAAAAACCAACATTGCTCCACCACTTGCCCCAATCTTGCTTTTTGATCCATAAAAGAAAAGATACAATAAACCATCCATATCTTCACTTGGCTTCATCAAATTTGGAATGAAAGAGTATTCTTCATGAATTATATATACCCAAAGACCAGCTTCCTCTATTAATTTTTAAGGATCATGCACATCATGTTCATTTTCCCATTCATCCAAATACAAATTAGAAACTCCTTCAACAAAAGATGTTGGAGATTGATCAATGTGAATTTCTTCCTCATCAATAATGGCATAATTAACATTTATCACTTTAGGAATGTAATTCTATAAGTGATTTTTTTGGATATTATTTGATTCAATCTTCACTTTAGTACCATGTTTTGTCCTAAAAATCATATAAGACTAATTACCTACCAAGTATCCACCTATCTTAGCTGTAAACTCTCTTGATAAATAAAGAGCAAAGTATGGAGGTAAATATACCACAACAACATCATGATGAATGAAAAAATTAGGATAATCACTTAAAATCAAGTTTAAGTCCTTGAATACTCCCAAGGTCTTTGTTGGTGATCCATCCAATTATAAAACTCATTTAGCCATTGGCTCATATTTGAGGCCTAGTTTATCTGCTATACACTTGGGCATAACAGAAGTACTAGCCTCACTATCTATGATGTAATTATGAACTAGGAAATCACTGATAATAAAGGATATGTAAAAGGGAAGAGTCTTATCAATCTTCTTTACTTGTCCATAAATGGGATGAGTCCCATTTACCAAGACAACATTCTCATTCCTAGCTGATCCAACTTGCTTACCAAGTCCTTGCAATCCCTTTTGAATTATGTCCTTTTGTCTAGGTATTTTTAGTGAATCCCATATTTAAATATTCATATTAAACTTATTTATATGGTTCAAAATATTGATATAATTATTTATGACCTTAGAAGGTTCCTTGAAAGCACTAGTACTCTGTGGTGTATCTTGTGGAGGTGGATGTGTAGGAGCAAGCCTTACATTCTAAAACTTCTAATTTTCCTAAACCTTAGAAGATAAATCATATATAACCACTATTTTAGATGATATAATATTAAAAATATGTCCTTGATTATCCCCTTGTGTCTCTTCAACAACCCTCGTCTTAGACCTAGTATTAGAAGCACACTAGTATTCACATTGCTTGAATTCCCCAAATGATTGATGGCATAAAACTCTCCCTCTAAATAATTTATGAGATTAGTAAAATATTTTTTTCCACTCTCCATTCCAATTTTCATTCCATTTTGCATTATCATATCAAAAGTGGGAACTTGAGATGTTTGATTTCCTTGCATTGTCATGTCTTGACTAGGCATTTCATTGGCATATGTAACTTGGCCTTGACTCTGGTCATATGAGGGATAACATGGTTATTCTTGAAAAAACTTGTTTTGAGTGGGAATAAGATATTTGTAAGAAGAGGTAGCATTAGGATTGTAACTTTGGTAAGGTCTAGCTTGAGTGATTTGACATTGTCCTTAAGCATTACCTTGAAAAGGAGGTTTATTTCCTTATCCAAACTAATTATAAGGTTGATATGGTCTATAACTTTGATATTTTTACCTTTTGAGGGAAACCAATTCATTATTAAAATTTTGGATCAAACACTTGACTTCATGATTCTCATTTTTGGGAGCAATGGTAGACCTCTATTGACTAGGCAAAGGAGCCAAGGTAGGTAATGTAACTTAACTAGGGGACTGTAAATTAGGGAACAATGGCATTGGTGGCCTAGGAGAAATATTCCCTACTCAAATAAGATAATTATAAACATTTATGGCTATCTCATAGTTATAAAGGAGTTTATTCCCACTCATGGATTGGATTGTCATGGCTACATCACTATTCAATGCTTTTAGATAGTATAAAAAGGCATAGTTTGGAGAAGGTCTCATAGGGTTGGGTTTCTATCTCATGTTTTTTGAGATCTAGTGTTAAAATTTTACATAAAATCTTATGGTTTCCTCTTAATAGTGGTCAATTTATCATCTAGTGATAGATCATAACGTTTTTATCCAAACCTCTTAGTCAATAGATATCCTAGTTCATCCCATGAACCAATAATTTTTTTAGGTAGAGTCCCATACCAATCTAAGGCCTTCCCTTTGAAATAAAATGCCAATAACCTAATGGACACATTCTCTTGGGTGATAGTATGGATATTATATAATTTTTATATATTTCTAATGTGTTTAATGGTAGTAATAGGACCTTCTTCACTAAAATATGGAACACTCTTGAGGGTTGCTCCTTGAATTTGGTCATATTGGGAAAGATTCAAAGGAGATGATCTAGTGAAGGATACAAAATGTTGGTTTCTATCCATCATGGAATATGAACTATGATTATTAGGGGTTGAACTAAACAAGAATTTAGACTTTTTAAACACCAACACTCTTGAATAAGGATGACCATTTATGAACCTAAAGCTTTTGATAGAATATAAAGGTAATTACACAAACTCAAGGGGTATACCTTTATCATCAGAACTAGTGGTTACTTTTGGCATAGAAATTAGGTATTAATCAAAAACCAAAGATTTTAAAACTTTAGTGGAGTCATCAAGTACTCAATGTAGATGTTCTTGTAGCTAAAACTATGCCAAGACCAACACCAATCTTGGACAATCTTCTAGGACTTAGAGTCCCATCGAGCATGCCAAAAACTATTATCACTTCAATTTCCACCCTTTGAAGAGATGCGTATCTCTCCTCATAAAATTTTAATAATGGAAACATCTCTCTTGATGTGGGTAACAATTTTTTGTGATGAATCTCTAAAAGGGCTAGTTCCCTTGATGCATTTTTTAGAGAATTCTCTTACCTATCAATTTCAGATGAAAAGGGTTAATAAAAAATTAAGAAAGATTATATAAGTGATGCCCCAATATCACATTTCATCCTATGAAATGAAATTATACTACTTAGAGTTGAACAAGGCTTCTTTCACACAAAACTCATAATTTAATTTGCATTGTCACATCAGTGTTTCATAAGATACGTTCAAGAAGGTATTTGATACTTAGGAGATAAATTAATTATTCCTTGAGAGAAAATAGTAATAGATAACTTTTAATACACTCCTACACTTGAAAATAACACTAAAAAAGACTAGTAATAATCACTCTTCTACACACTTGGTGAACAATCAAGGATAACATGCTATAAAAGATCATCTTCTACTAGACAAGACCAACAAGATTGTAATAAAACCAAATTGTAAAACATGTAAGTAGGAACAATAAATTTTTTATTTCTTAAATAGTAATTCAAGTATAAATTTATCTAGGGCTTCATCATCAACCAACAAAAGTTTCTTAAAAAAGATAAAAGAGTCAATATTTATATCCTTTGAGAGAGGAACAAGACAAGGGAAGTCCAGAGGTCACTTAGACACTTATCAATCTAAGAAAAGAGATTAAAAATTACTGAGAAAGAGGAATGGGATGAATAATTAAATTTTTGGACCAAGTGTCCACAAAAGTCATGAAACTTATGCAAAATGTCCTTAAACTCCTAGTCTTAGATTAGAAAAATTCCTTCATCATTTAGAGTTGTTTGAACATCCCACCATTGACTAGGTATAGTTATGATGATTGGTTTAATAGGTAATGCCTTCATAAATGAATATCCATGAATTTTTTTCATTATTACTCATCTATAAACTCCTAGAAATAATCCATCACTGTCTACAGTCTTAAAAACTCCATTTTTAGGTACCCTTCACACTTGGCCTCAAAAATGCCTTCCATTTCCCATTAATATATATGGTATGGATTTAATTACACCTTTTAATACCATCCATTTCCTTATAGGTATTATTCATACTTTAAAAAGGCTCACACTTAGAGTTTTCACCCTTCTCACCCTTGTGTCCACTTTGCCATTTTTGACTGGCTAAAAGGAGAGCTCTAGTTTGGATACTTAGTAGTTTTTTCCTAGAATAAAATGTAAATATGTAGTTATTATAAGTCAATACTCATCTAAAACTTTATTTAATCTTTAGATCCTCTTTAGAACCTAAAAAACACATAAAATGGTGAGAAAAATCCTATTTTACATGTTTTTTGTATAATTCCATAAAAATTATCTTGGTGGGAGATATAATGATGGATTAATCTTCATGATATAATATATTTAATTTTAAAAACATTTCATTTTGATGTTTCCTTAAGCTTTTTTTTGCTACAAGGTTTTGGTTGAGGGTTTAGTAGGGTTTTGAGTAGTTTCTAGTCATAAGCTTGGTTCATAAAACTTAGACATTGAACCTAGCTAAAAATTACAAAAAAATTATCCAAGGGACCATAATAAACTCTCTTAATACCTTTTGATCCCATGCAAAACCTTGGAAAAGATTTGAATATTTGAACACACCTATTCGAGCCTGAATTTACTCCTTCGTGTTTGAGCTCTTTCTAGGCTTGAATTATATTTATAGTGGTTTATTATACATAATATTAGTTTAATAATGTGTATATCCACCTCTTAAACCTACCTCAATCACTTGGATATTCTACCGAGATTTAGAAATGAAGATGGACTACCATTTGGCACTAGACTTCCTCAAAGCCTAATAGGCTCAATAGGCACCCTACTAGGTTTAATTGTTATGACTAATATATTTTAGGTAAGATAGTATATTATTCATATTCAAAACTCATTTGATCTTACCAATCCACTAAATAGTCCTCTAATCACCATAATTCATCTTCTTTTCTCCTTTGCCAACTAGGCCTAGTGAAAGCCTACCTATTTGGACTATATGCATGAAAAATTGGTTACCTTGAGGAGTTTGAGCTTGATTTAGTAATTATATTACATAAATTTAAATTAAATACACCTTATCAAATTTTTATTGAGGTTATAAATTTTCCACATTAAGTCTTTTGCCCATTTTACACTCATTAGTTCATTTTGCCAAAGTCTGAAATCTCATGATTAGTTGACCTCTAAGATTAAAAAAATGAGGTATAACCCTTATACCCAAGGAAAAATAAATATTTTTTGAGTTTTTCCAAGTCATGACCATGATTTTTACTATATTTTTTTTTATTCCATGATTTATATGTCCAACCATCTCCAAATGCCTAAAAACCCTTAAACCCCCTTATTTTCCTACATTTCTTTCAAATCCTCCTATGGGTGACCTATCCAAGCCAAAGACATGATTATAGGTTATTTAAAAATTATCCCCATATTTAATTAATGCTCATGGATCTTATAAATCTATCCAAAACACTTCCCTTATATGGATTCTTCATATTCACCTATTGGGTAAAGAGGTTTCCTAGCCTTTTATATAGATTGTTGCTCTTTAGCTAGGTGGGAAAAGCATATGATCATATTATAAAAACATTAAGAATGTAAATACACATCTTATACTATTATTAACATCTTAAATTTATGGTAATCCTTTCCCTCTTCCCTAGACACACCATGTTTTACTTGACCTTCACTTACTTAGACCCTACTGTGACTGTGTACAAGGTCTTGAGACCCTGTGTAAGCTTATCCTTTATGACCAGGAGGTTATGGAGACCATAATGGTACTTTTTAATATTATTTATGAATTATAAATCATTTCAACCTCCTTTTAAACTCTTTTCAATCACTTTGGAAACAAGACTAAATCTCTACCCTATTATGAGTGAGAAACATATTTTTTAATTATTATCGGTGTGCATTAACTTGAAATAGAGGTAGTTCATATTATGTAAAAATTCTCCCTATAACATGATAATAAATTTATAACCTCTCATAAATTTTATTTTTTTAATATTCTCCTTGGACCCATAGACTAGGCTTTCCTTTCCTAGACTGAGAAATTGCCTATTAGACCTTGCTTGTAGGTTATCATGCTTGCATTGAGCTTAGTTATGCTAAGAAAAAGGCCTTTTTAATTTGTCATTTGAATCACACAACATTTAAATTTACTTAATCATACCTTATATGTATTAAACACCATCCAAACCATGTACAAGTCACTACTAGTTCACTCTACCTATCTGACCCCTGTAGGTGTCAATTAGGTTGTTGTATAGAATGGGAATGTGCATAGGGGAACAAAAACATCTATCCTCTTCTTTGATGATCCCTTGAGATCTCAAATTTTATTTATCCACCATAAAAAATATTCAAACATGGAAGCATTTTGAAATTTTAACATTGGGTGAAAAGTTCTTTTGGGATATATTCATGTAGTTGTTACTGATTGTTTTCAGTGTCTTAGTAGGCAAAATTCGGCCTCAAAATGACTATCTTCACCTTATAATTCTCTCTTAAAACTTTTCAAAGTTTATATACATTATATATTATTCATGATTAACCTCATTATATGCTTTGGAAAATTTTATAGGCATGTTGTATAAGGTCAACAAAAAGCCCTTAGACCTCTATTTTACCCATATATTGAAAATAGGCCTTAACTCAGTATTCTTGTGTTTAAATATATCTTACACATTCTGTTTACCAATTGATACTTCATATAGGTATATATTTAGATTTTTCACATGCTAGGATTTGATAGAGAAACTTTTCATGCACCAATATTTTGTATAAGTATTTTCAAGGCTCTGTAGTGTTACCTATAGGTGAATGTTTTCACACACAAGTAGTATGTATAACCTTGGATAGTGAGCAGGAAACATGTTCGTGGTCAGTTAAAAACCTTCACCAAGTTTTAAAATTTTCTCCTAGAAATCTCATTAGACTAAAAAATTATACAAATTTTCCATCTCAACATGATTTCATCCAAGAGGCTCCTATAGGTGTGAATGAGTTGTATGTAGATAAATTGTGAGCATGATTGAGGTAATAGCCATAACATTTGGCCTTCAAATATATCATAAAATAATATATAATAAACTCATATTCATAATCAAAAAATCATATTCACACTATCATGGATATAAAACAAGAATTAGCACATCCCATTCAATGTGAAATTATCTTTCAAGCAATTGTATGCAAGCATATTCATGATAGATTTAAAGGTAGGTTACACATGACTAAAACTCCTAGAAAATTTGATTTTTAAGTGAGATTTTAAATTTAAATGAGGTTAATATCATTTTGTAAACAAGATAATGAACCTATCATATCCATATGAAGCCATGAAAAAGCATGAAATTCCTAAAAATGGAGAAAAACTGCCAATCAACATAAAATGGACCAGTCTACAAAATTTAAATAATTTTCTCATAAAAACACCTTAAAACATGAAAAAAATAATGGGAGTCATTATGGGACATATTCAACATCCTCTATAGTCCACTTCAATAGGTGGTTTATAAAGAATTGCTCAAATAAGAGCAAAACCTATAGGGTGCATGAATGAGTAGGAATATTTGCAAGGTCAACTTGTTGGCAATGGTTAATAAATCACAATTTATTAATATTTACAATATTTATATGAAATTTAAGTTTTATAAGTATACTATCATCCTGAAAATCATTTGTCCTAAAACCCCTTATGCTGACTGTACCAAGTATAAATGTACAGGTTACTTTCGATTTTAAATGAAGTTGAAAAGGAATAGAATAGTTTGGGCATAAAAATGACACTTTAAAATCATTTAAAATTTTAATCTAAGCATGTGGAATCTGAAGAGTCACATTTCAACATTTTCCAAGTTGTACTCTTCCCAAAGAGGTTGTACAAGTGCCATTTTCTTCTCCTTTTACTATAAAACTACCTTTTCTTCTACATAACCTATCATATTTCAATTTTATCAGTTAATTAAGACTTATTTGAACACATGGGGCGTGAAATCATCTTTTTAAACCTTCACATTTCCCAAAAAACTTTTACAAAGCATTAAATGCACCCTTTTGACCCCTAAAATGACTCAAAAGGACATGTTGGCTAATTAAAATTAAGACCAAGGCCAATATATTATTGAATAACATTAAATGACCTATGAAACATCTTATGAAAATATATTATGTCCCCAAATTATCTAGAAAACTAAGTTCTTACATAGGGGGCCCCAATTTGACTTAAAAGTCATATTTGGTCAACACTAACACTTCATAAATTTGATTCATGTTATTAGTAATACACTACATGAGAAATAAAAGATTCTTGAGATAATAAAGAGTTTATACATGACCTCCTATCTGATCTATTTAGTTGTGATCTTGAGGTCATGGCCTAGTCTTAATGCAGAGGGAAAATTATCCCAAGTAGGATGATATATGAGTATTATCCTTCAAAAAATGCAATAAGTAATTCAAACACATCAAAGTAGTTCAAACACATCAATTGCATGTTCCTAATGCTCATAGTGAGATACTTAGAGGGGAATATAGCAATCAAAATCTCTAATGAAGGAGATAATTTGGTCAACATGTATGGGAGTTACTTCATTCAATTTTATAAATTTACCTATATCATAGTATTTGGATTTGATGGAACCCCATACTAAATCCCTACATATGCAAATGATAAAATTATCTTCATATAAATTTTTAGGCAATTTAGACAAGTTTATAAAATATGCAAATAAAATCACATTTACTAAGATATAATTTCCTGTTAAACTAGGCCACTACATCTATAAAACAATACAGATGGAAAAATAATGAAACAACCATGATTTGTTTCTCTATAAAATTCCACACAAAAATATTCCAATCTGATAGAAATTAATTTTAGAAGACTCATCTCAAGTTTAGCCTTAACTACTTCCATGAACCTACAATCCAATATTACTGGGATGATTATGTTGATAAATTTGAAGAGAGGTGGAGAGGATATACAAGAATGTGCTTGGATTAATTAAAGGATTTATAATTTTAATGGGTTACCAAGGGAATAATTTATTATGGTAGTGATATATAAGACCCATCATATATAAAAAATATCAAGTTCATGTCATTATATTACCTAAATTGATCATGCAAGTAAGTTATAGACATGGATGCTCATACTCAATTTGTCTCATAGGTTAAATAAATGTTATGAAAATAAATTGGTGGGGTTCACTAGAACATGTAATTTTCAAGAATTTTGTATATTCAAAGGGTTAAAATTAAAATTTTTTACATGAAACAAAATAATATAGCACTAGTCCTCATATTCATCTTTCACAATCAATTACAATAACAAAAATTAGAGGTGATGTAGACTATTTTGATCAAGGTAGCATGGTAAAAATACTTATGGAATGGATTCCTAAATAAATATACAATTACCAATAAAAATTCCCCATCTAACATATTTATATTCTAAATGAATCTCTTCCTTCCCATGTCTTTCAATCATTTATTTTGATTGAATATACTACCCCACAAATTCTAGCATTTGACCAGGGACTTACTCAAGTGCCCCATGTTCCTCACCCACACAGTGATGACTTAACATATCCCTATATGCCTCATCCACATTTTTATCCACCTCTAAAGTAACCCACTCCCATATAGTAACTCCTTTTACTTTGGATGTCCAAAATGTAAGTTTCTCTAATGATGCATAATTTACATGGATCCATCAGTTATTGAATAAAAATAAAAATAATCTAAAGTTTGATACACCTAATTTCATTTCAATAGTAAATATATTAAAAATTCCACCTCCTAGAAAGGTGAAATTTACCTCAATATTAGTCTTAAATTATTATGACACAAAAATTTTAGGACATAATGAAACCACACATTGATAATAATGAAAAATATGTGACTTTGGAAGATTAGATATTGAAAATAGTTCCATGGGAGAGCCAAGTCATGAGAGTGATGTTTACAGCTTCAAAGTGTCCACTTCTTGGTTTTTAAAGAGAATGAAAGAAGGAAAGTTTACTTAGGAGCAACTTGAATAACAAGTTTGAACACATTACATGTATATCAAATCCTTCTTGAACCTAAGTGACACCCCATTAACTTCTCTCCTAAATTTTTTTTCTCATTGAAGGTATTGATAAAAAATTCATCAATAATATCAAAAAATTTAATAGTCATGGAAATCAATGAAAACATTGGTGGAGAAACTATTTATTTATGGTCTAAATTTTATTGATGAGATAAAGAAAGCCTTGAAGTTGATGATGAATGAGTAAGCCAAAATCATTTAAGATTTCTATTCCATTAAGTAGTGATTGGAGATGTGAATAAGTTAAATGTAAAATAAATGTTCCTCTTTGGTGGGAAGTTTCTTGTGTCAAAATGTATTTTCAAATAAGCTAAAGATAATTATTCTAGCCTATTATCTCAAATCATAGTCTATAAAATTAATGATCTAGAGGATGATCTCAAAGATATTAATAATAAATAGAAAATAGTGATAACATGAGATCTAAAATTAGTGATAACATCTAGACAATTTACTATGATATTTTAAAAGGATAAAACTTGAAGCCTTATACAGCTACTCTCTCTCTCTCTCTCTCTCTCTCTCTCTCTCTCTCTCTCTCTCTCTCTCTCTCTCTCTCTCTCTCTCTCTCTCTCTCTCTCTCTCTCTCTCTCTCTCTCTCTCTCTCTCTCTCTCTCTCTCTCTCCATATTTTACTATGAATATTTTAAATATTTATTTCACTATTTTTTCAATAAAGGGAACCTCCCCATAAAATAGAGGACAAACTATTTTTCCTCTTCATTTTTGTGAAAACCCCCATTTTTTCATAGTAAAGAGTTTTTTTTGCCCATCATGGGGCATGTTTTTAGATTTTTCATGTTGCCCGAAAAACCATCATTTAATCTACATGACCATTCATAGAAATGAATTGCCCATTTTGTAACCAAAGCTTGATTTTCTCCAATCCACTCAAGATAATATTTTGGTGGTACATGATCCCATTAATTGTATAATAGTTATAATTTTTATTAGTATCATATAATTTTTGTGGTCTTAGATGAAGAAAAAAAAGGTTTAATCTTACACAAAGAGTTGTAACCCTTATTATAAGAAGAAATTCTAGATAATTTGTTATAAGTGTTTGAAGATTAGTTCAAATAACCCTTCTATTCCCACTTGTTCTAATATAACAAATTATTTTCACCCTATTTACAATAATATTTTATAGATTGATAGAATCTAAAGGAAAATAATATTAATATTTGATCTTAAGTAATAATTTAATTTCAAATTGTCTCCAAAAATAAAAAGGAAAATCAAGAAAGCCACAAGTACACATTCTAGTCTAAATAAATATAAAAAAGAGGGTGGAACTATGATGAGTCTATCATTAGTGATTTTAGGGATTATCTTTCCTTAAATCATAAATTTTATAGATGTGGTTGTAGTACATTAGGGTATAGTCATAGGAACACAAGCTCAAAAAGGATAATTACATGAGATGCCTAGATGTTCTAGAAATAACCTCCCTAAATTCACTAGGGATAGAAATATTCTAAAAAACACATTTCCACATTCACTATTGCATATGGGATTATTTAAATTCAACATGAAAATGTGCTAGTCATGTTATTTGTAATGTTTTAATAAAGAGTTGTCAAATGGTTTTACCATCTTAATACATGTTCCATTAACAATTGAGATAAAATTAAATTATTATAAGAAAGTGATATTATATTAATTAAATAAAATGTCTACATAGATATATTTATAGAAATAAAAATACATAAAAAATAAGACTTAACATTGTAAATACCAAAATACCAATTAATAAAATAACAACCTAAAATACTATGTGAGTTGTGTTATAAATAACTTCACATGTACAATTTGACTATGGTGAATTAACCACCAGGTTATTAAGTGAACAAGAGATAGATTCTTTGAATTCCTCAAATTTTTCCCATGCAAGTGACTTGGTGAATACATCTGCATGTTAATATTTTATCAATAAAAACTAAATCTAGATGTTATGTTGTTGAACATGCTCACGTATGAAATGTACATGTACCTCAATATGATTTATTCATTCATGAAACACCAAATTAAAAACAAGTTTAATAACACCTTAATTGTCACAATACAAGATGGTAGGTTGATTTGGTACTCCCAATCCTTCAAATATGTGATGTAAAGATATCACTTCATAGACAACTCATTTTATAGAATAATATTTTGATTCAATGGAAGATCAATAAAAGAATATTTATTACTCCACCATGATATGGAATAGATCCCATAATTAAAAAATATCCATAAGTGTATTTTTTTTCATCAATATCACTTGCATGATTAGAGTCTGAATATCCTATCAAGAAGAATTGATCATTATTATTCTAGGTCATAGTGCATTGTACCCTTTATATATAATTTGATTTTTTAATTTCAAATGAGACATATTTATCTCCTACATGAACTATGAGAGATATATTATAACATAGTTAATGCCTAGACTAGTGTATGTCAAGTAAATTAGAAGTCCAATCAACTGTTGATAGAGAGTTATATTTAATTATAGTGATGGATATATGTGAGACAATTGAAGACTTGTCTCCATAGGTGTAGTAATAATTTTACAATACATCATCCATAATTTCTTGAGTATTTTCTTGGTATATTCAATTTGGGACACAAATATGTGATGTTCCTTTTTCCATACTTCTAGTCCAAGAAAATAGTATAGTAGCTAGAGAGTTTTTAAGTCAAATGAACAATTAGGATATTTATTTATTACATCAATTATCTTCACTAAACTACCAATGATGACTAGATCATCAACATATAAAACAACAATCTTAGTTTACCCTTACTATTTTGGGTATATATTATTATCATAATGACTCCTTTGTAATCTGTGTTAAATGATATGCTCATCAATTTTGTATACAAGGTTCAAGGAGTTTATTTGATACTATACAATAATTTGATGAATATACACACTTTTCCTTCTTTACCTATACTGAAAAAATATTTTATTTGAGTCATGAGGGCTTCTAATATATCTTCATTTATAAAGGAACTTTTCACATCTATTTTTTTTTCATTCCATCAAAACTTTGTAGTGAGAGAAAATATCATTTTGATAGTTTTGATCTTGGTTTTGGGAGAAAAAATCTCCTCATAGTTAATACCTTCTTTTTGAGTATACCTTTTTGCTATGATTCATGTCTTGTACTTATCAATACTAACATTCTCTTTGTATTTTGTTTTGAAAACACATTTTTAACCAATTAGCTTCTTCCCTAATGAAATATCTACAAACTTTTATGTTTTATGTTTCATCAGTGATTGATATTCTATATTTAGGCATCCTTCCAAGGTTTTGACTCTATGGATTTTTAAATCGTAAAGGGAATAATTGATTCAACAAAATTTATCATTAGGTCTATATTTACCTCGTCTTGAGTCATGATAAGATTCCTTAGTATAATGTTGGATCTATCTATAATTCCATCCCATTTAGCATCTAGTATCAGACTCATATACCATTTAGTCACATTTTTATCTATTATTATGGGTGGTGTAGCTATTATATCTGATTAAACATCAACAATATCCTGACCATCACTATCACCATCAATTATTTTATCATCTATAAGTATTATTTTTGAATTAGGTGAGTGTGTGGAAGGCATACTATTCCTACATTCTCATCAAATTCAACATCCCTACTTATTGTTTATTTTTTTGTTTGAGGATCCATAATTTTGTAAGCCATTTATTCTTCACTAAAGCCAAAAATATATATGTCATGTATTGTTATTCAAATTCTTTTCATTATTTTTAGTAACATGCATATATGCCTAACATCTATAAACTCTAAGATGAGATATTAAGGGTTTATTCTATGTATTTGGTTCTTTTGGAGTCACCCCATCAAGAGTTGCATTAGGTATCATGTTTAACATATAGACTATTATGCATATTGATTCTACCTAATATGTAATTTCCAAACCTAATTCCTCAATCTTATAATGCACCATTTCCATGATAGTGTGATTCCACCTTTATGTAACACCATTATTTTATGGAGTGTAAGGTGGATTAATTTTTCATAGAATACCATGTTATTTCAAATAATCCAAAAATTCTTTTCTAGTGTATTACCCCCCTTAGTATAAGTATAGAGCTTTTATTTAAAGCTTGTTTTTGTTTCCATAGTGGATTGTAATTCTTTAAATATATTGAATGCTTGGTCCTTTGTATTTAAGTAATATGCCCACATTTTTTGTGAGTATTCATCAACAAAAAGCTAAAAATATTGAAACCAATGGTCATCGGGTCTCATGGCTTTGGAAAGATCAGCATGCACTAGATCTAACTTTCCTAAAGCTCTATAGGTACTTTTTAAAAATGATTCTCTATGGTTTTTTATTAATAATAAAATAGAGAACATATATTTACTATTTTTCAATTGAGGATGTCCACTTACCATATGATGATGGTTGAGAACAAGTCGGTATCCAAAACTCACATGCCCATATCTTCAATGCCATAATTGTTTTGAATTTGAATCCTTGGCAATAAGTGTTTGAATATTCTTATGAATAAATTCAAGTTAGAACATTATCAAAACCCTAGATGCTCGTGCAACCATTTTTGAGATTTTAAATGTATATATAATAAGGAACATATTTTTACCACTTTTTAAAGTCAAAATAAACCTTTAGGTTATGCTCAAGCAATAATTGATTAACATAAAAAATATTTTTAGTGAGTCATGGGACATACAAGACATTAAATATTTTTCATTATTATTGTCTAAGTGGGAAGGATATTTTACTAATTCCTTGGATATGATAGGATGAATAATCACCAAAATAGACATGATTTTTGTGAGGTGTCACATTAAAACTATATAACCAATATTTAATTTTAGTTATGTGTCAAGTTATACCAGAGTTGGCATACCAGATAAATCTTTGTGAAGTTAATTCCTCTTGAGAGTGTGTATTATATAGGAAATACTCATCTAAGTCATTATAGTCTTGTTTAAAAATGTTTCCTTGATAATGTTTTTTTTAATGTCCCTTTTCTTGACCTTGTCATTTTTTTTTTTGTGATGATTATTGGTCATTAGGATTATTTTTACTAGATGAGCCTTGTGTGAATGAATTATAACAACAATATTTCCATTCATGGCATTTTCTACCATATATAATGTAAGATTTTTATTATTTATTCCCTTGTGGATTTTGTTGATGACCTTGTTTCTAATGTTATTTAGAGGACTTTATGGTTTTCTTCCATTTTTGTTGATGAAAAGAAATAATATATTATTCTTATTATTACACATACATAGACTCATCTTATTTCAACACATTGGAAAAAATTTCAAATGATGGTGTTTGAGTTGTGAAAATAAATATAGTCATAAATATTACTTAGGAGGGTAATGATATCAAGATAATTGGTACAAGACATGTATCTATCACTTTCTCACCCAATTATTAAATCAAGGCTCTCATGGTTTCAACATGTCTTATGAAAACATGTACTTATTTGCCTAACTTCAATTTGAGATATTAAAGTTGACTATGTATGTGGAGAATTATTATTTCATTTTTGGCCTCATATATTTTTTGGAGCTTATCTCAAACCTCCTTATCTATTTTAGCCTCACAGATATGTGGTTATACCTCATCTAATACCTTAAACATTATATTAAATTTTTATTTATATTTTGTATTGTCAAACTTACATTATTCATCAACATCAAAAGCATGTTGGGTGAACGTGCCACTACTAATGATCTTTGATGTACTCAAATTATAGATGTGTTTTGATATTTATTTTCCATATAGCATATTTTTCATCATGTAGAAGCTGAAAGTATGGAAGAAATAATTTTGGGGAATTTTTGACCATTGTGAACAAGTTGACAACTGGAGATAGATTGGTTCCTTTTAAATACAAGTTTCCTTTTATATATACCATCTCTCTAATATACCACATTACTTAACCATAAATTTTAAAATGGTGTATATGGTTAATAATATAAAATTAGTTCATAACATAAGAGTGATAAACTAATATATAAAAATCTAATTAATTAAAAACTCAGATAAATGAATATTCTCAATTATAATACTGAGATATGCTAAATATAAAAAGTGTTGAATTTGAAAGATGTTCAATTGATTTAAATACCAAATATAAATGATTCTTAGATGGGTTTATTATGAAAAGGAAAATCTAGACTATAAATAAGTGGAAAGTATGCAAGATCAATCTTCTAGATTAGTCATCAGATTCTATAAATTATATTTTTATGTCTACAAATAATATCATCAACACTAGTGTTTGACTATGATGCAAGTGTCATAGAATAATCATTAGATTTTAATGTGACCAACTTCATTATTTTATATTTTGTGTTTCCATTATATGGATATACTTAGATCTGAGATATAAGTTGTCACTCTTTACTAATTGATCAAACTCTAACACTTCACCCTTCTTCACCCTTAGAATGAGTTTGATAAAAATGGGTTAGTGGGATAAAAATGTTGAGATGATCTAAAAGACTCATCTATGAATGTGTACTACCTATTTATCCAATACACCAAGGAGAGCATCAAACTTAAGTAGTTATCCCCTATGTGTGGGAATGTATGTGCATAAGGGTGCAATATACTACATGGAGATGAATGCAATGATATATTTTATTATTTGACAAATATCTATCATTGGTTACTCTTTTAATGCTTCAAACATGTAATATGTTTGATCCTATACTTGATATATAAATAGGGATAAATAGGGGAAAATAATTTGGTTGTGTAGTTCATTAATTGAGCTTTAGTAGGTGTATTTTTTTGGTATTTTCCTTAATGAATAATGAGAAAGCTTATACATATTTATACCAAAAATTTTTAAAATATATCAATTTAGAGTTAATTAAGACAAATACTATGACCTATATGTTTCGAAATATTTTCAATTTAGATGCATTTTGGCATTTGGGCACTAGATAAGGATCTACAAACTACCATCAATGGTAATATCCATCTATGATCGATAGTGTCCAAAATGATATAAAATAGGTATGGGTTTTAAAATTATAGTGAAGGAATATAATCACATGTTATCTTTATTTGTATTACAAGAGACTTGGGTCATCACATTATTATGGATTGGACTAAGAGATAAGAATTTAGGCATAATGGGATGGTGAATGCAAGCCTTTCAACATCAAGGAGGTCTATAACTAAAGGGTATATCCATATTTTATATATTTTTTAAGTGTACAATACTAATATGTTATAAATATTTAGCTTTAGTATCTACATTTCCCCCCTTTAATCTAGTAATTCATAAGGATGAAATTACTAGTTTAAGGGAAATAAATGTGTACTTGGGTGTGTATAACACACCTTGATTTTGTTTGAGTCCACTTTGAGTTATTTATTGGTTTATGACCTATAACCAAAATAATTTTATAGTATAAATAAATGTATATAATATGAAATTCAAAATAATTAGAATGCTTGAAAATAAATAGAGCAAGGAAAGAAGTACACATATGTGTCAATGTAACCATGTTTTGTCTTGATGATTTGAACTAGTAAAGATAATTCCTTATGAATCATTAGAGCTATAAGAGGTTCATACTTGAACCTTGGATTTTTGAAGAGGGATATTTTAAGGTATTTTTCCCAAATCTAGTGTAAGGATTAGTTGTGATAGGACCATTGAGATCATTATAACTCAATCACATAAATCAAGTATGAATATGTATAATATGGTTAGGGTGAGTGACATAATAAAATCATCCTATAAATCTAGAGATATTTTATGATTGAATCACTCAAAACTATAAATATGGTGAGTTTGAATTATTTAATCACTTCAAACTATAAATGAAACTAACTACTACAATAGAAAAGGTTTGATAACAATATATCCTGATGTAATTGATGTGTCCTGGTGAGTACTATAATTTTGAAATTTTGAAATTTTTGGTGCAATAGAATGGAATATGCACTATAATATGTTTGATCTAAAATATATGGTTCATAAATATAAATAATTCTATTTCAAATTTATGTAAAAAACTATGCAATGTATAGGATTCTAACCCAAGTGTATATTTGAATCATGAAATCGGACTGGAGATTTTATAACTATGAAGATCATGTATTTATGATGTACCCATTAATATATATATACTCACACACACACACATTGAGTAAGTCTATAAGTGTGGAGGTCATGTCTTTATGACATGCCCCCACTAAAATCTAGAAACTATGAAAAATATGGAGGTCATGCTTATATGACATGCCCTCACTAATATGCCCCCCATTTGAGGTGAGGGAGATATAAACTAGTAGGTACCTTACCTCAAAAGGATAAGGTGGTTGATAGTATGTATATGAATCATGTAATATATATGGATCACATGTTTAAGTAAATATATCAATGAATATTGAAGTATGTTATCACATCAAGTCATAATATGCATGATATGGATCATGGAAACATCTATAGAGTAACAATATAATCTCATCACATAATTAAGCAAACACATAAGATCACTAAATTTCATGAAAAATAATGGTCCAAGGAGACCTTATACAAGGGGAGTGTTCAAAATATACACAATAAAAAAGGGATGACATATCTAAATGTCTAACCAACATAGAATTATATATTCAAATTTCAAATCAACATACAATGGCACAAGGTCAAATACGAAAGGAACATATTTATATATTCCAAAAGAAAGACATTTTAAATCAATGGAATACACTAAAGGAAGTGAAAATATGGATATATGAATCATAATTAACCAACATAAATATATCATTCTAGTCCATGCATATCTATGATAACAAATAATTTTATGTAACATAGAGTATCAAGTACAATGTGAAAGATATGAGCATATATATAGACATGTGTAAGTGTTAGGATATAATATCAAACATTATAATATAAAAATGATGTGTAAATTGTATCAATTATGATCAAAGAAGAAGATGCCCTCAATGTACTATATGATTTTGGTAGAGGAGAGGTCCAACATTTTTAAGTGCATATATCATGTTCTTGGGTATGCATGTATCACACTCAAATATGTTTATATATGAATTAAATGAAATAATATTATATCTAATAACATAAATCAAATAACATAGATTCCAAGGAGCTAATAAAACATGTGAATGTTGAATATTTTTGAATTTTTGAATTTTTTGAATTTTTTGAATGATTTTATATTTTATTAAAAATTTAATTTAAAAATACTAGCCTATGATCCCATCCATAAGATTCTCATAGGTAGCTATGAACTTATAATATGATACATCAAATTAGTGAAACTACCAAGGAGAATGCATAGGTTTCATACTTCGACCAATAGAATCTATGATACTCTACATATGGATAATATGATTATATAATAATGAAGAAACAATAAAATGACTAGGGGTCATGGAACCCATTTTTGAATTTTTTGTTGTTTATTTCAAGTAGTATTAATTTTAAAAAATTTAGTTTCATAAGGTAACTAAGTATCTTACGTTGGAGTATATGAATATTTTGTGGAATCCACTATATATCTCTAGTGCAAAGGCATCTCAAGTATGGTCCACCTAGGAAAGGGGATTACCTATTTCT